>JARQOD010000001.1:799984440-800070492 GCA_033576555.1 Oophaga sylvatica
CCTGGTGCACCCGGGCAAGTGCCGGGGCCCTGAGCAGGTGGGGGGCCCACTCGCCTTCAGAGACACCGGCGTACTATGAGGGGCCCTGTCCCAGTTCCCGGCACCCACGAGTGTGCCCCCCCTGCTTGCTCAGGGCCCCAGCACTTGCAATACTTACCTCTCCCTGCTCCACCACTGTGACTGTGACATCTTCCGCTTTTCCTGACAGTGACATTCAGGTCAAAGAGAGCGATGACGTCACGTCTGTGCACCGTCTGCCTGAAGAGTCACAGTGCAGAGAGCTGGAAGATGGCGACGCTGAGGAGTCCAGAGTAGAGCAGTGCCCAGCGAGAAGAGGTATTTCATTTTTTTAATGGTTGGAGCAATATATGAGGAGCATTATACACTGGAGAATTATATATGGGGCCCATAATACACTGGAGCATCATATACGGGCCCATTATACATTGGAGCATCATATGGGGCAAATTATATATGGAACATTATATAGGCCCATCATACACTGGAGCATCATCCATGGGGCCCATCATAAACTGGAGCATCATATGGGGCCCATTATATATGGAGCATTACATAGGCCCATCATACACTGGAGCATCATCCATGGGGCACATCATATACTTGTGCATCATATGGGGCCCATTATATATGGAGCATTTCATATGGGGACCATTATATTTGGAGCATTATATGGGGCTCATCACACACTGGAGCATCATATATGGGGCCCATCATATACTAGAGCATCATATGGGGTTCATTATTTATGGGGCATCATATAGGGCCCTTTATATATGGAGCATCATATGGAGCACATATGGGGCCTATTCTGTATGGAGCATTATATGGAGCCCATTCTGTATGGAGCAATATATGGGGCTCATTATTCTGTATAGAGCAATATATGGGGCTCATTACTTTGTATGGTGCAGTATGTGGTGCCCATAATACTGTATGGAGGAATATACTGTCCGGTTTTTGAGCTATTGTAGAATTTACAATAGATATCACTCATGTAATGTAAGAAGTTAAGTATTTGGCATTGTACTCTACCTATATTTCTCTGCCGTATCGGAGCATCATGAATTGTGGTATGTGTTAAACAGGCCCACTGAGACTCTTTTACCCGGGGCCCACGAAAACCTGGAGCCAGCCCTGCCCCCCCACAACTTTAGCCAAATAACCCGCAGTTTTCAATGCGTTACTATTATTATAAGTAAATTAAGGTTGACAAGCTTAAGTAATAAGAATTGATATCGTTGGCATTGAAATGGGCACTGTAGGTGTGTTTACTGTCCTCCACTCACTGCCGACTTTTATTCCCCATTGACTTGCATTGGGTCGGATTTTTGACTCCAACTCGACCTTTTCCGTTAGTCATCCGACTTCGTTCGACTCGACTTTTGAGAAAGTCGGGTGGTCCGAAACCCGGCTCGACCTTCCCGGAGCGAAAGTCTCCCATCTCTAATCTTAACCCACAACTATTTTGTGTACAGTCATGGCCAAAAGTTTTGAGAATGACGCAAATATTAATTTTTACAAAATCTACTGCTTCACTTTTTCTAATGGCAATTTGCATATACTCCAGAATGTTATAAAGAGTGATCAGCTTAACAGCAATTACTTGCAAAGTCAATATTTGGCTAGAAAATGAACTTTTTCCCCCAAAACACATTTCAACATCATTGCAGCCCTGCCATAAAAGGACCAGCTAACCTCTTTTCAGTGATTTCTCCATTAACACAGTGTGGGTGTTGATGAGGACATGGCTGGAGATCAATCTGTCATGATTAACCCCTTAATGTCCACTGACGTGCAGAGTCCGTCATGGCAAGGTGTCAGTTCCGGCACCAGGACGGACTCTGCACGTCATGGCTTTGATCTACCACTGCGTGTAAACACGCAGTGGTAGATCAGTGCCGACAGCTGTCACAAACAGCTGACAGGCACGGCAAGCGGTGCGGGGACCTTTGCCGTCGGTCCCCGCACCTACAGCGCTGTGCTTGGTCAGTCAATCTGACTGACCAAACACAGCAGCGATCGTGCAGGAGAAGCTGAAATTTCAGCTTCTCCAGCGCGATCAGTGCAGGAGCCGGCGCTGCAGTGGCCAGGCTTCCTGCACTGACAGCCAGGAGCGGAGCCCCCTCCACCCCTGGCTGTTAACCCCCTGACTGCTGCGATCGAGCGCGATCGCAGAGCTCAGGGGAGGAGGCAGAGGGTCGGGAGCTCCCTCTGCCTCAGATCGGCACCCTGCAATGTATTTGCAGGGGCCGATCTCTGCCTTGATGACCCGGGGGTTGTCATGACAACCTCCGGGTCATTTAGCTACGGGAAGCTGCTGTGATCATTGTCACAGCAGCTTCCACTATAGTTGCAATGCATTGCAATGCCAGAGCATTGCAATGCATTGTAACTGCAATAAAAAGTAAAAAAAGTGAAAGTCTCATAAAGGGACAAGTTAAAAAAAATCATTTTTTAAAAAAAATTGTAAAAAAAATATTAAAAAATAATTTAAAAAAAATCCCCTAAAAAATACACATTTTTATGTAATAAAAAAAATAAAAAACAAAAAACATACACATGTTAGGTATCGCCACGTCCGTAAAAATCCCATCTATAAAAGCGTAACCCTAGTTAACCCCTTCAGTGAAAGCCGTAAAAAAAAAACACAAAAAAGTAGTAAATTATACTTTTTCCAAGCGGTATCATTATACCGCTTGGAAAAAGTGCAATAAAACGCGATCAAAAAGTCAGATATAAATAATCATGGTACCGCTGAAAACGTCATCTTGTCCCGCAAAAAACAAGCCACTATACAGCATCATCAGCAAAAAAATAAAAAAGTTATAGCTCGCGGAATAAACTGATGCAAAAATAATTATTTTTTCTATAAAATTTTTTATTGTGTAAAAAACGCCAAAACATAAAAAAAATATATAAATGAGGAATCGCCGTAACCGTAGTGACCCGAAGAATAAAGCTGCTTTATCAATTTTACCACACACGGAACGGAGGAAAAAAAAAAAAAAAAAAACAATTCCTGAATTGCTGGTTTTTGTTCATTCTGATTCCACAAAAATCGGAATAGGAAACGATCAAAAAACGTTATGTGCCTGAATATGGTACCAATAAAAACGTCAGCTCGTCCCGCAAAAAATAAGCCCATAGATAACTCTGTCGGCCGAAATATGGAAAAATTATAGCTCTCAAAATACGGCGATGCAAAAATTTCTTACAAAAAATTATTCCAAGAAAAAGCATCTTTTAGTGTGTGACAGAAGCTAAACATGAAAAAATGGTGTAAATCTGGTATCGCTGTAATCGCACCGACCCGAGGAATAAAGTCGCCTAATCACTAATACCGCACGAGGAATGGCGTAAAAAAGAAAACCAATTCTTCACCTTTTGTGGATTTGTTCATTGTGCCTCCCAAAGATCGCAGTAAGGCGATCACAGTGGTTCCCCCCCACATATGGGGTATCAGCGTACTCAGGACAAAATGCACAATAGCTTTTTGGGTCCTATTTCTCCTGTTACCCTTAGAAAAATAAAAATTTGGGGCAAAAAGGTAATTTTTGTGGAAAAAAATATGATTTTTTTATTTTCACGGCTCTACATTATAAACTTCTGTGAAGCCCTTGGGGGTTCAAAGTGCTGACCACACATCTAGATAAGTTCCTTGGGGGGTCTAGTTTGCAAAATGGGGTCATTTGTGGGGGGTTTCTACTGTTTAGGCACATCAGGGGCTCTCCAAGCGCGACATGACACCCGCAGACCATTCCATCAAAGTCTGCATTTAAAAAGGGTGCTCCTTCCCTTCCGAGCTCTGCCATGCGTCAAAATAGTGGTTCCCCCCACATATGGGATATCAGCGTACTCAGGACAAATTGCACAATAGCTTTTGGGGTCCTATTTCTCCTGTTACCCTTATAAAAATAAAAATTTGGGGCAAAAAGATTATTTTTGTGGAAAAAAATATGATATTTTTATTTTCACGGCTCTACGTTATAAACTTCTGTGAAGCACTTGGGGGTTCAAAGTGCTCACCACACATCTAGATAAGTTCCTTTGGGGGTCTAGTTTCCAAAATGGAGTCACTTGTGGGGGGTTTCTACTGTTTAGGCACATCAGTGGCTCTCCAAACGTGACATGACACCCGCAGACCATTCCATCAAGATCTGCATTTGAAAAAGGCGCTCCTTCCCTTTCCAGCTCTGCCATGCATCAAAATAGTGGTTTACCCCCACATATGGGGTATCAGCATACTCAGGACAAATTGCACAATAACTTTTGGGGTCCTGTTACCCTTTGGAAAATAACAATTGGGGGTGGAAAGATCATTTTGTGGAAAAGATATGATTTTTTAATTTTACTGCTCTACGTTATAACCTTCTGTGAAGCCCTTGGGGGTTCAAAGCTTTCACCACACATCTAGATAAGTTACTTGGGGGGTCTAGTTTCCAAAATGGGGTCACTTGTGGGGGGTTTCCACTGTTTAGGCACACAGGACTCTCCAAATGCGACATGGCGTCCAATCTCAATTCCAGCCAAAAAAGTCAAATGGCGCTGCTTCCCTTCCAAGCTCTGCCATGCGCCCAAATAGTGGTTTACCCCCACATATGGGGTATCAGCGTACTCAGGACAAATTGCACAATAACTTTTGGGGTCCTTTTACCCTTTGGGAAATAAAAATTGGGGGTGGAAAGATCATTTTAGTGGAAAAGATATGATTTTTTAATTTTACAGCTCTACGTTATAACCTTCTGTGAAGCCCTTGGGGGTTAAAAGCTCTCACAACACATTTAGATAAGTTACTTGGGGGTCTAGTTTCCAAAATGGGGTCACTTGTGGGGGGTTTCCACTGTTTAGGCACACAGGGACTCTCCAAATGCGACATGGCGTCCAATCTCAATTCCAGCCAAAAAGTCAAATGGCGCTGCTTCCCTTCCAAGCTCTGCCATGCGCCCAAATAGTGGTTTACCCCCACATATGGGGTATCAGCGTACTCAGGACTAATTGCACAATAACTTTTGGGTCCTTTTATCCTTTGGAAAATAAAAATTGGGATGAAAAGATCATTTTTGTGGAAAAAACATGATTTTTTAATTTTACGGCTCTACGTTATAACCTTCTGTGAAGCCCTTGGGGGTTAAAAGCTCTCACAACACATTTAGATAAGTTACTTGGGGGGTCTAGTTTCCAAAATGGGGTCACTTGTGGGGGTTTCCACTGTTTAGGCACACAGGGACTCTCCAAATGCGACATGGCGTCCAATCTCAATTCCAGCCAAAAAAGTCAAATGGCGCTACTTCCCTTCCGAGCTCTGCCATGCGCCCAAATAGTGGTTTACCCCCACACATGGGGTATCGATGTACTCAGGAGAAATTGTACAACAAATATTGTGGTTCATTTTCTACTGATACCCTTGACAAAATTTTAAAAAATTGTGTCGAAAGAAAAATTTTGGGAAAAAAAGTTAAATGTTCATTTTTTCCTTCCACATTGCTTCAATTCTTGTGAAGTACCTAAAGGGTTAATAAACTTCTTGAATGTGGCTTGAACACGTTGAGGGTGCAGTTTTTAGAATGGTGTCACGTTTGGGTATTTTCTGTCATATTGACCCCTCAAATTCACTTCAAATGTGAGGTGGACCCTAAAAAAAATGATTTTGTAAATTTTGTTGGAAAAATGAGAAATTGCTGGTCAACTTTTAACACTTATAACTTCCTAACAAAAAAAAATTTTGGTTCCAAAATTGTGCTGATGTAAAGTAGACATGTGGGAAATGTTATTTATTAACTAATTTTTGTGACATATCTCTCTGATTTAATGGCATAAAAATTAAAATTTTGAAAATTGCAAAATTTTCAAAATTTTTGCCATATTTCCGTTTTTTTCATAAATAAACGCAAGTTATATTGAATAAATGTTACCACTATCATGAAGTACAATATGTCTCGAGAAAACAATCTCAGAATCGCCAAGATCCGTTGAAGCGTTCCAGAGTTATAACCTCATAAAGAGACAGTGGTCAGAAATGTAAAAATTAGCCTGGTCTTTAACCTACAAAATGGCTTGGTCGTTAAGGGGTTAAGTAAGAATGACACCACTGGACACTTTAAAAGGAGGCTGGTGCTTGGCATCATTGTTTCTCTTCTGTTAACCATGGTTGTCTCTAAAGAAACACGTGCAGTCATCATTGCAATGCACAAAAATGGCCTAACAGGGAAGAGTATCGCAGCTAGAAAGATTGCACCTCAGTCAACAATCTATCGCATCATCAAGAACTTCAAGGAGAGAGGTTCCATTGTTGCCAAAATGGCTCCAGGGCGCCCAAGAAAGACCAGCAAGCGCCAGGACCGTCTCTTAAAAGTGTTTCAGCTGCGGGATCGGGTTACCAGCAGTGCAGAGCTTGCTCAGGAATGGCAGCAGGCAGGTGTGAGTGCATCTGCACACACTGTGAGGCGGAGACTCTTGGAGCAAGGCCTGGTCTCAAGGAGGGCAGCAAAGAAGCCACTTCTCTCCAGAAAAAACATCATGGACAGACTGATATTCTGCAAAAGGTACAGGCAGTGGACTGCTGAGGACTGGGGTAAAGTTATTTTCTCTGATGAATCCCCTTTTCGATTGTTTGGGACATCAGGAAAACGCCTCATTCGGAGAAGACAAGGTGAGCACTACCACCAGTCTTGTCTCATGCCAACTGTTAAGCATCCTGAAACCATTCATGTGTGGGGTTGCTTCTCAGCCAAGGGAATCGGCTCTCTCACAGTCTTGCCTAAAAACACAGCCATGAATAAAGAATGGTACCAGAATGTCCTCCAAGAGCAACTTCTCCCAACCCTCCAAGAGCAGTTTGGCGATCAACAATGCCTTTTCCAGCATGATGGAGTACCTTGCCATAAAGCAAAGGTGATAACTAAATGGCTCAGGGAACAAAACATAGAGATTTTGGGTCCATGGCCTGGAAACTCCCCAGATCTTAATCCCATTGAGAACTTGTGGTCAATCATCAAGAGACGGGTGGACAAACAAAAACCTAAAAATTCTGACAAAATGAAAGCATTGATTGTGCAAGAATGGACTGCTATCAGTCAGGATTTGGTCCAGAAGTTGATTGAGAGCATGCCAGGGAGAATTGCAGAGGTCCTGAAGAAGAAGGGTCAACACTGCAAATATTGACTTGCTGCATTAACTCATTCTAACTGTCAATATAAGCTTTTGTTACTCATATTTTGCAATTATTTTTCTGTCTGTGATAAAAACATCTGTCAAACACACATAAAAACCAGAGGGCAGCAGATCATGTGAAAATATAATATTTGTGTCATTCTCAAAACTTTTGGCCATGACTGTACACTGCAACCATCTATATATATATATGTTTGTTATTCCCCACTATCCAATACCACCCTCCCAGAATGAGCAATCCCCCTCCTCCTTCCCTTCCTTTTTTTTCCTGGACTCTGGACTTGTTCTTTCAGCTGGATGGGGTGGAGTCACCATCTTTAAAAACCCATCCTGCGGCTCAAACCCATCATACCCTGATGAAGGGGGATCGTGTTTTCCATGAAATGTGTAGGATTTGGCCATTGAATACTGCCACAGGACTCTGTACTTAACTTAACTGACGTCACACGCAGCTGACTCCTTCAGTCGCATGGTTATCAGAGACTATAAAGGCCAGAGTACCCTGATTCTATAATTTTCAATGAAACCTTTCAGTGTCACGCTGCACTGCCTGGACTTTAATGAGCGCAGGAGCTCTGAAGAAGCCGACACAGTCCTATCTTCACTCGTATGATGAGGATTTGAGCCCTGCACATAGTATGACTCTTACCAGTTTTATTATTTTGTTAATATTAAATCAAAGCAAGGTTGCTAAACTCTGGATGACTAAGTCTGCTACTTTCCAGCATCAAGGGATCACCATCCATATATTTGTCTGGGGGGCAATTACTAATATTAGCCACCTAATACACATTTTTATTGTCATATTTATGCATGTGCTTATTGTTACCCTATGTACTAAAACAACTATCTACCACACTCTAATTGTCACAAGTGCCCTTTTTTCTCTTATTTCAAGGTTTCAAACATACCTTCCTCATTAATTTCTTTATGCTAATATAGCTGTTTAGCGCGATAGTACTTATTCATCCAAGTTGTATTTGTGATTCTTTATATTAATGTAGCTTTTAAGAGCAGTAGTATTTATTCATCTAGTTATCTATCACCCTATGTGTGTCACACATAACCTGTTTCACTGTCAGCAGTATCCAGCTTATCCTATACTCCTCAAAAAACTTTTGAGCTCTAGTGCCTTATACCTTTTTCACAGATTCAAATTACACATAAAATAAACAGTTACAGAGGAGAGAGGATCCAGCCCTTGTAGCCTTACAGTCTACAAGATAATGGTGAAGGAGAAAAGGGGGGTTGCAGCAGCTCCCGTATTTGTTAGAATCTATTTAGTTTGACCATCCGCCATCTTGTTGTGGTTTCTGGCTGCTGGTCTTTTTCCCCTGATGCTGGGCTTGTCATTGGTCAGGTGATTGGATCACACTTTATTACCCTGCACCTGCCTCTCAGTCCTTTCTGGACATCAGTGTTAATCTGCTTGAGTTCTGGCTAGGAGCTTTGATAGCTTTGTGTTATACTTTGTGCAGTTCTGGGAACTCTAGTTCTGTTTACTTAGTCTTTTTGTTTTTTCCTTTGCTTCTGCAGCTTCCTCTATTTCCCTGCTAGGAGGTCACCTGTTTTTGTTCCCAGTCCCTAGGTCTTTCAGGGATTCCCTTCCCCATCTTTAGGTCTTCGCTTGAGTCTAGACTAGGATTGTCGGTGGGTCTATTCTCAAGGAATAGGTCGCCCATTCCATCGTAGAGATTGAATCTAGTTCTAGTACAGGGTCAGCTTCTCCCCCCTGCTCTATTCCTGAGCTGCAGACCCGTAACAGTATGTCCAGCCAGCACATATAAAAAAAGGATTTTTTTTCTCCTGGAGTCCTTCAATATGAACAGCGTCCAAGAACTTACTCAACACTAGCAAGGGTTAACTTTGAAGGTAGCCAGCCTGCAACAGCACGTGAGTAATTGTCCTGGAGTATGCTGTGAAGAGCCTAAGGTAGGACCACGTGTATTGCTGTGACCACTGGTACTTCTTTCCCTCTCTGTTGCTGACCCTGCTTTTCTGACTACTCTTCCGCCAACTAGTGGCTCCTGCCTGCTGCACTGAGGTTTACTGTGGTGTACCTTTTTTTCTTCACACCACACTCCCTGGTGGAGGTTGTGTGCTACTGCGCTGCAGCAGGCATTACACTTTGATTCTTCTTCTGTCTTGTTTCTTTATCGTCCATCCGAATGTTTATTCATGGTTTATAGTATATAGCTAGGCTTATATTTAAATCAATATGAAGTATGAATTGGATAATGAAACGTGACATTAGTGACACAGTGTAAGTCTAAGCGTTCATGCAGATGACCAAATTATATGACCATGGTAAATCATACCAAGTTCTCCATGATAACATAAGGTATGTGACACTTCATAAACTTCATATCAAACTGATGAATAGGTCACATTTTCAGCTCACTAGTTTTAAGTAACCTTAGTCCAGGGTCACATGACTGCGTATTCTCTCATGTGAGAGAATTGGGACAATTATGTAAATTACATTCTGATCAAACACAGTTTAAGTTTGATCAGAGTGTGCTCCAATTCTCTTGGATGAGGAAAAGCTGGAGAAAAAAATTCTCAATCTCCTCCATTCTGAGGAAAATTAGAATGCAGTTAGATAACATTTGAGTTCAGTCCGATGTTTTGCACGGACTCATTGATTGTACGACGAGTGCCATCCAAATACCGGTTCAAACTCAGGCATGCTGCAATTTTTTTTACTGGACTGGATGTATAAATGCTTGTGATTCTCTAGGGGGTATGATATATTATGGTTATATCTTTGTCTTTCTCTTTCATCCTGGTGCCTTATATTATCAGTGTATGTATATTTGCTAATATATAATGGTATTGCTACACGATTAAGTGTATTACCATGTCTATACAATGGTACTGCTACACAGTCAAGTGCATTACCATTTTGTTGCTGAATGTATAATATATGAAAAGTGACAGTTAATATTGAAATATAGGGAAAGTGTAGTGTCCATGTTTGGCCACTAGATGGGGGGCATTCTAGTGTACTTAGTTATAGTATAAGAGTTTCACATAGGAAGCAGTTAATGTTAGGAGGGCCTGCTGTACGGTAAGCCAGTATAGGTGCTAGGTTTAGTTAGAAGGGCAAGGGACTCCCGAACCATCCACAAGGGCTATAGGCCCTGGACACCACAGCAGCAACGCAACATTGAAGGAGTAAGACCCAGTCATCCGCTACAACAGGACAGCATATCAGCGGGCTGATACAGTTGGGGGGCCAATAGTGGTTCCAGTATGTGGCAACTCATTGCATGGGCAGATACCATTAGGACCGGGGCGAAATGGCCAGGGGACCCAGCAGATGCAGTGAGTTTGGACAGAAAGCAAGTGGTGCAGGCACAGGGAACAGCTCAGAAGGGCAGGTCAACTCTCCCAGTGGCTTCTGACTCCGGGAAATAATGATCTTGTGTCTGGGGCGAAACAGGCTAAGGGATACAAATTCTTAGCGGAGCTGTGCAGAGAGGATGCTGAGGAATCGTCAGGGACGGTCCGACCCGGGCACGCTCTTTGTGATCACGAGAGTAACGCAGGGAAAGAAAATGAACATTGTTTTGTGAAGTCTGTTGTAAAAGATGTGAAGACTTTGGATGTGCTGTGTAATGAACCCAGTAAAGATGTTCTTGTTGAAGTTGAAACGGACTGTGTCTCAGTTTATGCTGATCTACCTGGAGAGGATCTCCCACAGCAAAGGGGAGACCCGAAGGAGCTGGACCTGAAGGCACAGGTATGCTGATTGATGGGGGATAGGTTTCTGTGAGGGGAGGACAGGACACAAAGGCCCCGGTGTCCTTGGTCATGACTACGGTCCGGGCCAACCCTTACAATTCCACATAAGCTTTAGCCCTCAACTATTAGTACCTTACTTTTCAGAATATTGTTGTCTCATTGTCTTAATTCCCCTGCCGGAGACTGAGAAGCTTGCCTGAATTATAACAGTACAGATGACACATAATTGAATGCCATATTCACCTCTGCTACATCATTGCCTAATCTAAGAATATCTACTACCCACTTGCTTAGCTATTAATCAATTTGAATATATGGTAATAGTTATTCGTCCCACACGCTGCCAGATATGAAACAGAATATATTGCAATTTCACAGTTTGTGACAGATTCACGTTATGACTGATTCATGGTTAATATTCTTTGTTTTTTCATTATAGGATCTGGCGTTATAAGAGAGCTCTAGAGATATGAAAGGATATAAGCAGAATATGGCGCTCTGTAATAACAATATTGCATCTTTCAGTAATGCTGCAATAATATAGCTACAGGATAATATCTGAAATAGGGTTAACCCACATCTAGAGTAAGAAAATAATATAACTCAACAATAGTAGAAATTCACAACAGGCTCCGATTTAAAAATACACATATGATAGATCACTAAAGTATTTTAACCATTCCCAGCCTCTGAGAATGTTAAATATCTAAGTATAAGTAAGGGGAAATACAGCAGTCAACCAATTTTTGAGCATCAATCCTATCCGAAATACTTTATTACGATGATATAGAAAGAAAAGCTTGTACTTCATGTAATGGTCTTAGTTCATAAATAGCTCTTTCCTTAAAAGTCACTGAAAGGGATATTTACCTTTATTCAGTGGCAGTAGATATAATTTTAATAGATGACTTCTGCTAAACATTCCAGTCATATATTATATGAATGCAGAAATATAATATTCTATTAACATATTAACATTTTGGTTAAAGTACATCTACTTAAAAAAAAACCTTGGAGGCGTCTTCCTAATCTTAGAGACAACATTTTCCTTCCTGACTCAACATATGAATAAATCCCCATATTCCGTAATCTAATAACCATATCTTTTAATGTTATTACTTTGATGAAATGCATCTAAACGTTAATCATGACAATTTCCTGCGGCAGAGAATTGCATAGTCTTATGGCTTTAATGGTAAAGAATCCCCTTCTATTTGCAATGGGAAATGTGTAGAGTTGAGCGATACTTTCCGATATCCAAAAGTATCGGAATCGGAATGGTATCGCCGATACCCAAAAAATATCGGCGATACCCGATACCGATACCGGAAATCTAATGTAAGTCTATGGGAACAAAATATCGGAATTAAAAAAACCCCATTCTTGCCTTGTTGGTTAATTGTACATGAAGGAAAACAACAAAGAGTAATGTAGAATGTATTGGGGAAGGTTGAGGAGACATTAAAGGCATAGATGTTTAACCCAATCAAATGGAATAGCATAAATATTTTTTTTTTAAAAGATGTTCGGATTGACGAAGAAATTGACAATGTTGTTAACGTTTTTTCTATTTTGGCAAATATGTATATTTCACAACTTCCATGCTCTTCACCTTTTTAACTTTTGACACACTTTCTCCTTCATAATCTTCAGCAGCATCATCTTTTTCATCAAATCATTCTTCATCTTCACCTTCTTTATCTTCTTCTTAAACTTCTTGCTATTCATCTTTTTGTTAACATTACTCATATTCTTCTTATTAAACTATTATTCTTATTCATATTGTACTTCATCTTCTTCATCATATTCTTATTTGTGACAGAGATTCCTGTACTTGTAATCTGTCAAAGTATGAATTTTTCATCCTTCCGTTCTTGCTGTCACAAAAGATTTAAATTACAACAGTATTTGTCCGTGTTCAGTTTAGCCTGCAGCAGCAGGCATTTTCCAGGGGCACCACGAGGAGGAACGGACTCACCCCATACACTGCTTAGTCTTCTTCTGCTTATAATTTAGAGCATATATTTTGCTCTTCATTTTGATCTTATATTTCATGTTCTTCTGCTTTTTGATCTTCTGCTTATTGTTCTTCTGTCTCTTGTTCTGTATCTTGTAGTTTGTCGTAACCTTCTTTTTCCTGTTGGTGATCTTCTTCTGGGTAATCTTATATTTCTTCTTTGTGATGGTGTTCAGGCTGGTTGGCTTGATGCTCGTCGTCCTTGGGTCGTCATCTTCTTCGGGGTGGTCTTTAGGGTCGTCTAACTTCCGAGAACCAGTTGACGTTACTGGAACCCAGGACGAGTAGCAGAAGGTACAAGAGCCAATGCAAGTAACGAGGACCAGCTGACTGTGCTGGAACCCGGAGGAGCAGCAGAAGGAAAAGAGCCAATGGCACAACCGAGGACCAGCTGACGTTACTGGGACACGGTTACTAAGCAGGAGGTACCTGTGCTCCAAAGCACTACCAAGGACCAGCAGACGTTGCTGGAACTCGGATACCGAGATGGAGGCACCTAGGCCAAAGGCACTGCGGAGAACCAGTTGACGGTACTGGAACCCAGACGGGTAGCAGAAGGTACAAGAGCCAATGCAAGTAACGAGGACCAGCTGACTGTGCTGAACCGGAGGGGCAGCAGAAGAAAAGAGCCAATGCACATCCGAGACAGCTGATGTTACTGGGACACGGTTACTAGCAGGAGGTACCTGTGCTCCAAAGCACTACAAGACCAGCAGACGTTGCTGGAACTCGGATACCCAGTGGAGGCACCTAGCCAAAGGCATGCTGGAGAACCAGTTGACGTACTGGAACCCGGACGGTAGCAGAAGGTACAAGAGCCAATGCAAGTAACGAGGACCAGCTGACTGTGCTGGAACCGGAGGGGCAGCAGAAGGAAAAGAGCCAATGGCACAACCGAGGACCAGCTGACGTTACTGGGACACGGTTACTAAGCAGGAGGTACCTGTGCTCCAAAGCACTACCAAGGACCAGCAGACGTTGCTGGAACTCGGATACCGAGATGGAGGCACATAGGCCAAAGGCACTGCGGAGAACCAGTTGACGGTACTGGAACCCGGATGGGTAGCAGAAGGTACAAGAGCCAATGCAAGTAACGAGGACCAGCTGACTGTGCTGGAACCCGGAGGGGCAGCAGAAGAAAAGAGCCAATGGCACAACCGAGGACCAGCTGACGTTACTGGGACACGGTTACTAAGCAGGAGGTACCTGTGCTCCAAAGCACTACCAAGGACCAGCAGACGTTGCTGGAACTCGGATACCGAGATGGAGGCACCTAGGCCAAAGGCACTGTGGAGAACCAGCTAACGGTACTGGAACTCGGAGGTACCATAAGGCACCCATGGAAATGTAAGTTGACAGGCCGCAAGCCGTCTGCAGTTACCAAATCACACAGTCCTAAGTGGGTGCTTGTCCTATTTTCACAACGGAAAGAGCCTTTATTTACATATCCCACAGCACACATAGGAATCACCTAAACTGCAGGCACCATAGAGTCGGATAACCGGAATGCAACATGACAGGAACAACTTATTGGAGGCTAATTTACGTTGACACTGCCAGGAAACAGCTGTGGTGCTGTAAACAGGGTGGGCATGAGTCAGTACCCGTGCCAATTACTTACGAGCAACAACTAGCGGTGTTGGAGCCCAGGGATGAGAGGAGGACAGGGTGGAGGCAGCATGACTTTTTGTCGTACACACAGCAGGGAACAGCTGCCATTACTCAACCCCAGTAACACAGGAGCAAGTGTTGACTGTGCTAACAGCACTTACAGGCAACAACTGGCGGTGTTGGAGCCCAGGGTCCAATGCATCGACTTCAATTGCTTCCACCTCCTCTCAGTAACACAGCACTGTTGATCAACCATCTGTCTCTTCACCGCCTGCCAAATTGCCCAGTCAGTCAGAGAGTTCTGTACAGGAGCCAGCTGAGTCTCTGCTTCTGTTCTCAGAATCTGTTGGTTTGCAAACAGGGCACAGCCAAGCAGCATTCTGGAATGTGAAGAAGAGGGAGTATGCAGTGATGCGCAACAGCTGTGTCTCTCTGAATCTGAAGAGGCGGGTGAGACAGTGCCGATGGTCAGCACACCGCAGAACGCATCTGATGATGATGAGACTCAGGTGCCAGTTTCTGTTGAGCATGGTGGTGGCCAGACCACCCAACAGCAGCAGGTGTTGTAAGAGGTTAGTGGAGATGATGAGGTCCAAGACCCAACATGGCGTGAGGAACAGGAAGGTGGTGGCAGCAGCTCTGAGGAAGCGATTGCCCCAACGGTACAAACAGGAGGGAGAGTTAGGCTGCATACTCTGTTGCCTGTAGCCTCCATTTTGGCACCTGTTCGGATTTCTCTTCCTAAAGTCTAAACGGACGCTCCCAGGACTTGCACTGCGTGGTCCTTTTTTCACACACTTGCAGATGATATTTGCTATGTCAAATGCAAGCTGTGTAATCAAAAAGTAAAAAGAGGTAAAGTGTCAGTAACCTCAATACCACAAATATGTCTAAAATTGTGCGTAGAAAACACGTAGTTGAGTTACAAAGACACACTGAAGATGTACAGTCTATCGAAAATCACAGCACAAGTTTAACTGCATATGTCATGGTTAAATTTGAAATTTTTATTGCACACTTGATGTGAAAAAAGAAAATAGCTATGAGACGACTGACTGACGTTTTGGGCAACGCAGTGGCCTTTATCAAATAGTCGCTGGAAGAGATAGAAAAATTTACAGTCAATGACAATGGATAATATATACAATATATACGTAGGGTGAAGAATATATATACATAGGAATTAGGCAACATGTTAAACATTTGGGTGATACTGTAGAACACGGAGAATTATCCCTCTAGGGTATGCGGGTGGATAATGTAGTTTTTTGTTGATTTTTGTGAGTGTGTAGAAAACAGGGGTGATGAGGTATTGAATATTAAGGAATGTCATAGTCTTACAGTCTATGGTGATCAATTAAAGATGTTTTGTCAGGATACGATCAATTTTTTGACAGATGTAAAATGTAGGGTCACAATTGAGTTGTCTGTAGGTTAGGTTAACTGACAGTTGTCTATGAATTTCGGCAATAGTTTGGGTCTTATTCATAATAACGATAGCACCCCCCTTATCTGCTTGTTTAATAATAATGTTGGGGTTATCTTTAGAGATTTTATGGCTTGTTTATCTGTGGGTGTCAGGTTGTGGCGTATCGGGTGTAGGCCCAATCTCGGCAAACCATCCACGAGCACAGGCTCTGAATGCTGGCATTGCAAAACTCCTGTCCCTTGAAATACTGTCATTCAGGCTGGTGGAGACTGACAGTTTGCGGAACTTAATGGCATTGGCAGTCCCACAATACAATGTGCCAAGCTGATTTTATTTCAGCAGGCAAGCCGTCCCTGGTCTGCAAAACCATGTTGTTGAGGTTAAATTAAACATGCGCTACTAAACTCCGTCAGTAGCAATGTCCACCTGACCACCGCTGTGTGGACCAGTACCCATGGCCAGGGACGATACCTTTCCCTTACTGCCCATTGGGTCAATGTTGTGGAGCCGGGTACAGATCTTGCGAGTGGCGCTGTACGTGTTCAGGCAACTACAAGGATTGCGGGAATCAAGTCTGTACACATTGACTCCTCCTTCTCCAGTTCCTCAGAAACATCGTTGCAGGAGCCGTCACGGTCTACCTCCACATGGACCCGTGAACGCTTAATAAGAATCTTTAGTTATATAGCGCCAACAGATTACGCAGCGCTTTACAGTTGAACAGTTTCCGAACACAAGTCATAAGTAACAACGTTACCAATACAATAATGAAAGCAATATAATCCGCACACGCTCGTGAGAGCTTACAATTTACAAATATGTGGGGGAGATACAAAGTACAGGTGTTTATATACAATGGTGTATTTAGAATGATGGCCCAGCCATTTTGAGGGAGTGAGGGATGGATGGAGATAGTGAATGGGCTACACACACACACTTACACATAGAATGACTTTGATTAGTGAAGGTGATAGGCCGCTATTATTATTATAGATTTTTATAGCGCCATTTATTCCATGGCGCTTTACATGTGAAGAGGGGCAAGTATAGACAAGTACAGTAAACATGAGCAATACAAGGCACACACAAGTACAGAAGGAGAGAGGACCCTGCCCGCAAGGGCTCAGAGTCTACAGGGATGGGTGAGGATACACTAGGAGAGGGAAGACCTTGAAGAAATGTGTTTTGAGTGAGCGCCCAATAACATGCAAATTGTGGATAGTTCTAATTTCTTGGGGTACAGCATTCCACAGTATTGGCGCAGCGCGGGAGAAGTCTTGGATTCGGGAGAGATGTTCTTTAGGTGTAGGCGGCAATAGCGGGCAACAGATTGTATATGGGAGGTGAAGGAGAGATTGGTGTCAAACATAACACCCAGACAGCGAGCCTGTTGACCAATATGAGCACAGACGTGGCAGCCAGCAGTAATGGAGTATCAGCTGCATCAGTCGCAATCAACTCGCAATTTGCGCCGTTCACTTCACCACTACTGAGGTGGGCCATCTACTATAATAATCTTTATTTATATAGCGCCAACAGATTCCGCAGCGCTGTACAGTTTAACAGTTTCATAACACAAGTCATAAGTGACAACATTAACAATACAATAATTAAAGCAATATAAGCCGCCCCTGCTCGTGAGACCTTACAATCTACAATGAGGAGGGGGAGCTCCAAAGTACAGTTGTTTATATACAATGGTGTATTTACAATGATGGTCCAGCCATTTTCAGGGAGTGAGGGATGGATGGAGATAGTGAATGGGCTACACACACACACAGTTACACATAGAATGACTTTGATTAGTGAATGTGATAGGCCGCTCTGAACAAATGTGTTTTGAGTGTGGAAGTAGGGCTGTTAATGGGGATGTTGAAGTCTCTAAGGATAAGGGTTGGTACTTCTGAGGACATGAAAGTGCGGCAGCCAGGCAGAGAAGTGGTCAAGGAACTGTGTGGGCGAGCCTGGGGTCCGATATATTACCGCTACTCTGAGGGAGAGGGGACGAAAGAGCCTGATGGTGTGGACCTAATAATTTGCAAAATCTTAATCTAAAATTTACATGTTACATATTTACATCTAGTATAAAATATTAACCATTAAGCCTACTTACAGAACAAGGAAGTGTAAAAAAACTTGTGCTTAAAAATAAAAGTGAAAATAAAATGTGAGAAGGGCAGTGTAACAAATAATTTAGGAAAAAGATAAACTAACATCAAGTGCTGTGTGCTGTGTAAGAGCCACGAAAAAAGATTGGTTTGGTACCGTGTTAGCCAGTAGAAAAAAAACAAAAAAACATATAGAGTGCTAAGCACTCTATGTGTAAGAGCCAGACACATTAACATTAAATCAGTCTGGAATAGCGGTTATTTTCTCCCCATAACCCGAGTAACATTCTGGGGAGAGGGGTGTAGAGTCAACGATCAGCAACTAGCTACGGTAGATCAAATACCTGAAAAAAAAAAAAAAGTTATTTAACATTCATAACATACATTGTATTTAACCAAAAAAATAACAAATTTATTTAACATTCCTAAGATAAATTTTTTTTAAAACATAAAAACTATAATACACAGCAGGATCTTTAGTAAAAACCAGACTTACCACTGTAACCTCTTAATCCTTGCAAGCTTCAACACAACGTTGACAAGGTACACAGCAGGGGTGGTCGGTCTCCTAGACAACGAGCAAACTCCTTCATGTTGAGAGAGGCCACCATCTCCTTAGCTTTCAGGTACTTTTCTGTGGGAATGAGCTTGTCTCCAACCAGCCAGGAATATCCAATGAATGCCATACCATGGTTTGGTATTAGCACCCAGCCAGTACCAAAAGTGAAGCCAACCACAGTTCCCATTTCTCATGAACTTTATTTGATATACTGGCTGGCCAAACATTAGTTTCTCACAAAGGAGCTGAAGACCCTGAGTGGCAGTAGGTGCAAGTCTCTCCAGCATGACCTGTTTGTTAGATATTTGCCGTCTACACACCTAAAGAACATCTCTAGAATCCGCCCTTTTCTCACCATGGAAACAACAAAAACCCTCACTGTAGCATTGATCCACTCCCGCCTGGACTACTGCAATGCTCTATTACTTGGCCTCCCATTACTCGACTATCCCCTCTCCAGTCCATCCTTAATGCAGCAGCCAGGGTCATCCATCTGGCTAATCGGTACTCGGACGCGTCCGCTCTTCGCCAGTCCTTACACTGGCTGCACATTCATTATAGGATCCAATTCAAAGTACTGGTTCTCACCCACAAAGCTCTCCACAGTGCAGCACCCCCTACATCTCCTCCCTCATTTCTATCTATCGGCCTAACCGACTGCTGCGCTCTGCAAATGACTTTCGACTAACCTCTGCAGTAATCCGTACCTCCCACTCCCGACTACAAGACTTCTCCCGCGCTGCGCAAATCCTCTTGAATGCTCTACCACAAGAAATTAGGACTATCCACAATTTGCCTGGTTTCAGGCGCTCCCTCAAAACACATTTGTTCAGAGTGGCCTATGACATTCAATAACCAAAGTCGTTCTATGTTTAAGTGTGTATGTGGAGCCCATTCACTATCTCCATCCATGCCTCACTCCCTCAAGATGGCTGGACCATCATTGGAAATGCACCATTATATATACACACCTGTACTTTGTATCTCCCCCACCTCATTGTAGATTGTAAGCTCTCACGAGCAGGATCGGCTTATTTTACTTTAATTATTGTATTGTTAACGTTGTTACCTATGACTTGTGTTTTGAAACTGTTAAAGAGTAAAGCGCTGCGGAATATGTTGGCGCTATATAAATAAAGATTATTATTATTATTATATCAGAGGGAGAAGAGGATTGGGCCTTGACAAGGTGCCCGATTGCATCTTAAGTGTTATTGAATGTTGGAGCCAGTCCACCGTATAAAAGCAGCCATACAGTGTCCGGGTACCTGCTTGGATTTCGATCAAAATGAAGACTACTTTGATGTACATGTACACCAATTAGTGAAAAATGACAAGGATGAGGCAGTAAGACACGCTCAGCAGAGTACAAGCAGCATTGCTTGAAGAAGTAACTTGAGCGTGATCAAAATTGAATAAATTAAAATCTCAGACTACAGTGAACACAACTCTTAGCTGTGAAAGGGCTTTTTGTGTCCTTCTACAGTGTTTTCAACCAATGTATTGGATACGGATGGAAGCACGTCACACTATAATTTCAATTGAATTGAGCAGCAAGAATTACACTAAAGAAAAAAAAAAAGAGTGTGAGAGTGACATGTGCAGATGCCTACATACAGCGTTGTATGCCGAGCAAACTGCAGCGCGTCACCTGCACTCACACACACACCTTGCAGACCTGTGAAAAAAACACTGCAAGGCAAAAGGAAGATGTACACAGCGGTTGGTAAAGTAGCCTGCCTAAAGCACAGTACACAAAATAGCAATCTCTAACTGTCCCTCAGAGTCAGCAGAGCAGCGTTCTGTCCCAAACAGAATTAAACGACACAGTGACGCTAAAATGGCGGCTTTATCCGGCAACAATATCTTCCTTGTGTCACGGTTAGGGTAGCGTGTGTCTATTATATGAGTGTCTGTAAAATGTAACGTTACGCAGACTTATTCTGCCCTTGGGACGCAAAAAATAAGACAGCAGTAATCATTTACTGTATAAAACTCCACCTATGCACAACAAAACAAGCACCTTCCCTCTTACGGTTCTTGCGCTGACATGTGAGTAGGGAGTTTGGAGACGTTCCTGAATTTATCCCAGGTATCCAAGCATATCAGGCCGATAGGAGAGCATTAAAACCACCCACGGTGGTGACTTAAATATGGTGAATCTAAACAGTGAAGAACTGTAGGTCGATGCGAATGAATGTGCGATCACATGACACACGTTTATAATAACCCTTGCTAGACACGAGTAACTTTGTAGACATTTTGACACACCTGAACCCAGATGGCAGTGAATATTCATTCTATTCGGCGCCACATGACTCTTGGTCCAGAATAGATTATATATTGCTAGCACACGAGCTATTAAGGGGAGTGGAAGAGGCAGATGTGCACAACGTAGCTAAATATGACCACGCACCCGTATCAGTGACCCTGCCAGATATGGTGCAGATGGGGCAAACCAAACTTGGCGCTTCCCGACCTATTTGTTAATGGATGAGAAGTTTCGACATCACGTGAAGCAATGGTGTTTTTAATATGTAAGGGATAATGGAGATACTAGGGATAGGCCGGAACTTTTATGGGCAGCAGGGAAGGGAGTAATGCGCGGGAAACTAATAGGTTATCAGACAAGGCTAAAAAAGAAGATCGCGACAAACTACTCGCAGGCTAGCAGGATATTACGCGATAGGTACACGGCAAACAAGACAAGTTCATCAACACAGGTTAAAAATAGATGTAAGCAGGCTAAGGCTGACTTACACGTATGGGTATATCGACGAGAGACAAGCAGTAATAACAATTATAGAGCCGATGTATATCGTTATGGTAGCAAATGAGGGAGACTATTATCACGACTAGCGAAAGGAAATCACATTCGTCATCAACATATTACAGTGTTAACGAATAAACATGGGATCATGAACACAGACCCTCGAACCATAAACACCATTCTACAAGAATACTACTCAGACTTATATAAAGGTGGAACATACGGATAGTGCGGAGGGTAACACCTTTGTAGATGGAATACGGTTACCATCCATCACAAACTATCAGCTTCTCCTTTTAAAAAACAAATTGAGGTAACGGAAGTGACAGCGGCGATAAGTTACTTTAAATACGGGAAAGCTCCAGGACCTGACGGGTTTACAGTCAAATTATTTAAATTATTGAGTGAGGATATCCCGTCCACATTGGTACGCACCTTCAATCATATATTGGAGACAGGAGGGTTGCCCAGCCATTCAAACATGTCACACATGAAGTTGCTACTAAAACCAAACAAACATTCACATCTGCCTGGATCCTATCGTACATTCTCACTCATTGACCATTATATCAAGATTTTGTCCAGGATCATGGCAGATCTTTTGAGTAGCATTGGTCCTACGCTGATAGGGCGATCACAAGTGGCCTTTGTTTGCTACTTTGTTGGCTACTATCAGTCTCACTATGCATAACACATGTGTGCAGTGGGCAGTATTACCTTTGCCTTCGGTGGAGTAGGAAAACCCCTCTCTATCGAAGTGTTAGTTGGGGAGATGGAAGATTTGACACCGGGACCTGAATTGTAATACTTAAATGTGACAGGTGACAAATTTGTTAATGCGCAACTCCGCGGCCCCTACGTTGAGTCTAGCCCGTGAAAATTTACTGGTTGTCAATGGGGAACCCCAACACCCCGGGGCAGCTACAGTATTTCAACAATTAAAGCTGAACCAAGATTTGCTGTATCAGGTTTATAAAATACATGTTGAAATTTTTTAACAATTGCTGCTACCGCAGTCATATCGGAGGTTGGTAATGGACTTAGCGCATGCGCATATACTAGGGTGACATTTGTGCCAAAAGAAAACCCTACACAGAATTATAAAAACGGTTTTACTGGCAGGGGGTCTATCAAGAAGTTAAACGGTATTGTAACTCTTGTCGCATGCGCCAGGTACACAGTCCTCAGCCTCATTTAGTGAGTCCCTTGGTGCCATTAAAAATTTTAGAGGTCCAGTTTGAGAGAATACCCATGGATCTGGTGTAGCCGGTTAATAAATCAGCAAGGGGTCATCAACAGGGGCAATAAAAGGGGCACTGTGTGGGTCACCAGTTTTGAGCACACCCGAGTTCAAAAGAGAATTCATTGTCCAGACTGATGCGTCAGAGGTAGGTATGGGTGCCGTGTTGTCTCAGGACTGGAGCTTAACGGGAGGAGCATCCCATTAGTTTCCTGAGTCGAAAACTTACTCCATCAAAAAACGGAGACAGCATTGTAGAGAGAGAGTGCCTGGCGATAAAGTGGGCACTGGAGTCGTTGCGCTACTATTTGTTGGGATAACATTTTGTTTTGTAAATGATCATTCCCCTGTGACTGGCAGTGTTGTAGCCCAGGGAGTAGAGTTCAGGTGGTAGAAAGATGAACATAACAGGAGACTTGGAAAACGTTGGCAAACAGTTATTTAATCTGAAAACGGACAGGCAAATTCAGGTGAGATCCATGCCTTGTTCATTTTCAGAAAAATAAGCCGGTCTACATTGTCTGAGGATAGTCGCATGCGACGGTCTGTTAGTACACCACCTACAGCACTAAAGACGCGCTCAGATAATACACTGGCAGCAGGGCAAGCCAGCACCTCCAAGGCATACCACACATCAAATACAAATATAACAGTAATAATAATATTATTAAAAAAAATGAAATTGCACACACAGTACACAGACACAGCTCATATGTGTGTATAAGAGAGAGTGTTTCTGTGTGTAGTTCATGCCTCTAGCATAGAAGATCAGTCTTGCTAAAATCTTTAACACTGACCCCTGGTCTGTTCTTAAAATGGTGGATGCTGAACTGCTTCTCAGCCCCCTCATACACAATCATTATGTGGCACTGCTGGGCTCAGTCAGAGGCATCAGATTGAACTAGGCTGTCCTGAGTCATTCTCAATAGAACATTTTGTTCAGCAGTTCATCTAGTTCATTTAGTTCAGAGGTCACATGATGCATTTCCTATCAGCTCCTCACAGGATAGGGTGGAGAAAAACTGAACTAAATGAACTAAATGAACTAATCTTTTGAACTAATCTTTTCAGTGAACTAGTTCATGGTGAACTAATCAACAAAATTAACTAGATTTCCCATCACTATGGTGTACACCTTGGTGGCGCTGTCACAAAACTTCACCACATTTGTAACATACAGCTCTTGCCCTGTGCAGAGGCGCTGCTTGTGCTCCCTCTTGTTGCAGAGGTGTCTACAATGCCTCGACGCACAGAGCTGCTTTGTAAAGCAGTAGCAGCAGCAGCCCTCTCGGCTGGAATGGAGAACATTATGGATTTCAACAGTGTGTCTTGGTCCTCCAGCATTTTACGGTCCCGGTTCAACGGTGTGATGAGGCTTTGTAAGTTGTCCCGGTAACGAGGGTCTAGGAGGGTGTACACCCAATAATCTGACGTGGTGAGAATGTGGCCGATGCGGCGGTCGTTTCTCAGGCACTGCAGGATGAAATCAACCATGTGCTGCAGACTCACAACTGGCCAACAAACGCTGTCCTCTGGAAGAGCGTCACACTAATAGATTTTTGTAAATTTAAAATAGAATAAAGCAGCAGAAATTTTTGAAAAATTACAAGGATGAGCCAGTGACAGACACTCAGCAGAGTACACGCTGCGGTGGTTGAAGTAAGTGGAGCGGGATCTACACTCCTACAAAAAAATTAAAGCTCAGACTAGAGTGAACACTGAAACACAAGTGTTCACTTGCTGTGAAAGGCCTTTTTGTGGACTTCTATTATGTTTGCAAGCAATGTATTGTATTTTGATGGAAGAGCGTCACACTAATAGATTTTTGTAAATTTTAAATAGAAGAAAGCAGCAGCAATTTTTGAAAAATTACAAGGATGAGCCAGTGACAGACACTCAGCAGAGTACACGCTGCGGTGGTTGAAGTAAGTGGAGCGGGATCTACACTCCTACAAAAAAATTAAAGCTCAGACTAGAGTGAACACTGAAACACAAGTGTTCACTTGCTGTGAAAGGCCTTTTTGTGGACTTCTATTATGTTTGCAAGCAATGTATTGTATTTTGATGGAAGAGCGTCACACTAATAGATTTTTGTAAATTTTAAATAGAAGAAAGCAGCAGCAATTTTTGAAAAATTACAAGCATGAGCCAGTGACAGACGCTCAGCAGAGTACACGCAGCATTAGTTGAAGTAACTGGAGCGTGATCTGCACTCAAAAAAAAAAAATCACAGACTGCAGTGAACACTGAAACACAACTGTTCACTTGCTGTGAAAGGCTCCATTGTGGACTTCTATAGTGTTTGCAACCAAGGTATTGTATACGGATGGAAGCACGTCACACTATTATTTCAATTACATGGAGCAGCAAGAATTACACTGAAGAAAAAAAAAAGAGTCTGTGAGTGACACGTGCAGATGCCTACAGACAGCGTTGCATACAGAGCAAACTGCAGCGTCACCTGCACTCACACACACGTTGCAGAGCTGTTAAAACAACACTGCAGGCAAAAGGAAGCTTTACACAGCCGGTGGTAAACTAGCCTGCCTAAAGCACAGTACACTAAATCGCAATCTCTAACTGTCCCTCAGAGTCAGCAGAGCAGCGTTCTGTCCCTAACTGAGTTCACAGCACAGTGACGCTAAAATGGCGGCGGCGCCTTTTATACTGCATTCTGACATCATTTCAGCATCCAATCACAGCCATGCCATTAGTTAACATGACCGCAGCAGTACAGGATGTGCCCACACTTCTTAGGATTCCTCATTGGCTGACTATAATCACATTGCCTCTCAAAGAATTATGGGAACTTCCGATTCCGGTATACGATATATGAAAAATATCGGAACTAAGTATCGGAATTCCGATACAGCTAATATCGGCCGATACCCGATACTTGCGGTATCGGAATGCTCAACACTAGAAATGTGATAAAGATAGAACTATAGCTACAAACAACTATTAGGCTAAGTGCATACGTTCAGGAATGTTTGCAGAATATTCCTGAGCAAAAACTGACTTTTTTCGCGGTAAAAACGTGCGTTTTTGGGCAGATTTTGCACGTTTTTTTTACGCGTTTTTGGTGCGTTTTTGCACGGATTTGACGCGTTTTTACCGCAATTTTTCCCTGAACTTTCTAGGTCAATAATATAGCGGGAAAAACGCTAGAATTCCGTTAAATTAATGAACATGTTGCTAGATTTTCCGCGATGCGTTTTTTTCGCGGGAAAAAATGCACCATGAGCACAAAAATTGCGGAATTCATTCTAAATGATAGGATGCTTAATTCATGCGTTTTTGATGCGTTTTTGATGCGTTTTTTCCACGAAAAAAACGCAAATAATCCTGAACGTGTGCACTTAGCCTTAGAGATGAGCGAATCTTCTGTAATTCGAATTCCCAACTTTGTTGAGTTTTCCCTGGGAATTTGATTCACAGCGAATAAGTTTAATTTACGTGAATCTCTATACTGGAAAGCTTGTAATTGGTCAGAAGGTGTATGTAGAAAACAAGAGAGAGGACCGCACTGGCCATAAGAGCGTAAACTCTACAAGAAGAGAAATGTAGAGAGAGTGAGGAGAAAGATGGGGAGGTTTATGGCGAGGGGGAATAGTGAGAGGGAGCGAGAGAGAGAAGACATGAATTTCAGGAAATTGGACGCGATCATTCACATATCAATCCACTCCTCTGTAATAACTATCATTTCTTTAGCCTCGAAGCCTGTTTTCACCTTCATTATCAGGCCAATTTTTACAATTCTGACCACTGTCACTTTATGAGGTCATAACTCTGAAATGCTTCAACGGATCCTGGTGATTCTGAGAATGTTTTCTCGTGACATATTGTACTTTATGATAGTGGTAAGATTTCTTTGATATGACTTGCGTTTATTTGTGAAAAAAACAGAAATATGGCCAAAATTTTGAAAATTTTGCAATTTTAAAAGCTTTAATTTGTATGCCCTTAAATCAGAGAGTCATATCGCACAAAATAGTTAATAAATAACATTTTCCACATGTCTATTTTACATCAGAATGTTGGAAACATAATTTCTTTTTGTTAGGAATTTATAAGGGTTAAAAGTTGACAAGAGATTTCTCATTTTTACAACAAAATTTGCAAAACCATTTTTTTTAGGGACCACCTCACACTTGAAGTGACTTTGAGGGGCCCGCATATGACAGAAAATACTCAAAAATGACACCATTCTAAAACTGTACCCCTCAAGGTACTAAAAAACACATTCAAGAAGATTATTAACCCTTCAGGTGCTTCACAGGAATTTTTAGAATGTGGAAGGAAAAACATGAACATTTACTTTTCTTTCACAAAAAATTTCCTTTAGATCTAATTTTTTACTTTTGCAAGGGTAACAGGAGAAAATGGACCATACATTTTGTTGTGCAATTTCTCCTGAGCATGCCAAAACCCCATATTTGGAGGAAATCTACTGTTTTGGCACACAGCAGGGCTCGGAAGGGAAAGAGCGCCATTTGACTTTTTGAATGTAAAATGTGATGGAATAACTAGCGGACGCCATGTCGCGTTTGAAGAGCCCCTGATGTGCCTAAACAGTGGATACCCCCCACAAGTGACACCATCTCGGAAAATAGACCCCTTAGGAAACGTATCTAGATGTGTATTGAGCACCTATAACCCACAGGTGCTTCACAGAAGTTTATAGCGTAGAGCCGTGGAAAAAAAAATCACATTTTTCCCAAATAAATCTTTTTTAACTCCATATTTTGCATTTTCATAAGTGTAACAGGAGGAATTTCTATAAACAATTTGTTGTGCCATTTCTCCTGAGTACGCCGATACCCCATATTGTGGGGAATACTACTGTTTGGGGCAGGCGCACGGCAGGGTTTGGAAGGGAAGGAGCGCCATTTGACTTTTTGAATGCAAAATTTGATGGATTAATTAGCGGACACCATGTTGCGTTTGAAGAGCCACTGATGTGCCTAAACAGTGGAAACCCCCACAAGTGACACCATTTTGGAAACTAGACCCCTTTAGGACCATGTCTAGATGTGTAATGAGCACCTTGAACCCCCAGGTGCTTCACAGAAGTTTATAACGTTAAGCAGTGATAATAAAAAATCACTTTTTTCCCACAGAAATCTTTTTAGCTACAAATTTTGTATTTTTTGAAGGGCAAAAGGAGAAAATGGACCCCAAAGTTTGTTGTGCAATTTCTCCTGAGTTCATCAATACCCCATATGTGGTCGAAAACTACTTTTTAGGCACAGTGCAAAACTCAGAGGGAAGAAGCTCTATATAACAATGCAGATTTTGCTGCACTTGTTTGAGGGTACCATGTTACATTGACAGAGCCACCAAGGTGCCAGAACATCAGAACCCTCCCTAAGTGACCCCATTTTACCAATTAAACCTCTCAATGAATTCATCTAGGGGTGCAGTGATTATATTGACATCACAGGTGTGTCACAAACTTTTTTACCATTGGACAGTGAAGAAAAAATAATTTACATTTTTACCACCGAGATTGTGTGTTAGCCCCAAGTTTTACATTTTCACACTGGAAATGGGTAAAATGGCTTCAGAATTTATCCCCCAATTTCTGCTGAATGTAGAAATACCCCACATGTGGCTGTACAGTACTACTTTGCTATACGGAGTGACTCAGGGTAGACAGAGTGCTATTTACCTCTTGGAGCACAGATTTTCCCAGACTAGTTTGTGGATTCTGTATAAAGAGCCACTAAGTGCTAGAAAAGCAGAATCCCCCTCAAGTGAGCCCATTTTGGAAGTTATAACCCTTTGGGAATTTATCTACAGATGTAGTGACGATTTTGACTCCATGGGTGTTTTTCAGAAACAGACAGCAGTGAATGTTGCTGAGTGAAAATTGCAAACTGTGGTTGTAGTGACCAGTACATTATACCCAGCTCATGCTTCTGGAGGCACGCACCTATAAATTAGGAGGGCTCTCATCACTACAGAAATGCCAAACATGTGGGTGCTAAATGAACACTGGGGCTCAGATGGGAGAAGGATATTTGGATTTGGCAGAGGAGAATTTGCTGAATTTCTTTAGGCGGGTAAGGAGCCATTTCAATTTTCCTCAACCTTTGTGCTACCTGTAACGTGGAAGCCCCCTATATTTCCATTCTCAAATGACATCTGAGTGGGGACTTGCTTTTTTTGTGGATCGAGTGAAAGCTTTTATTGGGAACATTTTACATAACGTTTGAGATCACAGTAATCCGGCTCTCTACACTAAGCCCTTACTATGGGATTTCCATCTAAATCTCTGAGTGACATGATTCAGATGAAACTCCCAATGGATCCATGCACTATAGTGAGGCAGCAGAGTTACTCTGGACTCCGTCTGACCTCTGTTCCGTGGTGTCCTCTTTTCAGAAGTGCACAAAATTGTGGCTGACGGCACTTTTATGCAATCCTAAAAAGACGGACACCACCGGATCACAGGTCAGATGGCGTCCACAGGCCTCCATCGGCCTCATTATAGAGAATTTGCTGCCGGGGTTCTGTCTCAATCACATATTTCAGAGATTTACACAGAAACCCCAATGTTAGCTCTCAGGGCAGAGCACAGGATAAATGTGCGCCGAGCCTTACTGCGATCTTTGGGAGGCAGAAGGAAAAAATCAACAGTATGTGAAAAATTGGTTTTATTTATTTTTTACGCCATTCCTCGTGCAGTATAAGTGATTAGGCGACTTTATTCTTCGGGTCAGTGCGATTATACCAGATTTATATCCGGTTTTTATGTTTGGCTGCTGTCACACACTAAAAGACTCTTTTTATTGCGAAAACTAGTTTTTGCATCATCATATTTTATTTCATATTTCGGCCGACAGAGTCATGTGAAGGCTTGTTTGTTGCGGGACGAGCTGATGTTTCTATTGGTACCATTTTTGGGCACATGACATTTTTTGATCGCTTTCTATTATGATAATCAAAAACCAGCAATTCAGGAATTGCTTTTTTTATATCGTTCCGTGTGTGGTACAATTGGTAAGGAAGCTTTATTCTTCAGGCCAATACGATTACAGCAATATCTCATTTATATTTTTTCTATGTTTTGGCGCTTTTACAAAATAAAAACTATTTTATTGAAAAAATAATTATTTTTGCATTGCTTTACTCTGAGAGCTATAACGTTTTTATTTTTCTGCTGATGGAGCTGTATGGCAGCTTGTTTTTTGCGGGACAAGATGTCATTTTCAGCGGTACCATTTTTATTTACATCTGTCTTTTTGATCACGTTTTATTGCACTTTTTGTTCGGCGATGTGATGATAATCCATTGTTTTTTGTCTTGTTTTTTTATTTTTTTTTACGATGTTCACTGAAGGGGTTAACTAGTGGGACAATTTTACAGAGCGAGTCGTTACGGAATAGGCAATACCAAATATGTGTACTTTTTTTTTTTTTATTTGCATAAATACCGTATTTTCCGGCGTATAAGACGACTTTTTAACCCCAGAAAATTCTCTGGAAAGTCGGGGGTCGCCTTATACGCTGGGCATCGTCTTATAGGGCGGTGCAGAGGAGTGGTCCCAATGACGAGGTGAGGGGGCGTCCCACAGGGAAGGTGTATATGAATACCATTACCTCCTTGCGGTGTTCTGTACAGCTGTCTGTGCTTGGAGGGGCGGCGGCGACTCTTAATCAGCATTGGGGGCTCAGCCGGCGGCTCCTTATGCAGCGTGGGGTACTCCGCCGGCATTTCCTCATAGCCCGGAGGCCACCGCAGCTCGATTGCTGCGATGCGGTGGCCTCCGGCAAAATGGCCGCTGGTGCTCAGATTCAGATCTCGTTCCGAGATCTCGGGAGATGAGATTTTGTATCTGTGCTATGCGCCGCCCACCAGTGGCCATTTTGCCGGAGGCCACCGCATCACAGCAATGGAGTTGCTGTGGCCTCCGGGCTCTGATGAAATGCCGGCGGAGACCCCCAACGCCAATGCTCATCAAGAGCCGCCGCTGCCCCTCCAAGCGCAGACAGCCGCACAGAACACTGCAAGGAGGTAATTGTACTTCATATACACCTTCCCTGTGGGACGCCCCCCTCACCTTGTCATTGGGACCACTCCTCCGCACCGCCCTATAAGACGACACTCGGCGTATAAGAAGACCCCCCACTTTTAAGAAGATTTTATATTTTGACTGGAAAAGTTGGGGGGTCGTCTTATACTCCCAGTCGTCTTATACGCAAGAAAATACGGTAAATGTTTTTATTTTGAAAATATTTACCGTATATACTCATGTATAAGCCGACCCGTGTATAAGCCGATCCCCCTAATTTTGCCACAAAAAACTGGGAAAACTTATTGACTCGCGTATAAGCCTAGGGTGAAAAATGAGTATGCCCCCATATGATGCTCCACAGATTATGCCCCCATATGCTGCACAGATTATGTCTCCATATGCTCCAGATTATGGCCAATATGCTTCAGAGATTATGCCCCATATATCCACGATGCCCCATATCTCCAGATTATGCCCCATATGTTCCACAGCTTATGCCCCCATATGCTCCATATTATGCCCCCATATGCTCCAGATTATGCCCCCATATGTTCCACAGCTTATGCCCCCATATGCTCCATATTATGCCCCGTATGCTCCAGATTATGCCCCATATGTTCGACAGCTTATGCCCCCATGTGCTCCAGATTATGCCCCCATATGTTCCACAGCTTATGCCCCCATATTATGCCCCCATATGCTCCAGATTTGATTATGCCCCATGTTCCACAGTTTATGCCCCCATATGCTCCAGATTATGCCCCCATATGTTCCACAGCTTATGCCCCCATATGCTCCATATTATGCCCCATATGCTCCAGATTATGCCCCCATATGCTGCACATTATGCCCCATAGTATAGGCCTCATACGCTGCTGCTGCAAAAAAAAAAAATTACATACTCACCTTTCGTCGCTGGGGGCCAGGTGCCGGTGTCCTGAGCAGGCGGTGACACCGGCGCTATGGGGGACAGGTGCCGGTGTCACCGCTCGCTCAGGACCCTGGCACCTGAGATATTTACCTGTCCTCTCTGCACCGCTGCATGCTGCGTCCTCGTCAGACTCCTCTGGCTGTGAATGGAAGGGGGCGCGGTGCTCACTAACGACGTCATCGCGCCCTCTGCCTGACATTCACAGCCAGAGGAGTCAGACCGAGGGAGCCGCGCAACGGTGGAACGGGACAGGTAAGTATCGCTATACTCACCCCTCCGCCGCGCGTCCCTGCAGCCTCTCCTCTTCTCCCGGCGCTCTCCGCAGCTCTTCTGTCCTGCAGCGGTCACGTGCTACCGCTCATTAAAGTCATGAATATGTGCATATTCATGACTTTAATGAGCGGTGCCATGTGACCGCTGCAGGAAGGAGCCGGAGACTGGGGAGAAGCAGGGGGGCTGCAGAGACCGCGCCGGCGGAGGGGTGAGTATGATCTGACACCACCTCTCCCCCTCCCCACCGACCCCCGTATATGACCCGCGTATAAGCTGAGAGGGGGACTTTCAGCCCTAAAAAATTGGCTGAAAATCTCGGCTTATACATGGGTATATACGGTATTTCTTTTTTTCTTTATTTAGGAATTTAAAAAAAATATTTTTACAATTTGTAATATTTTTTTTTTTAGTTTTTTTTAGATTGTCCCAGGATGGGATATTACTATATAACATTAGATCGCTGATCTGACACTCTGCACTACAGAGTATCAGATCAGGATCTGACCGGCAGGGAAGGAGGCATGCTAGGTCCTGCTCTCAGCAGGTGCTCTCAAGCCACTTTACTTGCAGTACCCAAAGAACCCCGCGGCCATCTTGGAGCCGGGGGTCTCCATGGAGACCACCAGGACAACGTGATCACATTGTGTTTTCCTGGTGGAAGCGCGCAGGGAGCTTCCTCCTTGCGCAATGCTTCTCTATGTCGCTGTCACTACTGGCTGTGGCATCAGAGGGGTTAAATGACCACAATCGGTGCTAGCATCAATCATTGGCATTGCTGCAGGGTGTCAGCAGTCACATACAGCTGATACCTACACCTGATCACTGCGGCGCTTAGCGTGAGGCCGCGTGATTGGTGCACCGTACTCGTAGTGCGGTTTGCGCGAATGCACCTCCCGCAGAGCAGTACAGCGCATGTTGCGAAGGGGTTAATCTTGATATGAAAACATTCAAAATTCTGTATCATGTTTCAGGGTGCATCTTTATAGGGGTTGACACTCTATTGGCTTATTTAAAAAATTTGGGCTGTCTAGTAACAATACTAGGAGGTGACACAAATCTGCTCAATTTTTTTTCTACAGAGTTTATTGTATGGTAAAAATGACCTGGCAATATGATTGTCCAGGTCAGTACAATTACAGCAATACCAAGTTTCAATAGTTGCTTTTATAAAAATTATGAAATAAAAAAACTGATTTGTGTTGCCATATTCTAAGGCCCATAACCTTTTTATTTTTCCATTGATGATGTTGTGCGAGAGCTTGTTTATTTGTTGCATGGTAAGCTGTAGTTTTTATTGGCACCATTTGGGCAGTATATGACTTTTTGATTTCTTTTTATTTCACCTTTTTAGAGATGCAAGATGACAGAAAATTGCAATTTTGGTGTTTTGATTTTTTTTCATTACATAGGTTATTGTGTGATTTGAAAGATTGGATTTCTATAGAAGCAATGAAACCAAATATTTTTCACTTCTTTATTTTTGGATTGGAAAAGTGTTGACTTGATTAACTTTTTAAATATATTTAGCATTTTTAAAATTTTGTAACTATTTTTTGTACATACTTATAGCCCCACCAGAAAAAAATTGAACATTTAATTGTTGATACGTTACAATACAATACTACAATACTATCCTTTAACCCTTTCGCGTCGCAGCCCTTTTTCGTTTTTGCTATTCTGATTTTTCGCTCCCCTTCTTCCTGGAGCCATAACTTTCTTACTTTTCTGTTAATAAGGCCATGTGAGGGCTTGTTTTTTGTGGGACGAGTTGTACTTTTGAACAACACCATTGGTTTTACCATGTCGCGTACTCAAAAACGGAAAAAAAATTACTAGCTCGGTGAAATTGCAGTGAAGTTTTTTTACCATGTTCAGCAAATGCTAAAACTGACCTGCCATTATGATTCTCCAGGTCATTATAAGTTCATAGACACCAAACATATCTAGGTTCTTTTTTATTAAGTGGTGAAAATAAAATCAGAATTTGTAAAACAAAAAAATGCGTCATTTTGGAGACCCGTATCGTCTCCATTTTTCGTGATCTTGGGTTGAGTGGGCATATTTTTTGAGAGCCGAGCTGTCGTTTGTAATGGTACAATTTTGTGCAGATATGTTCTTTTGATCGCCCGTATTGCATTTTAAAAAGTAATTCTGGCGTTTGTATTTTTTTCTCATTATGCTGTTTAGCGATCGGTAATTCTTTTTCATGTTGATCGATTAGGCGATTCTGAATGCGGTGATACCAAATTTGTTTAGTTTGATTTTTTTATTGTTTTATTTTGAATGGGGTAAAAGGGGGGTGATTTGAACTTTTATATTTTTTAAATTTTTTAAATATCTTTTAAAACTTTTTATTTTTTTTTCTTTTCGCATGCGAGACTACAAACTGCCATAACCTGATCAGCTCTGCTACATATGTAGCAGAATTGCTGACTTGTTATGAGCGCCGACCACCTGATGGCATCATAGCAATCTGGCATTGACAACATAGAGGTCTGCAATAAACCTCTAGTTGTCTGCTGACCATCGTTGACCTGCGATCACATGACAAGGGTCACCGATGGGCGGATTTCCAGCGCATTGCCAGAAATGCGCGTAAATGGGTAACAGCGGCGGGTGGATCGCGATTCCAACCATTGCTGTTAGAGCACATGTCAGCTGTTCAAAACAGCTGACATGTGCCGGAAAAGAGTGGGCTCAGCGCCGGAGCCCATATCAAAGGGGGGGAGACACAACATGCGCTGTACTTGTATGGTGCATGTTGTGAAGGGGTTAATATTGACTCCAACTGCAATGGTGGTCTATTCACTTAAAGGGAGTTTTCAGAAATGGAAAACCCCTGTCCCTGGACTGCAGCTTATTTTACAAAAATGAACTGTGCTTTACTCAGTTCCAGAATCTCCACCGCTGTTCTCTGTGTCTGTTGTGGTCGGCAGCGCTGGCATCACATTGACAGTGTTTCAAGCAATTGGTTATTGGCTGCAGCGCTGTTGATGTAATGTCAACGCTGCAGAAAATAACAGAAACCTGAAGTAGTGGCCGTCACAAAGCACTGTCATTGTCTGACAGTGTGGACTAAGTGGATAAAAAGCTTCAATCAGCCACAGGTGCTTCTCACAAGATTAGAATATTATCAAAAAATTAATTTATTTCAGTTCTTCAATACAGAAAGTGAAACTCATATATTATATAGAGTCATTACAAATAGAGTGATCTATTTCAAGTGTTTATTTCTGTTAATGTTGATGAATATGGTTTACAGTCAATGAAAACCCAAAAGTCATTATCTCAGGAAATTAGAATAATTAATAAAAAACACCTGCAAAGGCTTCCTAAGCGTTTAAAAAGGTCCCTTAGTCTGTTTTAGTGGCTCCACAATCATGGGGAAGACTGCTGACTTGATAGATGTGCAGAAGGCAGTCATTGACACACTCCACAAGGAGGGTAAGCCACAAAAGATCATTGCTAAAGAAGCTGGATGTTCACAGATTGCTGTATCCAAGCATATTAATGGAAAGTTGAGTGGAAGGAAAAAGTGTGGTAGAGAAAGGTGCACATGCAATCTGGATAACCACAGCCTTGAAAAGATTGTTAACAAAAGGCCATTCAAAAATTTGGGGGAGATTCACAAGGAGTGGACTGCTGCTGGAGTCATTGTTTCAAGAGCTACCACACCCAGACGTATCCAGGACATGGGCTACAAGGAGAAAAAAAACTGGACTGTTGACCTGTGGTCCAAGATATTCTCAGATGAATGTAAATTTTGCATTTAAGTTGGAAATCAAGGTCCCAGAGCCTGGAGGAAGACTGGAGAGGCACAAAATCCAAGCTCCTTGAGGTCTAGTGTGAAGTTTCCACAATCAGTGACGGTTTGGGGAGCCATGTCATCTGCTGGTGTAGGTCCAGTGTGCTTTATCAAGACCAAAGTCAGCGCAGCCATCTACAAGGAAATTTTAGAGCACTTCCTGCTTCCCTCTGCCAACAAGCTTTTTAGAGATGGATATTTCATTCTCCAGCAGGACTTGGCACCTGTCCACACTGCCAAATGTTCCAATACCTGGTTTAAAAACAATAGTATCAATGTGCTTGATTGGCCAGCAAACTCGCCTGACCTTAACCCCATAGAGAATCTGCCAGTAATTGATGCAAAAGGAGTCCCGACCAAGTATTGATTGCATTTACTGAAATACATTTCAGTAAGCCAACATTTCAGATTTTAAAATCATTTTTCAAGCTGTTATAAAGTATTCTAATTTACTGAGATAATGACTTTTGGGTTTTCATTGGTGTAAGCCATAATCATCAACATTAACAGAAATAAACACTTGAAATAGATCACTCTGTGTGTAATGACTCTATATAATATATGCGTTTCACTTTTTGCATTGAAGAACTGAATTAAATTAACTTTTTCATGATATTCTAATTTTGTGAGAAGCACCTGTAATTCTGATCGCAGCTTTTGAAGGTGGTTACTCAATCATTGACAGCTTTCCCTGTATAAATGTGCTGTCAATCACTGATTTGGAATCATCCCCTTGACTGAAGCCTACAATGAGCAAGGATTCCAGTGATTAAAATACAAGTTCTGTCTCTTTCACAAGTTTGATTTTCTCATGTGTTGTCTCTGTAATTTTCAAAGATAGAATATGTTCCCATCTTATTTTATGGAGCCATGTGTTTTTTTTGAGGACCAAGTGTTTACAAGAACCCCCAAAAACTGAGATGTGTATATTTTTAATCCAAGTCACGTCACAAATTAAACTCATCAATGCAAGTCTATGGTTGGGGCAGATGGGAATATTTCATGGTCCATACAGGGATCAGAATGTCCGGACACATAAGAGGCTGTAGTTTGGATCTAGAGAACTATGGTCAGGGCCGGCTCCAGGTTTTTATGGGCCCCGGGCGAAAGAGCCTCAGTGGGCCCCTTTAACACAGACCACGATTCATGATGCACAGATACAGCAGAGAAATATGGGTACAGTACAATGCCAAACACTTCACTTCTTCCATTACATGACTGATATCTATTGTAAATTGTACAATAGCTCAAAAACCGCCAAATCCTCACAGCGCACAGTACAGACTGGACAGTACAGTCCTCCATACAATATTATGGGCACCACAGTCTCCCCCTCATCACCCATATAATACCCCATGCAGGATGTCCACCCCCCATATAATGCTCCATACAGATTACTGGACCCAAAATAATGCTCCATACAGAATACTGGACCCAATATAATGCTCCATACAGGATACTGGTCCCCATATAATGCTCCATACAAAATATGGAGCTCTCCTCTGTGCTGTACTGCGTTCTGCACTGTTACGGCTCAGGAAAGGGCCCTGTGGAAAGACTCCCCATTATCATCATGATTACCTCCCCATCATCATCATTGCCTCCTTATCATCATCATTGCCTCCCCATCATCATCATGGCCTCCCCAATTATCATCAATGCCTGCCCATCATCATCATCTCCTCCCCATCATCATCTTCTCCCCATCATCAATGCCTGCCCATTATCATCAATGCCTGCCCATTATCATCATCTTCTCCCCATCATCATCAATGCCTCCCCATTATCAGCAATGCCTGCCCATCATCTTCTCCCCATCATCAATGCCTGCCCATTATCATCAATGCCTGCCCATTATCATCATCTTCTCCCCATCATCATCATCAATGCCTCCCATTATCAGCAATGCCTGCCCATCATCATCTTCTCCCCATCATCAATGCCTGCCCATTATCATCAATGCCTGCCCATTATCATCATCTTCTCCCCATAATCATCATCAATGCCTCCTCATTATCAGCAATGCCTGCCCATCATCACACACAGACAGCATCACAGCACACAAGCACTCTCTCACATACATACACACACACACACACACACACACACAAAGCACCGCACTACATACACACAGACACACACGCAGACACGTCTTACCTGCCCAGCGTCCGCGCTCTCTGCCACAGCCGGCCGCTGAATGATGACGTCATTCAGCGGCGCTGCTGTGAGAGGAAGCGCCGGCGCCCCCTGGAGCCCGGAGCTGCGGCTGCGGAGGCATGGGAGAGGTAAGTATTGTGCCAGCTGATGCCGGGGCCCTGAGCGGGTGGGGGGGCCCAGTGGCGGCGCTGACACCGCTTTCCTCCTCTAACAGGCGCGGGGGTGCCAGACTGCGAGTGGGCCCCCCCGCCTGCTCAGGGCCCCGGCACTTGCCCGGGTGTGCCGGGTGCTGACGCCGGCTCTGCCTATGGTATACAGACTGTAAAATATGCCTGACAGACTGCGACCTATAGGCTACATTAATAATATCCTATTTGTATCCTAGTGCTATCCATTTTTACTGTTTGTGAAGAGATGCTTGAGAAAAAGCTAACATTTTTTTGCATGAAATACTGATGAACACTGATGTAAAAACTGACCCTGGCCAAACACTATGGTAAAAGTGACCCTGGCCAAACATGTGGTAAAACTGACCCCTGGCCAACACTGATGGTAAAAACTGACCCCCTGGCCAAACACTGATGGTAAAAATGACCCCTTGGCCAAACACTGATGGTAAAAACTGACCCCCTGGCCAAACACTGATGGTAAAAACTGACCCCCTGGCCAAACACTGATGGTAAAAACTGACCCCCTGGCCAAACACTGATGGTAAAAGACCCGCAAACATGAGGTAAACTGACCCCTGGCCAAACACTGATGGTAAAAACTGACCCCCTGGCCAAACACTGATGTAAAAATGACCCCTGGCCAAACACTGATGGTAAAAACTGACCCCTGGCCAAACATGATGGTAAAACTGCCCCTGGCCAAACACTGATGGTAAAAACTGACCCCCTGGCCAAACACTGATGGTAAAAACTGACCCCTGGCCAAACATGATGGTAAAAACTGACCCCTGGCCAAACACTGATGGTAAAAACTGACCCCTTGGCCAAACACTGATGGTAAAAACTGACCCCCTGGCCAAACACTGATGGTAAAAACTGACCCCCTGGCCAAACACTGATGGTAAAAAGTGAATCCCTGGCCAAACACTGATGGTAAAAACTGACCCCCTGGCCAAACACTGATGGTAAAAAACTGACCCCCTGGCCAAACACCTGATGGTAAAAAGTGAACCCTGGCCAAACACTGATGGTAAAAATTGACTCACTGGCCAAACACTGATGAAAACGTGATCCAACACACTGATGAAAATCATTTAATTTTTTTCGTATGTAAAAAAAAACAATCAAACAAAAAAACAAAAATTGTTAAACCAGCTTAAAGGCTTGCTCAGGTGACCATATTATTGGTCCGAATGTGATCCAACAAAACATCAGATCTCACTCAGACCAGTGTTAATCTATGGGGCCTTGCACTTGTCCAATTTTTTCCTCGGACTGTCTTTTTCTGAGGAAAAAATGGCTGCATAACCGAGTTTGATCCAATAGTTGGAGCGCACTCGGCCATGCATGTCAAAAAGTACATGGTAAACATCAGACTTCACTCGGATGACATCTAAGGGCAGTCCAATTTCCACGCCATCTCAGATGGAGAAGATAGAGACATTTTTTCTCAATCTTCTCCACATCCAAGAGAATTGTATCATATTATGATCGCACTCTGATAAGTATGTCATTTACTTGATTGATCCAATTTTCTCGATAACTAAAAATTCGCTTTTCTGTGCCTAGTCTAATACTGAATCTTTTTCTATAAACCTATTGTATATATCGATCTGTTCAGCTTTTCCTGCTCTATAAGTTATGTAGATCAGACGCCATGTTCAACATGACAGGTTCTCTTTAAGGTTTTCAAGAGCCGGACTTTTCGTGTTTAGTTGCTTGTCACGATGGCTTCATATAATAATTTCTAAAAAATATTTATGCTACTTTTGTTGATATGAAAACTAATATTTATGCAGTACATTTCTCAGTTTTGCTAATCTCTAAAATAATGGCATAGCCCACCCATCCATATCGGAGCAGATGTGTTCTTCTGATACATATGAGTGATTGCGGAGATTATTACCATATATTCATCCCACTGTTTTTTTCCACTCGTTTTCCTTCACTGTAGGAAAAAAAAGTGAACAAACGACAGAATTACAGATGAAATCCAAGCTTGTTTTGGACATTTACCTTATATTCATAGCCAACTGCTAGAATGTACAGTCATGGCCAAAAGTTTTGAGAATGACACAAATATTATATTTTCACATGATCTGCTGCCCTCTGGTTTTTATGTGTGTTTGACAGATGTTTTTATCACAGACAGAAATATAATAATTGCAAACATATGAGTAACAAAAGCTTATATTGACAGTTAGAATGAGTTAATGCAGCAAGTCAATATTTGTAGTGTTGACCCTTCTTCTTCAGGACCTCTGCAATTCTCCCTGGCATGCTCTCAATCAACTTCTGGACCAAATCCTGACTGATAGCAGTCCATTCTTGCACAATCAATGCTTTCATTTTGTCAGAATTTTTAGGTTTTTGTTTGTCCACCCGTCTCTTGATGATTGACCACAAGTTCTCAATGGGATTAAGATCTGGGGAGTTTCCAGGCCATGGACACAAAATCTCTATGTTTTGTTCCCTGAGCCATTTAGTTATCACCTTTGCTTTATGGCAAGGTGCTCCATCATGCTGGAAAAGGCATTGTTGATCGCCAAACTGCTCTTGGAGGGTTGGGAGAAGTTGCTCTTGGAGGACATTCTGGTACCATTCTTTATTCATGGCTGTGTTTTTAGGCAAGACTGTGAGAGAGCCGATTCCCTTGGCTGAGAAGCAACCCCACACATGAATGGTTTCAGGATGCTTAACAGTTGGCATAAGATAAGACTGGTGGTAGCGCTCACCTTGTCTTCTCCGAATGAGGCGTTTTCCTGATGTCCCAAACAATCGAAAAGGGGATTCATCAGAGAAAATAACTTTACCCCAGTCCTCAGCAGTCCACTGCCTGCACCTTTTGCAGAATATCAGTCTGTCCATGATGTTTTTTCTGGAGAGAAGTGACTTTTTTGATGCCCTCCTTGAGACCAGGCCTTGCTCCAAGAGTCTCCGCCTGACAGTGCGAGCAGATGCACTCACACCTGCCTGCTGCCATTCCTGAGCAAGCTCTGCACTGCTGGTAGCCCGATCCCACAGCTGAAACACTTTTAAGAGACGGTCCTGGCGCTTGCTGGTCTTTCTTGGGCGCCCTGGAGCCTTTTTGGCAACAATGGAACCTCTCTCCTTGAAGTTCTTGATGATGCGATAGATTGTTGACTGAGGTGCAATCTTTCTAGCTGCGATACTCTTCCCTGTTAGGCCATTTTTGTGCATTGCAATGATGACTGCACGTGTTTCTTTAGAGATAACCATGGTTAACAGAAGAGAAACAATGAGGCCAAGCACCAGCCTCCTTTTAAAGTGTCCAGTGGTGTCATTCTTACTTAATCATGACAGATTGATCTCCAGCCATGTCCTCATCAACACCCACACCTGTGTTAATGGAGCAATCACTGAAAAGAGGTTAGCTGGTCCTTTTAAGGCAGGGCTGCAATGATGTTGAAATGTGTTTTGGGGGATAAAGTTCATTTTCTAGCCAAATATTGACTTTGCAAGTAATTGCTGTTAAGCTGATAACTCTTTATAACATTCTGGAGTATATGCAAATTGCCATTAGAAAAAGTGAAGCAGTAGACTTTGTAAAAATTAATATTTGTGTCATTCTCAAAACTTTTGGCCATGACTGTAGTGTCTTCACATGGGTTTACATGATAAACATTTTCTAGAGGAGGCCAAAGTGTCTGTCATGTAATCCTGTGCTGAGACACTTCCCAGTGGGAATAGAAACAACCAGTTGTCATTTTATTGGTACATTTCCAGAAGTAATAACGGAAGAACAACACAGTGCAGAATGCTGAAGAATGGAGCTACAAAAGACATATCAAGAAACGTGACTGGTCCTTTTTTAGGAAAATCTTTGATTCTGCACTTAAAAACACAACTGCAATTTTTACATACATTTTTACATGCATTTTTCACATGTGTTTTTACATGCATTTTTTCAGTCTCCCCATAGAAACTTATAGAAAAAAACACACAGTTCAACAGTGTCTTGAGACGCACAGTGGACATGTGTTTTCTTGAAATCACATCCACTTTTCTAATTTTCTACACAAAAAAGTCAGCAGAAAAAAACAAAGTATTTACATTAAGTGGGAACATGATCTTACAAGCATTTTGTCCTGTTTTCTTTCATGTCAGTAGTTTACTCCTTTAAAAAAATCTTCAGAATCTAACAGATGAAATTGTCTTCATTTTGTAAAACAATAGGCTGACATACTCCTTGGAAAAACTCCTTTCAGTTTGTCTATTATGTTGTACAGAACTGAATATATAGGGTGCCGGGGATGCTGCTGTTCAGTTAAAAAAGATTAACGACTTATCATACAGTTCCCACTTTTTTTTCTTCTGGCAGGTTGAACAGATGGTTGAAGGCTATTCAACAGGTACTTTAGAGCATCTATAAGACGTCCAATTTAATTAAAGAGGTCTTTACTAGAGATGAGTGGATCTTTTGAAATTTGAATTTTCTGGCTTTGTTGAACTTTCCCAAGAATTTCACTTTGCAGCAAATAAATTAGCGTGAATATCAATGCTGGAAAGCTTGAAATTGCTTGGAAAATACATGTGGTGAAGAGGAGAGAACAGCGGCTGGCTGACACATTTCAGCCTGGGGGTCAACCAGAAGGAATGGCCCTAGAGTTGTGGTGGCACACCTCTGCCCTGCTTATCTCTGGCCACTGCATTAAAGCAGCAGAGGTAACAAGCTAGTACATAGATATGAGCAGAACCGAGCTTACTGCTTAAATAGATACCATATTTTTCGGACCATAAGACGCACTTTTTTCCCAAAAAATTTTGGGGGAAAATGGAGGTGCGTCTTATGGTCGCAATACACTTACAAATCCCGATGGTGGCAGCGGCGGTGGTCCCGATGCAGCCTCCCTTCCCAGGCTGGTTTGGCTGTGGCGGTGCGGCGGGGCACTGTAGTGTGGTGGTGGTGGGTTCTGTGCTCTGGGGCAGTGGCAGCGGCTCTCTGTGCTGTGTGGGGGGGCTCCGCCGGCATTTCATCAAAGCCCGGAGGCCCCCGCTCCTCCATTAATGCGATGCTGCGGTGGCCTCCGGGAACATGGCCGCCGGCAAGATGGCCGCCGGGCCAACGCATGCTCAGATGCAAATCTCGGCAATGAGATCTCGTCCCGAGATCTGAATCTGAGCATGCGTTGGCCCGGCGGCCATCTTGCCGGCGGCCATGTTCCCGGAGGCCACCGCAGCATCGCATTAACGGAGGAGCGGGGGCCTCCGGGCTTTGACGAAATGCCGGCGGAGCCCCCACACACAGCACAGTTAGCTGCTGCCCCAGAGCACAATGCCCGCCACCACCACACTACAGAGCCCCCTGCCCCGGAGCACAGAACCCCCTGCCCCGGAGCACAGAGCCCCCTGCCCCCGGAGCACAAAGCCCCCTGATGCAGAGTAGAGCCCCCTGCCCCGGAACACAGAGCCCCCTGCCCCGGAGCACAAAGCCCCGTGATGCGGAGCACAGAGCCCCCTGCCCAGGAGCACAATGCCCCTACCCCGGAGCACAGAGCCCCCTGCCTCAGGGGCACAAAGCCCCCTCCTGCGGAGCACAAAGCCCCCTGCTGCGGAGCACAGAGCCCCCTGCCCCAGAGCACAATGCCACTGCCCTGGAGCACAGAGCCCCTGCCCCAGGAGCACAGAGCCCTTGCCGCGGAGCACAGAGCCCCTGCCACCGCACCAGCCTGGCCGACCAAATGACCCCTGTGACCAATCATCCACCTGTGCTGATCCCTTCACTGGTAAGCTGAATTCGGACTGTAAGACGGACCCCCATTTGACACTTTATTTTTTTCCCCTATTTTCCTTCTGAAAATTTGGGGTGCGTCTTATGGTCAGATGCGTCTTATGGTCCGAAAAATACGGTACTTCAATAGAAGCAAGCTGATTACATAGATATAGCAACTGAACTAATTGACTACATAGACACGAGAACGGAACCAAGATTACTATATCGTTATGGGAAAGGAAAGGATCTGTGTGTGCTCAAGGGGCAGTTTACGTCAGTTTTCTTTTTTTTGTCCTGGGTGTCACTGTACTTATATACAGCAGTATTTAGCAAAAAGATTAAAAAAATACAGGGCACACATTTGTCGTAGTGGTATCTCCATGGCAGCTCATATCTGTGTGTGCTCAAAGTTTGGGCAGTGTAGGCCGGTTTTCCTTTTTTTGTCCTGGGTGCCACAGTACTGATATACAGCACTAGTTAGCCCAAAAATAAACAAAACAGGGCACACATTTGTCATAGTGGTATCTACTTGGCAGCTCATATCTGTGTGTGCTCAAAGTTTGGGCAGTGTAGGCCGATATTCCTTTTTTTGTCCTGGGTGTCACAGTCCTAATATACAGTTTGCGGCAGTTTTCTTTTTGATGTCCTGGGCGTCACAGTACAGATATACAGCACTACTTAGCCCAAAAATAAAAAAAAAAGGGCACACATTAGTCGTAGTGGTATCTTCGTGCCAGCTCATATCCGTGTGTGCTCAAAGTTTGTGCAGTTTACGGCAGGTTTTTTTTTTGTCCTGGGTGTCACTGTACATATATACAGCAGTATTTCACAAAAAATAAAAAAAAAACAGGGCACACATTTGTCGTAGTGATATCGCTGTGCCAGCTCATATCTGTGCGTGCTCAAAGTTTGGCCAGTTTAGGCCAAAACATTGTAATGTTTTTGCAGCCTGCTAATGTAATTATTAAATCTCATAAGGCCAAAAACATTTTTACCTAAAGTCCAGATAGGTAAAAGTGTGGTTTTCAAACACAAGTATCACATACAAGTTGACTCCCATATCACCCTTTTGTAGTGAAGGTGTATAATATTCTATTCCATTTACAATAGGCAAGGCGCGTGGCAAGGGACGGGGAAGTGGACGTGATGGTGATGATGCAGGCCGAGGCCGTGGGCAAGCTGAAATTGGCCCACCGAAAACACCCACATCTTCACGCTGGACCTGACTGAAGTCCTAGGGGACCGCGGCAAGACAGCACTATTGAAGCCCAAGCAGTGTTAAAAGGTTATTGGTTGGATAGCGGATAACACTTTCAGTTACTTAACCACCACCAACAGCACCCTGTTTTCAACACGGTCAAGTCACACTAGCCGTGAATCTGGACAGCATATTTCTTACCCTGATCCTCCTTCCTCCCACCATGCTGAGTGCCCTGAGACAACTTTTCCCACTCTCGGACACTCCGAAGAGCTGTTTCGTTCTCCATTTGGAGATTCGTGCCTCTCGCCCGCTCCACTAGAAGCGGGACAAGATGATATTCCATGTAGCAATGCACAAATCTTTGAGCAGCCACGGTAACAAGAGGTGGACGATGATGAGACACAATTTCTGGAAAGTCAGGAGGACGACCAGGGCTTGCTCCAGGTTTCCGTGGGCCCTAGGCGAAAGAGTCTCAGTGGGCCCCTTTAACACATACCATGATTCATGATGCACAGATATGGTAGAGAAATATAAGTATAGTTCAATGCCAAAGATTTCATTTCTTACATTACATGAGTGTTATCTATTGTAAATTCTACAATAGGTCAGACACCGGACAGTATCTTCCATACAGTATTATGGGCACTACATATTGCTCCATACAGAATAAGGAGCCACATATATTGCTCCATAAAGTATTATGGGCACCACATAGTTACCCATACAGAATAATGAGCACCATGTATTGTTCCATACAGAATAATGACCCATATATTTATATAATAGGCCCCATATATTGCTCCATACAGTATAATGAGCCAGATATAGCGCTCCATACAGAATAATGTACCCCATGTATTGCTCCATACAGTATAATGAGCCACATATATTGCTCCATACAGAATAATGGACCCCATATAAGTGTCTATACAGTATTATGGGCACCACATAGTGTTCCATGCAGAATAATGTGCCCCATATATTGCTCCATACAGAATAATGAGCCCCATATATTCCTCCATGCAGTATATAATAGGCCTCATATATTGCTCAATACAGTATAATGAGTCACATATATTGCTCCATACAGAATAATGTACCCCATATATTGCTCCATACAGTATAATGAGCCCCATATATTGCTCCATACTGTATAATGGGTCCTATATAATGCTCCGTAAAGAACAATGAGCCACATATATTGCTCCAACATAATGGGTTCCATATATTGTTCCATAAAGTATATGATGAGTTCCATATAATGCTCCAGTATATGATGGGCCCCATATATTGCTCCATATATAATGGGCATCAAATAATGCTCCATACAGTGTAGGATTTGCCCCATAGAGTATAATGAGCCTCATATATTGCTCCATACAGTATATGATGGGCCTCATATATTGCTCCATACAGTATATGATGGACCCCATATATTCCTCCATACAGAATGGGCCCCATATAATGCTCCATATATAATGGGCCCCATATGAAGCTCCATATATAATGGGCCCCATATGATGTTCCATATATAATTTGCCCCAAATGTGATGCTCCAGTGTATGATGGGCCCATATATGATGCTCCAGTGTATAATGGGCCCTATATATGATGCTCCAGTGTATGATGGGCCCATATAATGCTCCATATATAATGGACCCGATATATGATGCTCCAATGTATGATGGGCCAATATATGATGCTCCAGTGTATAATGGGCCCTATATATGATGCTCCAGTGTATGATGGGCCATATAATGCTCCATATATAATGGCCCAATATATGATGCTCCAATGTATGATGGGTCCATATATGATGTTCCAGTGTATAATGGGCCCTATATATGATGCTCCAGTGTATAATGGGACCCATATATGATGCTCCAGTGTATGATGGTCCCCATATATAATGCTCCAAACATAAAAAATGAAATACTCATCTGTTGTCGCTGGCCGCTGCTCTGCTCTGGTCTCTTAGCGTCGGCATCTTCCAGCTCACTCCACTGTGACTGTTCAGGCAGAGGGCGCACAGTAGTGATGTCATCGCGCCATCTGACCTGAACATCACAGTCAGAAGACGAGGAAGACGCCACAATGGAAGAATGGGGAGAGGTAAGTGTCACAAGAGCTGGGGCCCTGAACAAGCGACAGGGGCCCACTCGCAAGTGCAAACACTGGTACAGGCATCGGGCACCCATAGTGTCCCTGACGGTGAGTGGGCCCCTCTGCCTGATCAGGGCCCCAGCTGTTGTGAATGCTCTGGATTTGACTTCTGAGCTTGGGCTCCCTCTGGTGGCTGCTGATAGTAGTGAAGCTGCTTTGACTGACAGAGGTTCATCAGCTGGGAGCGATGATTGGCAATCTGGTGTTGATGACTGGGGAGATTTAAGGGAGTAACCTTCCCATGATCCCCGCCGGTGATTAGTTATTCTTCCTGGTCCCATTTTGAAGTCAGCTTGCTTCCTGCTTGTCCTGAAACTTTCAGATAAGTTATTCGCTGTTTATTTCTTTGCCATTCGTTTTTGTCTATCTCAGTTTTCTGCCCTTCTGGAGTTTGTACAGCCAGGTTCCCCTGCTGGGGCCTGTGCTGGGGCCTGCTTCTCATTTGCTATTGTTTTGTATTTTTAGTTCCCTGTTATACCAGTATCCGGCTATTTGCTACCAGTTACACCGGAGTCCTGATCTAGCGGGGAGAGATTGTGTGGTCTCAGTATTTTTGTACATCAGAACGTGTTGGAGTTTTTCTTAGAGTTTTTGCATGATTGCAGACAGTATTCTTTCCTGTCCTGTGCTATCTAGACAGATTGGGCCCCAGCATTTGCTCACTGTATTTTCTGCCTGTGTTTGTATTTCATCTTGCCTCACCGCCAATATATGTTTGGTGGCTACCTATTCCTTTGGGGGCTCTACTCAGGGGCAGTTAGCTTTCCCCTTTCTGTCTTTAGGCTTAGTTATCTCTCTGGCTGTGTCGAGGCGTCTAGGGCACCGTAGACACGTCCCACGGCTGCTTCTAGTTGTGCTGTCAGTTTAGGGGTCTGCAATCTGCTAGTTACCAACCTCTCCGGTGTCTGGTTGCCTATCTATTTTTGCTGCTGTCCTCCTCGGCTACCAAATCATAACACCCGGCACTAGAGTTGAGCGATACTTTCCGATATCCAAAAATATCGGATCGGAATGGTATCGCCGATATCACTAAAATATCGGCGATACCCGATACCGATACCGGAAGTCCCATGTAAGTCTATGGGAACAAAGTATCGCAACTAAAAAAACCCTTTCTTTCGTTGTAAAACAAAATATACACACATAGAATACATATATACAGGTCCTTCTCAAAAAATTAGCATATAGTGCTAAATTTCATTATTTTCCATAATGTAATGATTAAAATTAAACTTTCATATATTTTAGATTCATTACACACCAACTGAAATTTTTCAGGTCTTTTATTGTTTTAATACTGATGATTTTGGCATACAGCTCATGAAAACCCAAAAATCCTGTCTCAAAAAATTAGCATATTTCATCCGTCCAATAAAATAAAAGTGTTTAAAACAAAATAAAAAAAAACCCATCAAATAATAATGTTCAGTTATGCACTCAATACTTGGTCGGGAATCCTTTTGCAGAAATGACTGCTTCAATGCGGCGTGGCATGGAGGCAATCAGCCTGTGACACTGCTGAGGTGTTATGGAGGCCCAGGATGCTTCGATAGCGGCCTTAAGCTCATCCAGAGTGTTGGGTCTTGCGTCTCTCAACTTTCTCTTCACAATATCCCACAGATTCTCTATGGGGTTCAGGTCAGGAGAGTTGGCAGGCCAATTGAGCACAGTAATACCATGGTCAGTAAACCATTTACCAGTGGTTTTGGCACTGTGAGCAGGTGCCAGGTCGTGCTGAAAAATGAAATCTTCATCTCCATAAAGCATTTCAGCCGATGGAAGCATGAAGTGCTCCAAAATCTCCTGATAGCTAGCTGCATTGACCCTGCCCTTGATGAAACACAGTTGAACAACACCAGCAGCTGACATGGCACCCCACACCATCACTGACTATGGGTACTTGACACTGGACTTCAGGCATTTTGGCATTTCCTTCTCCCCAGTCTTCCTCCAGACTCTGGCACCTTGATTTCCGAATGACATGCAAAATTTGCTTTCATCAGAAAAAAGTACTTGGGACCACTTAGCAACAGTCCAGTGCTGCTTCTCTGTAGCCCAGGTCAGGCGCTTCTGCCGCTGTTTATGGTTCAAAAGTGGCTTTACCTGAGGAATGCGGCACCTGTAGCCCATTTCCTGCACACGCCTGTGCACGGTGGCTCTGGATGTTTCTACTCCAGACTCAGTCCACTGCTTCCGCAGGTCCCCCAAGGTCTGGAATCGGTCCTTCTCCACAATCTTCCTCAGGGTCCGGTCACCTCTTCTCGTTGTACAGCGTTTTCTGCCACATTGTTTCCTTCCAACAGACTTCCCATTGAGGTGCCTTGATACAGCACTCTGGGAACAGCCTATTTGTTGAGAAATTTCTTTCTGGGTCTTACCCTCTTGCTTGAGGGTGTCAATGATGGCCTTCTTGACATCAGTCAGGTCGCTAGTCTTACCCATGATGGGGTTTTGAGTAATGAACCAGGCAGGGAGTTTTTAAAGCCTCAGGAATCTTTTGCATGTGTTTAGAGTTAATTAGTTGATTCAGAAGATTAGGGTAATAGCTCGTTTAGAGAACCTTTTCTTGATATGCTAATTTTTTGAGACAGGATTTTTGGGTTTTCATGAGTTGTATGCCAAAATCATCAGTATTAAAACAATAAAAGACCTGAAAAATTTCAGTTGGTGTGTAATGCATCTAAAATATATGAAAGTTTAATTGTAATCATTACATTATGGAAAATAATGAAATTTAGCACTATATGCTAATTTTTTGAGAAGGACCTGTATATATATATATATATATAATATACATGTCATTGTGACATGTATATATACATACAGTATATGTATAGTTTATACACTTCTACATAGTAAAATAGCCTCTGATTCAATTGACAGGTAAAGCCGGCTTCTGTGAAAAGACAGAAGCACCCGACATGAAATGACACTTGGTGTACATAGGGTTAACCATGTCTTTTCATGTCTTTTGCTATCTGATTTACACAAACAATTACATCAGTCTATGTGTGCAAAATTTCACACCTGTAGGGGTTAATTAAAGTTGTAAATTCGTTGTAAAAAAAACAGACTTTTTTGCTACGAATTTACACCTTTAATTAACCCCTACAGGTGTGAAATTTTGCACACATAGACTGATGTAATTGTTTGTGCAAATCAGATAGCAAAGGACATGGTTAACCCTATGTACACCAAGTGTCATTTCATGTCGGGTTCTGCATTTTCACAAAAGCCGGCAATTGAATTAGCGGCTATTATACTATGTAGAAGTATATGAACTATAAATATAAATATATATATATGTGTCACAAATTCAATGACATGTATATAAATATATATGAGGTGTAAAATTGTTTAAAAAAAATGCGTGGGCTCCCGCCCTATTTTCGCAACCAGACAGACAAAGCCAGCGAATGGGGGCAGATAATAATAGCCCAGAGAGGGACCATTATTTTTGGCCCCCCCCTGGCTACTAACATCTGCCCCCAGACACCCCAGAAAAGACAAATCTATAATTAGATTTGCCCTTTCTGGCACTTTGCCCGTCTATTCCCATTGCCCTGTAGCGGTGGCGAATGGGTTAATATGGGGTTAAAGCCACCTTGCAATTGAAAGGTGACCTTAAGCCAGGTTAATAATTGAGAGCTGTCAATTAGACAACTATCAATTATTAATCCTATTGCATGAAATAAAAATAAAACACATACACTTTAATTAAAAATAATTTTAATGAAATAAAGACACATGTTTTTGACCATCTTTTATTTGACTGCAAAAACCATTTCCTGTAATAAAAATAAAATAAAAAAGCAAAATTATTCTTACCTATCCCATGCACAGTCAGGTCCCACGGTGTAATCCTTCAGAAAGGGTTAATGTTTACTGCAGGGACCGCAGCTAATGCTGCAGCCTCACAGTAAACCCCCAAATGAATGAGTTCCTCTCCTGGCTGACAGGAGAGGAAGTGGAAAGCTTAATTGATTGCTTTCCACTTTCACTTCAGGTCAGCCAGGGACACAATCAGTGACGTCAGAGGGAACTGATTAACAAAAATAGGGGTTCCCTTCGAAAAAAAAATGGCGTCGGGTACCCCCTATTTTTGTTAACCAGCCTGATGAAGCAGACTGCTGAGCAGTGGCATACCGTGAATGAAGCAGACCAAGCAGCTGCTATGGGGCCCGGACAGGTGAGGGGGCCCTCGACGGTCAGGTAGCTGTGCTGACACAGTACTACCAGGGGGTCGGCGGGGGAGGGGGAGCGCAGCTCTTCTATATACTCACCCCTCCTGGTGCGGTCTCTGCAGCCCCTGCTCTTCTCCCACGGTCTCCGACGCCTGTGTTCAGCGGTCAGGTGGTACCGCTCATTACAGTCATGAATACGCACATATTCATGACTTTAATGAGCTGTCCCGCGTGACCGCTGAACACTGGCGGCGGAGACCGTGGGAGAAGAGCAGGGGCTGCACAGACCGCGCCGGCGGAAGGGTGAGTATAAGGGATATTTACCTGTCCCGTTCCACCGTTGCTCGCGTCCTCTTGCTGCAATGTTCAGGTCAGAGGGCGCGATGACGTCGTTAGTGCGCGCCGCGCCCTCTGCCTGATCATTCACTGCTGGAGGACCCCGAAGACAGCGGCACTCAGCAGTGGAGAGAGGACAGGTAAATATCTCAGGTGCCGGGGCCCTGAGCGAGCGGTGACATCGGCACCTGGTGTCACCCCCTGCTCAGGACACCGGCACCTGGCCCCCAGCGACGAAAGGTGAGTATGTCTTTTTTTTTTTTTTTTGGTTGCAGCAGCTGCGGCAGCATAAGGGCCTATACTATGGAGCATCTATGGGGGCACAATCTATGGGGGCATAATACATTTTTTTGTTTAATGTGTCCCCTCACTGTGCTGGCACTTTACATTTACAATGGCTCTGGGTTTTTTTTTTGGGGGGGGCCCATTCAGACTTTTGCTATGGGGCCCCATGATTTCTATGTACGCCCCTGCTGCTGAGGCATGGTATTTAAGGCTGTTAAGGAGCCAATATCCATGGACCTTGCCAGCAGCGTCGGACTGGAGTACCTTGGGCCCACCAGAGAAAAAATATTCTTGGGGCCCACCATCATACTTCCCAACCTTTGAAGAAGGGAAAGAGGGACAAAGGCTGTGGCACCTGTGCCTGCTGCAGCAAATTTTAGGCCATGCCACGTTGCACCACAGACTGTCCAGGAGTTGGTGGATGCTTTAGTCCAGGTGTGGGAGGAGATCCCTCAGGAGACCATCCGTCGCGCTCATCAGGAGCATGGCCAGAAGTTGTAGTGAGGTCATACAGCATACCTCCCAAATTTTGAAGACAGGAAAGAGGGTTAAAGGCTGCGGCGCGCGTAGGGCGTCGCTGCAAATTTTAGGCCACGCCCCGACCACACCCATTTAACAGCTAATCACACCCATATCCTCGCCCCAAGCGTACCCATTTAGCACTGCTGATCACACTGACTGGTAATGAGGGCACAGTGGCTGGTACTGAGGAAAAGAAAGAAAGAGCAGCGAGAGAGAAAGAACAAACAGAGAAAGAAAGAGAGGAAAGAAAGAAAAGAGAGAGAGAAAGAAAGAACAGAGAGAAAAAAGAACAGAGAGCGAGAAAGAAAGAACAGAGAGCGAGAAAGACTAGAGAGAGAAAGAAAGACTAGAGAGAGAGCCAGAGGCGTAGCTAGGGTTTTGGTTTAGTGGGGGCGAAACTTCTGAGTGGGCCCCTAATCAGAGAACCTCAGCAAATGACCGCGCTGTTGCCAAAAATAATCTATATATAAAAAGACCAATATTGATATTACCGCCATATGGTCTGTGGTAAATAATACCAGTCCTACAGAACATATAATAGATTACAGCACAGGTTTACCGCTGATGTTCTTTCTAATGGAATTGTTCACTTTTCATTTCTTTTCCATCTGGCCCAGACCGACATGACGACTTCTCCAGCCAGGACTCGACTGCAGAGATTACAACAAAGACACATTTCACTTCTCATATTTTTAGCACTGTCTTGGTCACCAATTGGACTATTCTCAACCTGCACAAACTCCTCATCCTGCTGATACCCCAATACTGAGCCGCTGCTGCCATATGTGTCCCTATTTCTGCACCTGATACCCCAATACTGAGCCGCTGCTGCCATATGTGTCCCTATTACTGCACCTGATACCCCAATACTGAGCGCTGCTGCCGTATGTGTCCCTATTACTGCACCTGATACCCAATACTGAGCCGCTGCTGCCGTATGTGTCCCTATTACTGCACGTGATACCCAATACTGAGCTGCTGCTGCTGCCGTATGTGTCCCTATTACTGCACCTGCTGTGTGGTTCTGTGTGACCTCTAAATTTTAAAGCACCCCTCTAGAATATAGTAATGCCGGGTGCAAGTGCCCTAGAAAACAGTGACCACATTTTGTCCCCTAGACTGTAATAATGCCCTGTGTGCCCCTTTGACAGTCACAGTAACCCGAGTTCCCCTATAACAATAAGTGTCCACTTTACATTTAATAATGTCCCAAGTCTCCCCCTGTACATCTCCCCTATACACAGAATAATGCCCCTCACTGGATATATACTGACCCCTTAATGTCCCCAAACTATTTAATGGGTCCAACACTGTATGATGGCCCCTAGATAGCATCCATACAGCATAATACACCAGATAGTCCTCAATATAGTATAATGCACCCCCATAGGCAGCCTCTATATTATAATAAACCCCCATAGGCAGAGTCTATAATATAATGCACCACCATAGGCAGCCGCTATATTATAATGCACCCCCATAGGCAGCCTCTGTAGTATAATGCATCCCCATAGGGAGTCTCTGTAGTATAATGCACCCCAATATGGAGCCTCTGTAGTATAATGCAGCCCCCATATACAGCCTCTGTAGTATAATGCACCCCCATTAAAAAAAAAAAAAACAATACTCACCTCCCGGCTCCTGTGCTGCTCACTGTTCTCCCTCTCAGCGTCTGACAGCGGCGCCGGCAGGTGATGTCATCGCGCCCACTGTCAGACGCTGAGAGGGGGATTATGGAGAGAAGGAGCGCTGCTCCTTCTCTCTCTATGCGGTCATATCGCTGTATGCCGAACAGCTGACCCTCGATGACGGGTGGGGGGCCCACTGCTGGCCCCCCAACGCCTGTTCAGGCCCCATAGCTTCTGGGCGGCAGAGCAGGAAGATCGATTCTCCCTGCTCTGCCGCAGAATGTAACTGTATCGGCGTGCTGTGCACGCCGATACAGTTACTGTAGCGTAGCTCCGGGTGGGCCCCCTCAGAGTGCGGGGCCCGGGCCACCACCCCCTCTGCCCCGCGACCTATCCTTTCAAATCAGGGCCCACCACGCAGGAGCTGGGGCCCACCGGAGGTTCTCTCCGGTGGCTCAGTCCGACCCTGCTTGCCAGCCTGATAATACCAGGCCACAGCAGTCTGCTTATCTTTGCTGGTTAACAAAAATAGGGATCCCGTCGAAAAAATTTGGCGTGGGGTCCCCCCTATTTTTGTTAACCAGCCAGATGAAGCAGACTGCTGAGGCCTGGTTTTTCAGGCTGGTAAGGAGCCAAGATCCATGGACCTTGCCAGCCTGATAATACCAGGCCACAGCAGTCTGCATATCTTGGCTGGTTAACAAAAATAGGGATCCCCTCGAAAAAAATGTGGCGTGGGGTCCCCCCTATTTTTGTTAACCAGCCAGATGAAGCAGACTGCTGAGGCCTGGTTTTTCAGGCTGTTAAGGAGCCAAGATCCATGGACCTTGCCAGCCTGATAATACCAGGCCACAGCAGTCTGCATATCTTGGCTGGTTAACAAAAATAGGGGATCCCCTCAAAAAAAAAATTGGCGTGGGGTCCCCCCTATTTTTGTTAACCAGCCAGATGAAGCAGACTGCTAAGGCCTGGTTTTTCAGGCTGGTAAGGAGCCAAGATCCATGGACCTTGCCAGCCTGATAATACCAGGCCACAGCAGTCTGCATATCTTGGCTGGTTAACAAAATAGGGGATCCCCTCGAAAAAAAATTGGCGTGGGGTTTTTTTTACCGGTGGCTCAGTCCGACCCTGCTTGCCAGCCTGATAATACCAGGCCACAGCAGTCTGCATATCTTGGCTGGTTAACAAAAATAGGGATCCCCTCGAAAAAAATGTGGCGTGGGTCCCCCCTATTTTTGTTAACCAGCCAGATGAAGCAGACTGCTGAGGCCTGGTTTTTCAGGCTGTTAGCCAAGATCCATGGACCTTTGCCAGCCTGATAATACCAGGCCAGCAGCATTGGCATATCTTGGCTGGTTTAACAAAAATAGGGGATCCCCTCAAAAAATTGGCGTGGGTCCCCCCTATTTTTGTTAACCAGCCAGATGAAGCAGACTGCTAAGGCCTGGTTTTTCAGGCTGGTAAGGAGCCAAGATCCATGGACCTTGCCAGCCTGATAATACCAGGCCACAGCAGTCTGCATATCTTGGCTGGTTAACAAAATAGGGGATCCCCTCGAAAAAAAATTGGCGTGGGGTCCCCCTATTTTTGTTAACCAGCCAGATGAAGCAGACTGCTGAGGCCTGGTTTTTCAGGCTGGTAAGGATCCAATATCCATGGACCTTGCCAGCCTGATAATACCAGGCCACAGCAGTCTGCTTAGCTTGGCTGGTTAACAAAAATAGGGGATCCCCTCGAAAAAAAAACGGCGTAGGGGTCCCCCTATTTTTGTTAACCAGCCAAGTAAAATGCAGACTGCTGCGGCCTGGTATTAAAAGACTGTCAAGGCCCATGGATTTTGGCCCTCAACAGCCTGATAATACCAGGCTACAGCAGCCCCACATTTGGCGCATCAAAAGATGTGCCAATTGTTGGCACTTTAACCCGGCTCTTCCCACTGCCCTGTAGCGGTGGCAAGTGGGGTAATAAGGGGTTAATGTCACCGTTGATTGCACGGTGACAATAAGCCCGGTTAATAATGGAGAGGCGTCAATAAGACACCGATCCATTATTAATCCCAAAGTTTTTAAATGTATAAAAAAAAGACAAAGCAAGAAAAAAGTCTTTTAATGAAATAAAAGAGACAACACAGTTTTCATTTCTTTTATTATACTCTCATTCCTGTGACGCCATCGATCTCCTGTAAAAAAAGGAAAAAAACAAACCAACAGTATACCACCTGTCCGACGCAGTCCATAGTAACGAATGTCCCACGACGATCCAGCTCTGCTACATCGGAATGCCAGGCAGAGCCTGTCATCGCGACGCAGCACAGCTGATTACCTGCTTCCCCGGCGGTGAGTCATCGGACTGACTGCTTTACGGCCGGGATTACCCAGCAGTCACTGCAGTTATCGCGAGAAACTGCATGTGACCGCCGGGGAAAGATGATGGCGGCCATCAAGCAGTCCAGGCCGTGACCGCCGGAGATCTTCTGCCAGGTAAGTGCCGCTGACTCCTGACAGACCCGACCTACGGACACTGACAGTGACAGTGACAATTCCGATTCCGGTATCCATAAGACGACAATATCGGAACTCGGAATCGAAAGTCCGATACAGCTAATATCGGCCGATACCCGATATTTGCAGTATCGTATCGCTCAACACTACCCGGCACTTGCCCGGGCGCGCTGGTTGCTGACGCCAGCCCTAAGGCGGGCCAAGGTGGGGAAGTGGAAGATGAGGTGGTGGATGATGTAGCAACAGACCCAACCTGGCAGGTGGACATGCAGAGCGAAGACAGCAGCACACAGGGGGAGGTAGGCGTTGCACCACTTCAGGCAGGAAGAAGCAGTGTGGTGGCCGCAGACAGAAGGTGGGCAACCATTCCCCATAACACCAACCTGACAGAAGTTGCAAGTCCAACTGTTAGGTCTTCCCGAGTCTGGTTATTTTTTAAAGACTCTGCCGATAACCCGAAACAGGCCATTTGCAACATCTGTTATGCCAGCATCAGCAGGGGTAGCAAAACTACCAGCCTTACCACCACCAACATGACCAGGCACATGGCAGCAAAGCACCCGACTTTGTGGGCCCAACCACAGGCTCCAGGAACAGTGCCTGCGGGTGACACCACTGCTTCTTCCACTGTTGTGCGTGCAAGCCAATACCCTGTCCACGGTGCATGCGAAGATGCCTCCTGCCCTGCACCTGCTGTTGACCACAGTCAAATAGCACCATCATCAAGCACATCCACATCCTTGTCCCAGCGCAGCCTTCAGTTGTCCATACCCCAGTCTTTTGGAACGTAAGCTGAAATACGCAGCCAACGCCTAACTGTTCACAGTACTCAATTTCCATATTTATTGTCTGCTTGCAGTCGAAATGTTGCCTTTTAGGCTCGTGGAGACATAAGCTTTCCCAAACTGATGGCGGTGGCCATCGCAAGGTACTCTGTCCCCAGCCACCACTATTTCTTCCGCTGTGCCGTCCTGGCATTACACAAGCATGTGTCCCACAACATTACCCATGCCCTCAACAATGCAGTTACTGGGAAAGTACACCTAACCACGGACACGTGGACAAGTGCTTTTGGCCAGGGACGGTATATCTCGCTGATGGCTCAGTGGGTTAACATAGTGGAAGCCGGTACCCAGTCAGACCTTGGAATGGAACACGTCCTCCCGACGCCAAGGATTGCGGACACTACATCAATCAGGGTTGCCCCCACTGTGTACAGCTTCTGCACCTCCTCCTCCTCCTCTCAGCCTCCATGTCATAAATGAACACATCAGTCACAAGCTGGTAGCACTGCAGCACTGCCAAAGCAAAGTGGCAAGAGGCTGTGCTGAAGAGTTGTTGACAGCTCTGAAAGAGCAGGCAGATGTGTGGCTGACACAGCTAAATCTCCAGCCATGCATGGTTGTGTATGAGAATGGCAGGAACCTGGTGGCGGCTTTGAGGCGAGGCGAACTGACACATGTACCATGCCCTGCCCATGTGCTGAACCTCATTGTTCAACGTTTTCTAAAAAACTATCCGGAGCTGCCAGATCGGCTGGTTAAAGTACGCCGCCTGTGTACACATAATAGAAAGTCAGCTACAGCTACAGCCGCCCTTGCAGTGCTTCAGCAGCGATTTCAGATCCTGGCTCACTGACTGATGTGTGATGTCACCACGCATTGGAACTCTACACTGCATATGTTAGAAAGGATTTGTGAGCAGAAGCGGGCCGTTGTTGAATACCAGTATCAACAAGGCTGTCGTTTGTCAGGTTTGACTCCACACATAAGACCTCAGGAGTGGAAATGGATGTCAGACATATGTAGCAGCCACCAAAACTTTGAGGAGTCCACCATAATTAACGTCACCATCCCGCTTATCTGCATTCTGAAAAGCTCTCTGCTCACAACGAAAGAGGAGGCTTTGCAGGCAGATTTACATTTTACTCCAATGACAAACTGAAAATTTTGCAGTGGTCTCTTAATGTTTGCCAAAGTTGTATATATACAGTATATATACTGTATATACTGTATATATATATTTATTTTTATTTACTCATTTATACAGCACAATTAAATCCACAGTGCTTTACAGACATTATTGGCAATGTCCCCGATGGCGCTCACAATCTAAATTCACTATCAGCATCTTTTTGGAATGTGGGTGGAAACCGGAGTACCCAGAGGAAACCCACGCAAACACGGGGAAAATATACAAACTCCTTGCAGATGTTGTCCTTTTTGGTATTTGCATCCAGGACCCCAGCGCTGTAATGCTAACCACTGAGCCAAGTGCCGCCCATATATATATACACATATATATATATATATATATATATATATATATATATTCACTGTGTGCAGAATTATTAGGCAAGTTGTATTTGAGAGGATTCTTTTTATTATTGAACAACTATGTTCTCAATCAACCCAAAAGACTCATAAATAACAAAGCTTAATATTTTGGAAGTTGGAGTGGTTTTTTTTAGATTTGGCTATCTTAGGAGGATATCTGTTTGTGCAGGTAACTATTACTGTGCAGAATTATTAGGCAACTTAATAAAAACCAAATATATACCCATCTCACTTGTTTATTTTCACCAGGTAAACCAATATAATAACACAAAATTTAGAAATAAACATTTCTGACATTCAAAAACAAAGAAATAAAAAATCAGTGACCAATATAGCCGCCTTTCTTTACGATGACACTCAAAAGCCTTCCATCCATAGATTCTGTCAGTTGCTTGATTTGTTTACGATCAACATTGCGTGCAGCAGCCACCACAGCCTCCCAGACACTTTGCCGAGGTGTACTGTTTTCCCTCCCTGTAGATCTCACATTTTATGAGGGACCACAGGTTCTCTATGGGTTCAGATCAGGTGAACAAGGGAGCCATGTCATCATTTTTTCTTCTTTTAGACCTTTACTGGCCAGCCATGCTGTGGAGTATTTGGATGCATGTGATGGAGCATTGTCCTGCATGAAAATCATGTTTTTCTTGAACTATGCCACTTCTTCCTGTACCACTGCTTGAAGAAGGTGTCTTCCAAAACTGGCAGTAGCTCTGGGAGTTGAGCTTCACTCCATCCTCAACACAAAAAGGTATCACAAGTTCATCTTTGATGATACCAGCCCATACCAGTACCCCACCTCCACCTTGCTGGCGTCTGAGTTCTCTGCTCTTTACTGATCCAGCCTCGGGCCCATCAAGAGTCACTCTCATTTCATCAGTCCATAAAACCTTAGAAAAATCAGTCTTAAGATATGTCTTGGCCCAGTCTTGACATTTTATCTTATGTTTCTTGTTCAAAGGTGGTCGTTTTTCAGCCTTCCTTACCTTGACCATGTCCCTGAGTATGGTACACCTTGTGCTTTTTGATACTCCAGTAATGTTGCAGCTCTGAAATATGGTAAAACTGATTGCAAATGGCATCTTGGCAGCTTCACGCTTGATTTTCCTCAATTCATGGGCAGTTATTTTGCGCCTTTTTTATCAACACGCTTCTTGCGACCCTGTTGGCTATTTGCCATGAAACGCTTGATTGTTCGTGATCACCTTCAAAAGTTTGGCAATTTCAAGACTGCTGCATCCCTCTGCAAGACATCTCACAATTTTTGACTTTTCAGAGTCCGTCAAATCTCTTTTCTGACCCATTTTGCCAAAGGAAAGGAAGTTGCCTAATAAATAAGCACACCTTATATAGGATGTTGATGTCATTAGACCACACCCCTCCTCATTACAGATATGCAAATCACCTGATTTACATAATTTGCAGTTAACTTTCAAGCCTATACAGGTTGGAGTAGGACAACATGTATAAAAAGGATGATGTGATCAAAATACTCATTTGCCTAATAATTCTGCACACAGTGTATATTGTGGTAGGTCGGCTCACTCGCTGCACACTGAGGTAGACATAGGTACACTGCGGCTTTAAGAACTTCCTTTTGTTTATTATAGGCAGCATAAATCAAGGGTAGTAAAAAACAGGAAGACAAAACAAAATGGTGGCAGAAGAAACACAATCCTTCACTGAGCGGGGTTCCTCCCACTCATGGCTGGCAGAACACACACTGTTCAGGTTCTCTAGTCCATGGAGCACGATCCTGCAGTGCTCCTTCTACAGGTGAAAGTTCTTTCCTTAAGCCATTTAATCCCAGACCTCCTGGACACAACCATGTGACTGATCACATGACTGTGCCCTCACCCTGGTTCTGTCAGCTGGGTCACATAAGGAATATAGGAGTGAAGGTAGGATGGCAGTACGACGTTCACTCCACTCCCCATCCAGTACAGGCTTGCAGCACAACCCTGAGTACACACAGCTGCCTAATTAAGTAGCCAGAAATAGGTGGTAGAGTTACACAGACAGAGCTCTCAGTCTGAATCTGGCTTCAGACGCTGCTGGAGCTCCTGCAAGCCCATCTCTGGTAATTATAAATTTGTGTTGTTGTGGCCAGGCTGCTAGAGCCTAGTTCACGGTAGTGAGGTAACTGATGACTGTGTTTAGCTAGCAGCCTGACAGGCTTAGGATTTTATTTTATGGTTTGATTTATGTGTATTGCTGTGGACTTTCAATAAAACTGGTTGCGGCCAGTTTACACCAGTGCTGCTGTCTGTGATTGGACTCTTTATGCCACTCCGTCTACCCGAGACGGCGATCCCGGAGCTAAACCCCCTGAACAGTCTACAATTGGTTGAGAATGGGGCAGCACAGTGGCTAAAGCAGCAGCAAAGGAAAACATCTGTTAAAGCAGCCTTAAAGAGACAGTAGCCCTAATAGTGTCTGCACAGAAAAAAAGCTGAACTTGCTGTGGTAAAGACTTTTGAGTGTGCATGTTCTGGGTAAAGGCTGCCGTTGCCAGGACAGACAAGTCTGACAGCATGGAGGCGCTGCTCAAACATATGGCGCAAGTTAGTGTGAAACAGCAGGAGACTAACCGATTGCTAATGGAGCAGATTGCAGCACTACGCCAGGCTCTCAGCACCTCGTCCCAGAGTGATGACGCAAGGTCACCTGCGTTGTCTGCTGTAAAGAAGGCGGTAAAACAGACCCTGCAAAAGATGACGCCTCATGACAATGTGGAGGCATATATCTCTCTATATTTGAAAGACTGGCAGAGGAGAATCTGCCACCATCTGAATGTGCCATGGTGGTCGCACCCTATCTGACTGGGGAACCCCAAAAGGCCTATTTTGACCTTAGCGAGCAGGATAGCAAAGACTATGCCAAGCTAAAAACGGAGATTCTTGCCCGCCTGGGTGTTACGGTTGCAGTCCATGCCAGGAGAGTCCATAACTGGAGATACAGTGGGGACAAGCCTGCTCGCTCACAAATGTATGACCTGATCTATCTGGTAAAGAAGTGGCTGGAGCCTGACGACAGCAACCCTGCCCAAATGGTCGAAAAAGTTGTGATGGACCGGTACATCTGGGCCCTTCCTCCTGAGGTGCAGCACTGGGTCGGACAGGGAGACCCCAAAGACGCCAATCAACTGGTCAGCCTGATAGAGAGGTACTTCAACACCAAAGATTACCTCCGTGCCCAGCCGTCCGAGCGGTCGTCATTTCGGAGTTCCCGGCCTCCGACACCTCCCGGTAAGAGAGTTCCTGCTGTTGGGGTCAGGGGGACTGCTGATAGACTGGTTCAGGCCCGAGGGGACATGTGTGAGGCAAGGGCCAATGCTTCCCTGTCGGGAGTCCCCAGGCCTAGAAAGGTCTCCCCGTTTGAACCACCAGACCTGAGACAGTGTTGGAGATGCCGTGAAAGGGGTCATATTTCAGCCAACTGTCCACTAGTGGGGGAACCTATGGACTGTGATGCTGGAAGGTTTCTCTCTCTCCTCGCGGAACCAGTGTGCGTGGCCACCCCAACCGAGGAGAATGGCCCACAGGTGTCCCAGGTGGTTATAAATGGCTGCCCCGTACAAGTCCTCCTAGACTCTGGGAGTCGAGTGACTCTGATACATGCCAGCCTGGCTGATAGGGACTTCATCCCCAATAAACACCTGAGCATGGTGTGCATCCATGGAGACACCAAAGTCTACCCGGTAACTTCCGTGGACTTCGTCACAAAACTCGGGGAGATCTCGTATGAAGTGGGGGTAGTGAAGAACCTGATGCACCCCGCCATATTGGGTCGTGACTTTCCCCTGTTTTGGGATCTTTGGGGAAAAAACGGTTCTACCGGACAGTGAGATGAAACTCCTACGGTGGTTGCGCGGTCCATAGGGGCGGAACACAATGCTAGTGTGTTGTTGAACGTAGGGGATGATAATGATAATGATGATGATAATGATAATGATGAATTTCCATTTCAAGTGATGTTGGGGAGGGGGATAATGGTTCTCTGGAACAGAATGTCCCTGACCTACCCGTGTCCCGTGGCAATTTTGGGACTGAGCAATTGCGAGACCCCACTCTTAAAAATGCCAGGGAAAGTATAACTGTTCTGAATGAGATCCCACAAGAGCCCTGCTCTGATAAACGGTTTCCCCATTTTGCCATGAACAATAACCTGCTATATAGGGTCCCTAAGGTTATGCCATTGGTTAAGGATCACCTGCAGAGAGCCCAAGCAGCTTAAATCAGAATATATAATCGGTCAGCAAAGGTTAGGACTTTCAACTCCGGAGATCGGGTCCTGATCCTGGTTCCCACGGTGGAAAGTAAGTTTTTGGCCAAGTGGCATGGCCCCTACGAGATAGTACAGGAAGCGAGCCAGGTCACCTACAAAGTACATCAACCAGGGAGACGGAAGCCCTACCAGGTCTATCATATCAACCTGATCAAGCCCTGGAGGGACAGAGAGTCATTGTTGGCCTCGAGTAAATTAGAGAAAGGGTTAATACAGGAATTTCTGCAGAAAAATCATGTAATGTGTATAGTACAGTTCATATAGCGTCTTGTGCTTGGGTGCGATGAAAACACAGGAGTCACAGGTTTGATATAGAAAAGTCCTGTATTACTTCATACAAGTTGGCAGAAATAGTCACACAGTTTGCAGACACAGAAACAGGAGACACAGCAGGCCAGAGTAATCCAAGCTCAGCAATGACTCTCCAATACAGATTCAGGATCTTCTTCTCTGTTACCGTAAGTCCATGCAAACGTGGGTCTTTCAAAGAGCATGGTTTCAGAGTCCACAAGTGCTTTAGAGTTCCTCAGTAGGAATAGCTGGAGTACAAGGTCCAAGGCTTACAGGAGTCAAGTCACAGGTTCACTGCAGGCTAGATTCTGAAGCACTGATTGCTCAGCTGTGGCTGCTTAAGAAGCAAAGGAGAGAATCAGGGCGGGAACATGCAAGCTGGAAACTCCATTTTGACTGAGGGCAAGATAGCTGCAGCAAGACAGAAAGTAAAATGGCTGACGAACAAACTGAGTTTCAGGAATATATACATAGAACCTTACATTACTCCCCCCTTAAGGACAACCTCCGGATGACCTCAGACCAGGCTTGTGTGGGTACCTCTGATGAAACTGACGGAGCAAGCGAGGAGCATTAACGTTATTGACCGGTTCCCATGAGTTGTCCTCCACTGGGTAGCCCTGCCATTTAATCAGATATTGTAACTGATTTCTATACAACCTGGAATCTAAAATCCTTTCCACCACAAATTCTTCCTGACCATCGACTAGCACTGGGTCAGGGCAAGGAGAGGAACGTCCAGGAAACGTATTGGGTGTCGCAGCCTTTAGTAGGGATACATGAAAGACAGGGTGGATTCTCATAGTTCTGGGCAGTTGAAGACGACAAGCAACGGCACTTATAATTTTACTGATTTTATAGGGTCCAATGTACTTATGTCCCAACTTAGACGATGGAATCCTTAACTTAAGATTTCTGGTTGACAGCCAGACCAAGTCTCCTACCTTGAAAGCTGGTGCAGGTTTACGAAATTTATCTGCTGCTTTCTTGTACCTTTCTTGAGCCGATTCCAGATTTTCCTTTAGAAGATCCATATTCTTCTGTAAAGACGTGATTCTTTCAGCCACTGCTGGTAAAGGCGTTTCTATGGGAAATCGTGGTAGAATGTTAGGATGATAACCTAGATTAGAGTAAAAAGGAGACTGTTTAGTGGAGGCACTCTGAGAGTTGTTATACGAGAACTCAGCTAATGGAAGTAGATCCACCCAATCATCCTGTAGGTGGCAGATAAAGCAGCGGAGATACTGCTCCAGGGTTTGATTGGTTCGTTCGGTCTGTCCATTAGTCTGGGGATGAAAAGCAGAAGAAAGGTTTACTTTAATGTCCAATGCTGCACAGAAATTTTGCCAAAACCTAGAAGTGAATTGCACCCCTCGATCCGAAATAACCTCATCCGGTACTCCATGTAAGCGAAACACATCTTTAATCATCAAATCTGATGTCTGTTTTGCAGTGGGTAAGCCGACACAAGGGATAAAATGAGCTGCCTTTGTTAGACGGTCAACCACCACTAGAATGGTGTTCTTCCCCTGAGAGGTTGGTAACTCCACAATGAAGTCCATAGAAATGGATCCCCACGGGCGGGACGGGGTGGGAAGAGGCTGTAACAGACCAGTTGGTGAGGAGCGAGGTGTTTTGCATCTTGCACAGACCTCACATGAAGTGACATAATTCAAAACATCCTTCCTGCAAGTGGGCCACCAAAAGAAACGAGAAAGAAATTCCTGTGTCTTTAGAATTCCTCCATGCCCAGCTATCTTGGAATCGTGAATGAGTTGCAATACTCTTAATCTGACTGTTTCAGGAATATACAGACGCTGTCCCTGAATCCACACACCATTCTTAAAGACAAGACTTACGTCCCTTGGGGGTTGTGCCAAAAAGGAATCCGCATGGTATGCTTCCTTGATGTCCTTAAGTAGGTCTTGATTATGAATTACTCCTAGGAATCTAGAGTCAGGAAGAATAGTCTTAGGAGGAGTAATTGGACGTGTCTCTGCTGAGTAAATCCTAGAGAGTGCATCAGCTTTTCCATTGCGCGATCCTGGTCTATAAGAGATGATAAAATTAAATTGGTTTAAGAAAAGATTCCAGCGAGCCTGGCGAGGAGTCAGGCACTTAGCCGACCTGATAAACTCAAGGTTACGATGGTCTGTCAGGACGACTATTTGCTGTGCAGCTCCCTGAAGAAGGTGTCTCCATTCTTTGAAGGCGGCAATAATGGCCAACAACTCTCTATTGCCCACATCGTAGTTCCTCTCAGCCGAAGACAACTGCTGGGAAAAGAAGGCACAGGGATGCAAGACATTCTTCTCACCTGTTCTCTGAGAGAGTATAGCTCCAACGGCACAGTCTGAAGCATCCACCTCTATTATGAAGGCAAGCTCGGGGTTGGGATGTACTAGGATAGGTGCAGTGGTAAATTTATCTTTTAGACGGGAAAATGCTTCCTGGGCTTGGGAGTCCAGGAAAACCTAGACTCTTTCCGGGTAAGTTGAGTGATAGGTGACACTACCTCAGAGAAATTTCTAATGAAACGTCTATAGAAGTTGGCAAACCCGATGAAGCGCTGTACCTCCTTCACATTTCTAGGACTTGGCCAATCCTTGATGGCTTGGGTTTTGCTTCCATCCATACTAATTCCTTGTGTAGACAGTACATACCCCAGAAATTGAATTTCGGTCCTATGGAATTCACACTTTTCAAGTTTGATGTAAAGATGATTTTGTCTTAGACGTTCCAAGACCATTCTCACATGTCCATGATGTTCCTCTGTGGAGTTAGAAAAAATTAGAATATCATCCAAATAAATTACCACGAATGTATCTAGGAGATCCCTGAAGATGTCATTCACCAAGTGTTGGAAAGTGGCTGGGGCGGTACTCAGACCAAAAAGCATAACTAGATATTCAAAGTGTCCATAGCGTGACCTGAATGCAGTCTTCCATTCATCCCCAGGTCTAATACGGACTAAGTTATAGGCCCCACGAAGATCTAGTTTAGAAAATATTTTGGCATGTCGCACTCTCTCCAATAACTCAGGGATTAAAGGCAATGGATAACGGTTTCTAATAGTAACCTTATTGAGTTCCCTATAGTCTACGCATGGTCTCAGAGATCCATATTTCTTCTTTACAAAGAAGATGGGTGCACCTGCAGGAGATGAAGAGGGGCGTATGAAGCCCTTGGCTAGATTTTCATCTATGTAATCCTTTAAAGCCTTTAGCTCGGGCCCCGCCAGGGGGTAGATCTTACCAAAAGGTATCTCTGCTCCAGGCAATAATTCAATTGGACAATCATATGGACGGTGAGGAGGAAGCTGGTCAGCGTTCTTTTTGTCACATAAATCCACATAGTCCTGGTATACAGCTGGTAGTTCAGGGACTGACATGATTCCTTTAGGAACAGAGCAAGCTGAAACTTTTGGACTCATCTGTTTCTCTGGAAAGTGTAATTCCTTGGTCTCCCAGTTAATGGTAGGATTCTGAGCCTGCAGCCATGGTAGCCCTAGAATAATGGGAAAGTGGGGAGAAGAGATAAGCATAAAAGACAGTTTCTCTTGATGATCTTTACCCATAAGAACCCTCAAAGGCTCTGTTTCCTGATCCACTGGTCCAGAGGTCAGCAGGGAGCCATCCACAGTTTCCATCTGTACTGGAGTAGCCTTCTTCACTGAACGTATTCCCTGTTTCAGAGCAAAGGAGACATCCATAAAATTTCCACTTGCCCCTGAGTCGATCATAGCAGAGCTAGACACCCAAGCTGAGTCAACCCAGAGTTTGATGGAAAGAAAGCAATGAGAATTGTTTTTCTTACAACTCAGCTGGGACACCGCTGAGGAAACTTGAAAAATGGCAGCGTTTACACAGTCAACGTACTCAGAGGTAACGGAGTTTATGTCCGAGAAATCAAGATCTGTTGCTGCAGATCTCTCTGGAGCCTGAGGCTCGGACCTGACAGATCCCCTCTCGCAACACTCACAATGAATGAGTGCTGCAGTAGTCTTACGAGAACGGCTGGGGCAGTCTATAATGAAGTGCCCTGACTTACCACAATAGAAACATAGATTCTCCTTAAAACGATGTTCCTTGCGTGCATCACTAACCCGTCGTTGTAAAGAGTCTACCTGCATGGGTTCAGGTTCAGGTTCCCGTGTAATCCTACTCAAAGGTTCCTTAGCTGGAGAGGAAGGTAGAAAACGTTAGTACGATTGCTTTCGAACCATCTCTCTTGCCTGCGTTCAGTCAGACGAGTATCAATACGGATGCAGTAGTTAATAAAGTCACCTAACGCAGTGGGAGGGTCGGCACGAGCAAGTTCATCCTTAATCAGTGGAGATAACCCCTTTCGAAAAATAGATTTTTTGGCGGAACTGTCCCAGGTGGTATCAAGGGCCCATCTCCTGAAATCCAAGGCATATTCAGCTACCGAGTGCTTACCTTGGCGCAAAGCTAACATGGCTGCTTCAGCTGTTGCACCTCGATTGGGGTCATCAAACACCTGCCCCATGGCTGAAATAAAATCATCAAGGTGATTCAAACAATCATCCTCAGTCTCAATCAGAGGGTTTGCCCACATTAAAGCCTTGTTGGTAAGCAACATAATTATAGTAAGCACCTTAGATCGTTCAGTGGGAAATTGTAAAGCATGTGCAAAAAAAAAAGATTGCATTGATTAATAAATCCCCTGAATTTCTCACGTTCACCGCCAAAACGAAAAGGGGCAACTTGGGAATCCCAGAACTCGGGGCTACGGCAGGAGCCTGGACTCGCCCCTCTAGAACCTCAATCCTGGCTCGCAAATCCTGGGTAGTCTGTCCAACCACTTGCAAATTGTGATTATTGAGGTCCTGTAGATTTGTAAAACGGGTCTTTATATTCTGCAAATCTGCAAGGATATTATCAGTCACTCCGCAAAGTTCCTTTATGCGAGCCTCCATTTTCCAGATCTTTTAAGACAGGATTACTGGAAGAAGAGGAGAGAAAAAAAAACAATAGTGTTCACCTGTGGCAACACTGCAGAGAGAAAAAAAAATTAAGGGAACTGCTCACCTGGAATGGTTGTGAGAAGTCACAACCACTATCATCACAGAAAGTTTCAACCAGACATCTGATATCCAGAGTTACAGCAGACAAAAAAGAGAAAAGAAAGGAAAAAAAAAAAAACAATAGTGTTTACCTGTGGTAACACTGCAAAAAGAAAAAACTTAAGGGAATTGCTCACCTGGAATGGTTGTGAGAAGTCACAACCACTGTCATCACAGAAAGTACAACCGGACGTCTGATATCCACAGTACAGCAGACACAGCCTTCCAGACCCAGCAGACACTAACGTTTGGCTTCAGAATCTTGTAATGTGTATAGTACAGTTCATATAGCGTCTTGTGCTTGGGTGCGATGGAAACACAGGAGTCACAGGTTTGATATAGAAAAGTCCTGTATTACTTCAGACAAGTTGGCAGAAATAGTCACACAGTTTGCAGACACAGAAACAGGAGACACAGCAGGCCAGAGTAATCCAAGCTCAGCAATGACTCTCCAATACAGATTCAGGATCTTCTTCTCTGTTACCGTAAGTCCATGCAAACGTGGGTCTTTCAAAGAGCATGGTTCAGAGTCCACAAGTGCTTTAGAGTTCCTCAGTAGGAATAGCTGGAGTACAAGGTCCAAGGCTTACAGGAGTCAAGTCACAGGTTCACTGCAGGCTAGATTCTGAAGCACTGATTGCTCAGCTGTGGCTGCTTAAGAAGCAAAGGAGAGAATCAGGGCGGGAACATGCAAGCTGGAAACTCCATTTTGACTGAGGGCAAGATAGCTGCAGCAAGACAGAAAGTAAAATGGCTGACGAACAAACTGAGTTTCAGGAATATATACATAGAACCTTACAAATCAGCAGAGGTTTTCAGACTTGCCCGGTCGGACTTCTCTAGTGAAGCACCATTTCTCGGTAGAGCATAGGCCTGGGAAGTTACAGGGTAATGCCGAGGCCTTGTCCAGAGTTCACTGTCTCTTTGGAGTTGTTAACCAGCCCTCCGGTCTGGAGAAGAGGGGGGGATATGTGAAACAGTGAAGGGGTGCGTACTGAACGGGGTGTATATCTCGCCCAGGTTTCTTAGCTGGGTCGCATAAGGAATATAGGAGTGAAGGTAGGATGGCAGTACGACGTTCACTCCACTCCCCATCCAGTACAGGCTTGCAGCACAACCCTGAGTACACTCAGCTGCCTAATTAAGTAGCCAGAAATAGGTGGTAGAGTTACACAGACAGAGCTCTCAGTCTGAATCTGGCTTCAGATGCTGCTGGAGCCTCCTGCAAGCCCATCTCTGGTAATTATAAATTTGTGTTGTTGTGGCCAGGCTGCTAGAGCCTAGTTCACGGTAGTGAGGTAACTGACTGTGTTTAGCTAGCAGCCTGACAGGCTTAGGATTTTATTTTATGGTTTGGTTTATGTGTATTGCTGTGGACTTTCAATAAAACTGGTTGCGGCCAGTTTACACTAGTGCTGCTGTCTGTGATTGGACTCTTTATGCCACTCCGTCTACCCGAGATGGCGATCCCGGAGCTAAACCCCCTGAACAGTCTACAACTATGAATTAACACATGTGGAATTATATATTTAACAAAAAAGTGTGTAACAACTGAAGTTATGTCTTATATTCTAGGTTCTTCAGAGTGGCCACCTTTTGCTTTGATGACTGCTTTGCACACTCTTGGCATTCTCTTGAGGAGCTTCAAGAGGTAGTCACCGGGAATGGTTTTCACTTCACAGGTGTGCCCTGTCAGGTTTAATAAGTGGGATTTCTGGCCTTATAAATGGGGTGGGGACCATCAGTTGTGTTGTGCAGAAGTCTGGTGGATACACAGCTGATAGTCCCACTGAATAGACTGTTAGTAGAATTTGTATTATGGCAAGAAAAATCCAGCTAAGTAAAGAAAAACGAGTGGCCATCATTACTTTAAGAAATGAAGGTCAGTCAGTCCGAAAAATTGTTAAAACTTTGAAAGTGTCCCCAAGTGCAGTTGCAAAAACCATCAAGCGCTACAAACAAACTGGCTCACATGAGGACCGCCCCAGGAAAGGAAGACAAAGAGTCACCTCTGCTTCTGATGATAAATTTATCAGAGTCACCAGCCTCAGAAATTGCAGGTTTACAGCAGCTTAGATTAGAGACCAGGTCAATGCCACATAGAGTTCTAGCAGTAGACACATCTCTACAACAACTGTTAAGAGGAGAATTTGTGCAGCAGGCCTTCATGGTAAAATAGCTGCTAGGAAACCACTGCTAAGGACAGGCAACAAGCAGAAGAGACTTGTTTGGGCTAAAGAACACAAGGAATGAACATTAGACCAGTGGAAATCTGTGCTTTGATCAGATGAGTCCAAATTTGAGATCTTTGGTTCCAACCACCGTGTCTTTGTGTGATGCAGAAAAGGTGAACGTTTGGACTCTACATGCCTGGTTCTCACCGTGAAGCATGGAGGAGGAGGTGTGATGGTGTGGGGGTGCTTTGCTGGTGACACTGTTGGGGATTTATTCAAAATTGAAGGCATAATGAACCAGCATGGCTACCACAGCATCTTGCAGCGGCATGCTATTCCATTAGGTTTGCGTTTAGTTGGACCATCATTTATTTTTCAATAACAATAATAATAAGGGCAATAACTCCAAACACATCTCCAGGCTGTGCAAGGGCTATTTGACCAAGAAGGAGAGTGATGGGGTGCTACGCCAGATGACGTGGCCTCCACCGTCACCAGACCTGAACCCAATTGAGATGGTTTGGGGTGAGCTGGACCGCAGAGTGAAGGCAAAAGGGCCAACAAGTGCTAAGCATCTCTGGGAACTCCTTCAAGATTGTTGGAAGATCATTTCCGGTGACTACCTTTTTGAAGCTCATCAAGAGAATGCCAAGAGTGTGCAAAGCAGTCATCAAAGCAAAAGGTGGCTACTTTGAAGAACCTAGAATATAAGACATATTTTCAGTTATTTCACACTTTTTTGTTAAGTATATAATTCTACATGTGTTATTTCATACTTTTGATGCCTTCAGTGTGAATTTACAATTTTCATAGTCATGAAAATACAGAAAAATCTTTAAATGAGAAGGTGTGCCCAAACTTTTGGTCTGTACTGTATATATATATATATATATATATATATAACATATATATACAGGTCCTTCTCAAAAAATTAGCATATAGTGCTAAATTTCATTATTTTCCATAATGTAATGATTACAATTAAACTTTCATATATTTTAGATTCATTACACACCAACTGAAATTTGTCAGGTCTTTTATTGTTTTAATACTGATGATTTTGGCATACTACTCCTGATAACCCAAAAAACCTGTCTCAAAAAATTAACATATCAAGAAAAGGTTCTCTAAACGACCTATTACCCTAATCTTCTGAATCAACTAATTAACTCTAAACACATGCAAAAGATTCCTGAGGCTTTTAAAAACTCCCTGCCTGGTTCATTACTCAAAACCCCCATCATGGGTAAGACTAGCGACCTGACTGATGTCAAGAAGGCCATCATTGATACCCTCAAGCAAGAGGGTAAGACCCAGAAAGAAATTTCTCAACAAATAGGCTGTTCCCAGAGTGCTGTATCAAGGCACCTCAATGGGAAGTCTGTTGGAAGGAAACAATGTGGCAGAAAACGCTGTACAACGAGAAGAGGTGACCGGACCCTGAGGAAGATTGTGGAGAAGGACCGATTCCAGACCTTGGGGGACCTGAGGAAGCAGTGGACTGAGTCTGGTGTAGAAACATCCAGAGCCACCGTGCACAGGCGTGTGCAGGAAATGGGCTACAGGTGCCGCATTCCCCAGGTTAAAGCCACTTTTGAACCATAAACAGCGGCAGAAGCACCTGACCTGGGCTACAGAGAAGCAGCACTGGACTGTTGCTAAGTGGTCCCAAGTACTTTTTTCTGATGAAAGCAAATTTTGCATGTCATTCGGAAATCAAGGTGCCAGAGTCTGGAGGAAGACTGGGGAGAAGGAAATGCCAAAATGCCTGAAGTCCAGTGTCAAGTACCCACAGTCAGTGATGGTGTGGGGTGCCATGTCAGCTGCTGGTGTTGGTCCACTGTGTTTCATCAAGGGCAGGGTCAATGCAGCTAGCTATCAGGAGATTTTGGAGCACTTCATGCTTCCATCAGCTGAAATGCTTTATGGAGATGAAGATTTCATTTTTCAGCACGACCTGGCACCTGCTCACAGTGCCAAAACCACTGGTAAATGGTTTACTGACCATGGTATTACTGTGCTCAATTGGCCTGCCAACTCTCCTGACCTGAACCCCATAGAGAATCTGTGGGATATTGTGAAGAGAAAGTTGAGAGACGCAAGACCCAACACTCTGGATGAGCTTAAGGCCGCTATCGAAGCATCCTGGGCCTCCATAACACCTCAGCAGTGTCACAGGCTGATTGCCTCCATGCCACGCCGCATTGAAGCAGTCATTTCTGCAAAAGGATTCCCGACCAAGTATTGAGTGCATAACTGAACTTTATTATTTGATGTTTTTTTTTTTTTTTTTTAAAAAACACTTTTATTTTATTGGACGGTTGAAATATGTTAATTTTTTGAGACAGGTTTTTTGGGTTATAAGGAGTTGTATGCCAAAATCATCAGTATTAAAACAATAAAAGACCTGACAAATTTCAGTTGGTGTGTAATGAATCTAAAATATATGAAAGTTTAATTGTAATCATTACATTATGGAAAATAATGAAATTTAGCACTATATGCTAATTTTTTGAGAAGGACCTGTATATACCGTGTATACCTGAACAGTTGTGTACTTAGCTTAATAGAATCTTCTTCCAACGCATTTCCCCTCTCTTTTGGTCAGTCATGTATTCATCAGGGAATTCCTTCAATTAGGACAAGAAAAGGAGGCAATAAGCCAAACTGTAATGACGATAACAGCTCACAGGCCCAGACAATATGCCCCACATAGCCTGTACATGCAATATGAGCTCACATATAACCCCCTACATACTGTGTGGATCCACACACAGTACCCTACTTACAATATGAGCCCCCATATTGCCTCTTATATACAGTATGAGCCCGCACATAGCTAAATAGATACAGTATGAGCCCCATATATCCTCCTGTATACAGTATGAGCCCCCACATAGCCTCCTATATACAGTATGAGCCTCTGTATAGCCTCCTATTTACAGCATGAGTCCACACATTATTATTATTTTATTATTATAGCGCCATTAATTCCATGGCGCTTTACATATGAAAGGGTATACATAATAAAAAACAAGTAGAATAATCTTAAACAATACTAGTCACTACTGGTGCAGGAGGAGAGAGGACCCTGCCTTCGAGGGCTCACAAGCTATAAGGGATGGGTGAGGATACAGTAGGTGAGTGTAGAGCTAGTCGTGACGCGGTTTGGTGGATCAGGGTTACTGCAGGTTTTAGGCTTGTCAGAAGAGGTAGGTCTTCAGATTCCTTTTGAAGGTTTCCATGTTAACTGAGAGTCTGATATGTTGGGGTAGAGAGTTCCAGAGTAGAGGAGATGCACAGGAGAAATCTTGTATGTAACAAAAAAGAACTGATGCGGCACTCACCCATGTGCTGTGAACTTCTTTATTCAATCTCCATTAAAGGAAAAATTGTGGGTGAAAGGCAAGGAGAGGAGGTGTGCAGGATAAAGGACACCTCCTCTCCCTGCCTGTCCCCCACGATTGTTCCTTTAATGGAGATTGAATAAATGATGTGAGTGCCGCATCATTTCTTTTTTGCCTATATGATCATTGTGTCATTTCTGGACACTGAGCACCATATACTCACAGCTGTCTGACTACCATGGGTCAGCTATCAGAATCCCCATAGACAAGCGATTGAATTGTTGGCTGAGTTATCCTGGTGCCGTTCACTCTCTATCTTGTTTTGGCAAAATCTTGTATGTGATTGTGGGAGGAGGATATAAGAGTGGAGTAGAGAAATACAGTATGAGTATGCCTCCTAAATACAGTATGATCCCACACATAGCCTCCTATATACAGTATGAGCCCCCACATAGCCTCCTATAAATTGCTTGTGCCCATATTGCCTCCTATATACAGTATGAGTCCCTAAATAGAAGCCTATAAACAGTATGAGCCCCCACATTGCTTCCTATATACAGCATGAGTTCCTACATAGCCTCCTATATGCAGTTTGAGTACATTATTATACATTATGATGGGCCCCATATACTGCTCCATACAATATATAATGGAACCATAAAATGTTCCATACAGTATAATGACTCATATATTGCTCCAGACAGTATAATGGCCCCATATATTGCTCCATACAGTATAATGGGCCCCATATATTGCTCCATACAATATAATGGGTCCCATATATTCCTCCATACAGTATAATGGGCTCATATATTGCTCCACACAGTATAATGGTCCCATATATTCCTCCATACAGTATAATGGGCTCATATATTGCTCCACACAGTATAATGGTCCCATATATTGCTCCATAAAGTATAATGGGCCTCACATAGTGCTCCATACAGTGTATAATGGCCCCATATATAGCTCCATACATTAAAAAAGTAATAATCATATACTCACCTCTCCCCTTCACCGCAGGTCCGATTTCTCTGTAGTGATGTCACCGAAACCTCTGCCCTGAGATGCCGGAATCGGAAGACACTGAAGAAATTGTAGCTGCGAGGATTTGGGAAATGAAGAGAGGTGAGTATTTGAGGGGAGCTGACTCATGGACCCCATATTGTGCCAGTTTTTCCGGCGTCAAGTGCCACCTTCCCCGTTCATCCAGGGCCATGTCTGTTGTACTGTGATTCAGCACTGTAAATGTGTCAGTGTTCACACCCAGCTGCATCACAGTACAATAGACACAGCGCAGTTCACTGTGCACGGCCATGTCTGTTATACTCGTATCACGCAGCAGGCTGTCGGCCCCATACAGCTGCTGCCCTCCTGATCCTCGCCCAGCCTGACCCTGGGAAAGAGATAAGATAGGAGAGAGCTAGAGAGAAACCCACTGACCATACAGTCTATAGGAGTGAGCGAGACCTCACTGACCATAATAGCTTATATTCTATAGGTGAGGTGAGAGAGTGGAGACCCCACTGACCATAAAAGCTTGCACGCCACAGTAGAGAGATTAAAAGAGGACCCTAATGATCATAAGAACTTTCTCTCTACAAATGAGAGAAAACCCTACTGATCATAAGACTGCATTCAATATACGGTAAGTGACAGAGAGGACCCTGATCATAAGAGCTTACACTCTACAGCACCAAATGAAAAATTAAAAAAAGAATGACGATCCCATGGTGCTGTTACTGCAATTAATTATTAAAAACAATGTTTTGATTAAAACAATGTGTTTCTATAACGAACCGCTGTCTTCATCAGGTACACATAAAAATGTTTTTATACTTTACTAGGTATGATTATCTGTAAGATGTGATAACAGTAGGACATTACGGGGAAGCCCACATGGCCATACAAAAAGACAATAGCCCACTCTGTGATGTTTAAAGGGAACCTGTCAGCAGGATTGTGCACAGTAACTTACACACAGTGTCAGATTGGTGCCGTTATACTGATTAAAATGAATCCTTGGTTGATGAAATCCGTCTTGTGGTTGTTTAATCTTTATTTGTAGTTTTGTGTTAATGATATGCCTGTGCCCCGGGGCGAGCCTGGAGGGGGGTCTTCATGTGGTGCTATGATTAGGTATTCATAGTGCAGACTGTTGACAGGTCACTGCTCCCTCAGTGACCTGCCCCCTAGTTTGTTTAATTCAGAAGCTTTGCAATTTTTGCCATTTTTGATCAAAAGCAGTGTTATTTTTCTCTTCCAAAGCAGTGATGAACCCGATGGACTCCATTTTTAGTCGGTGTGGTTTGATATGCACCATTAGTGTCCATTCCTTGCTGGATCCAGCACTGTGCAATTGTTTCCTTTCATAATGAAAGCGATGAGGGGAAGTAGAGATGAACAGAGCCCAATGGTTATAAAAATATTCCTTCACTACCCACACACCAAGATTCAAGTGGAACATGAAGGTACCATTATCTGGTGACCGGGAAGCGACACAGCTGTAAGGACATGTTAAAAATGGCATTAATGGAAAGATTCACTTAACTTTCAAAATGTTATTCTCTAGAAATTCCATTTATTAACCTCTGAAGAAGTAAAGTAAGTTTCAATAAATATTAATAATTCCTTTTCTGCTTCATGTTTCTCTCACATTTTCTTCTGCTGAATATTTCAGGAAGGTCTTTACTACATGCTCAGCAGCTTTACAATTCAGTGCAATGTACACATATCAAACCCGGCAAGGAGAAGTAACTTACATAGCAATTTCACTGTGCGGGTGGTTATCCTGCCAACATCACTTTAATGCAATATTGCATAAAAAGAACACTACATGTGATGATAAAAATACAATCACTACTGATAATAATAACTACTCCTTCTATGATACCGCTACATGTTCCAAGTGTAAAACAAATGGCAAAAATGGTAATTTGGTATATTTTGAATGTGCATAAGGTCTCGTTCAGATGACCATACTGAAAAATGGGCTAGCCTTGTCCACAAAATGCGGATGTGACCAGCTCTGTGTGCAACTCCATATGCTTGTATTCATTGCAGAGGGATGCTGGAGCTGCCTTTCCATTGCATACATTAGTCGGTAAAATGAACCAGAATAGTGCACGAGCAATTTTTCTCCATTCACACCACTGATCCATATAGAAAATTGCCATAGTGCACTGGCACATGGACTGTGTTGGGTCAGTGTGCTCTCTGTTGTAAGGAGGTGCCGGGGGACCCTCACTTGCCTCTTCTCCACTGGACACTGTTCCAATATTACATGCGGCACCTCATCGTTCATTAATGTTTTACTATTATGTGTGTACTGTAATGTGAATGCATTTGTCATGTACTGTGCATAGGCTTAGGGATAGATTAGGAATTAGTATAGGAGCATAGAGGAATTAGAGTAGAGGGTGACATCATGGAGAACAGAATAGAATAGAGTAGATAAGTGTTAGCTTAGGAACAGGCAGAAAGGGGTTTTATTCAGTGGGGAGGCGTTAGAGCAGAGCAGGGCAGAGTCAATGGGATATAGGAGAGCCACTTCCTGTATAGGCAGCAGAAGACCAGGCAGGTGCCCAGGGCAAGGTGTGAGCAGTAGATGAAGCAGACGACTGGCCATGGTATCCCCATGCTGCTACGGCAGTAAGGTGCTCCAGGCGGGGAAAAGTGCAGTTGGGCACCAGCTTAACAGGACCATCCCCAGGAAGGACTATGACTGGGGCTGGAGCAGCTAAGATGGCTTCCCGGCACCTATCATAATTGGAACCAGACAAGGGGCTGATAGGGAGCTGGTGACGCTGAAGGCACGGATGGGACACAGACTGTCCAAAAATGTGGCAGGGATTTCTGGGAGAAGGTAGACAGAGTTGCTAGGAAAGATAAAAGCTGCCCGGACGGCAGGGAAAGATAAGAAGATGTCTCTGTCTTTAACCTGTGCTGCCAGAGTGATGAATGCCTTGCTGAATAGTAAAGTTAAACTGTTGGAAAAGAACTGTGACTCTGAGATGTTTTGTGTAACTTGGAAACGTGGAGCTGGAGTGACAGAACTTGAGAGGATCCTGACAGTAACCTTGAGTGCACTGCTGCTCACACTGCACATGCGGCAGAATGGACATTGTATTTTGTCTGTGGGGCGCGAGGGTGTGGGAACATTACAGCCCGTTGCCACGATTACCACCCTGGCTGCCTTACACTGTGATACACACAAACACCAAAAGGAGTGAAGTTTTCCATTGTGTCTCCTTGTTAACTTCAGATCAAACCAATCTATGTTCAGAAATCAGCTTTCTGAAGGTAACATCATTCAGGTTTCTCTCTCACCCATGACAGCAACACAGAGAGAGGGGGATCCGCCCATCAGGGACAGGAACCCTACAGATAAAAGGGCGGTACCTCTCCTCCATCCCCAGTTGGGTTCCTGTCCCTGACGGGGATCCTTCAGATGGGGTACCTTTTTAAAGAAGATCCGCGATCCAGGGCCGGTCCGTCCGGCTTCTGGAAGCGGGGAGGCCCCTGTCACGGCTGGCGTGGTTCCCGAAGCCGCCACCGCCGGGTCCGATGGGCTGCGGGGTGCGCGGACAGGAGGACACCAGCCACCACTTCAGAGGTGCAGTAAGGGGCTGTGAGGGACCAGGAGCTGTAGGGCGGGCGCCATCGCACATGGGGAATCCAAGATGGCACCTGCCCGGAAGTAAATGGGCTCCTTCTGGGTCCCGGAGTCGGCGCATGCGCAGTGCGCACTCCCGGGGAGGACGTGAGCAGGCGCGATGACGTCATAGAGGCGAGAGATTTAAAAAGGGGCACTTGCAGCTGCTCCTGGCTGGAAGCATCCTGGGATAATGGATAGCGACCAGCAGCAGGAGCAGCCTAGGCAGCAGCCCAAGCAGCAGCCTCGTCACCACAGACATAAAGATCAGGATGGACGGGACACCAGGTCGAGCAGCCACTCCATACAGCACAGCAGGTCCGCTGCGAAAAGCAAGTCACCACCTGCGGATTCTCCTATTCAGGATCCGATTCCACCTCCCAATTCGGTACCTGAGAACGTGACCATATGGTGAGTAATCTCCGTGAATGTGCACCATTGTAATAGCCTTCTCTTCCCTTACAGGGAAAAAAGAAGGGGAAGAGGAAAAATAGGGAATGCCCCACTTGCAGCAGAGCACTCCCAGAAACTTGGGAAAAAAACCTCTGCGAATCCTGTACACAGGAGATCCTATACGAGGAAAACCCTGACTGTTCTGCAGACCTCAGAGCCGTGATTAGGTCCGAAGTCCAGAATGCCTTAATGTCCATGAGACAAGGGGACAAATAGAGAAGAAAGGGAGCCCCAGTTAACCCTCAATCTGACCCCTCCACATCCGGGGAGATAGTCTCCGAGACAATGGATTCTATTATCTCATCTTCAGATGAGGAGGTAGATAGTCCCCATTGTTTTCCCCTGGAGGAGGTAGACTCCCTAGTAAAAGCGGTGAGATCGACTATGGGGGTATCAGATCCTCGCCAAGATAAGTCCGTTCAAGACATTATGTTTGGGGGTCTAAGCCAGAAAAAGTGAAGAGTCTTTCCCCTGAATGACAACGTTCAGGGCCTGATAAAAAGAGAATGGGACAAATTAGATAGAAAAAATGCTACGGTCCCCTCCCTCAAAAGGAAATATCCCTTTGATGAGGTAACATCTACATCATGTGACAAGGCCCCTAAGCTTGACGTAGCCGTAGCCAAAGCCTCAAGGAGATTTGCCCTCCCCTTTGAAGATATGGGTACCCTTAAAGACACCTTGGATAAACGGGCCGATACCTTCCTTAAAAGTACCTGGGAAACCTTAGGGGGTAATATGAGAACATCCATAGCGGCAACGTGTACATCTAGATCTCTGATGATATGGATAGATCAATTAGAGAAACAACTAAGGGAGGGTACGTCTAGGAATAAAATCCTAGAGTCAATGCCGGTAATAAGGGGAGCGGCAGCCTTCCTAGAGGACTCATCGGCAGACTCAGTCCGCCTAACATCCAAAGCTGCAGCTCTCTCGAATGCGGCAAGAAGATCGTTGTGGCTCAAATGCTGGCCGGGTGACCTGCAGACAAAAAATAAATTATGCTCTATCCCATGTGACGGGAAGTCCCTATTTGGCGAGACTCTAGATGACATTCTCCAGAAGGCAGGAGATAATAAGAACGGCTTTCCAAACATGGCTCCTCCACAGTTCAGAAGCTCCTTTCGGAGCAAAAATTTTTCCAGAGGATGCCACCGAGAGACCAAAACAGATGGGATGAAGGGAGGAAGAAGGACCGAGGCTTCCTCTTCGGCAGCTCTTCCCGGGACAAAAAGTCCTCTAAGTGACATTAAGTGACATTTCGCCCAGGGTGGGGGGTAGATTGACCTCTTTTCCTCATGCCTGGAAAAACATTTCAAACAACCAATGGATCCTAAAGGGTATGCCACACTAAACAATATCGCTAACGGGATCGCTAAAAAACGTCACTATTTAGCGATCCCGTTAGCGATATTGTTCAGTGCGGCAGCTTCCAGCGACGAGCTTCCTGCTGTGATCTCGCTCGTCGCTGGAATCGTTCCGGACCCTATTTCATCGCTGGCGCTCCCGCTGGGTAAGTATCTAATCGCTGTGTGGCACCTTTTCTTAGCGATTTAGCGGTACTTTTGTACCGCTAAAGTCGTTAAGAAGATCGCTAACGGCGATAGCGTCGTTAACTATATCGCTAAATGTGGCCGCATTTAGCGATATAGAAACAATCCCGCTAGCGATCGCATTAGTATGCGTCGTTATCGTGATCGCTAGCGGGATTGTTTAGTGTGGCAGTACCTTAAATCTAGTCGAATCAGGCCTAAGAATAGATTTTGTCTCCCTCCCACCTCAGAAATATGTGAGAACCCCACTAAAATCCTCCGCAAGGGAGCAAACAGCGTTAGAAGGGGAAGTACAAAAATTACTGGAAAAGGATGTCCTGCAGGAAGTTACCCCCAAAGAGGGGGGCGGGGGGTGTTACTCCCCACTATTTCTGGTGTCCAAGCAGGACGGCTCATACAAGACAATAATAAATTTACGGGCCCTCAACAGATACGTACAAAATCAAAGATTCAAAATGGAATCGATAAAATCTGCCATGAAGATTTTATTCCCCAATTGCTTCATGACTGTACTAGATCTAAGCGATGCATATTATCACGTCCCCATCCACAAAAACTCCCGCAAATTTCTCAGGATAGCGGTCTCCATGAATGGAGAGATAAAAGATTTTCAGTACAGAGCACTACCCTTCGGAATATCCATAGCCCCGCGGGTGTTCATGAAGTTGATAGCTGAAGTGATGGCCCATCTAAGGGAACAAGACATTTTGATAGTTCCATACTTGGACGACTTCCTGATAGCGAGCAACTCTGTCCAAAGTGGCAGAGATCAAAGGGACAAAGTAATAAAGACTCTACAAGACCTGGGTTGGCTACTGAACTTGACAAAATCCAGACTGGAACCCAGCAGAGTGCAGGTTTTTCTAGGCCTAACCCTAGATTCAAAAATTCAGGCATGCAGACTTCCAGACCACAAGAAACAGAGACTAGTACAGATGGTTTCAGAAACCATAAGAAACCCATCCTTGACTCTAAGGAAAGCGATGTCACTGATGGAGTCTCTTTCTGCCTGGCTGCCGGCGGTCCAATGGGCACAGCTGCATACAAGGGAACTGCAATGGGACATTCTGGCACATCAATTGGTACTGGGGGATCATTTAGAGGGACACATAACTCTTAATTTATTAACTACTCATTCCCTAGCCTGGTGGAAAAATATAGACAATCTGTCCAAGGGGGATCCATAGGTAATAAAGATATCACGTGTTATCATCACGGATGCGAGTCCCAGAGGATGGGGAGCACACATGGGCAACAGGAACACCCAGGGCGAGTGGAATCACAGACAATCACAAGCCTCCTCGAACCAGAAAGAGCTGTGGGCAGTACATCAGGCACTTTCACACTTCCTACCCTCTCTGCGCAGACATCACGTTCGCATATTCTCAGACAACCAGGTCACGGTAGCATATATAAACCACCAGGGGGAACGAGATCTCGACCCTTAATGAATGCTTCCTTAGAGCTCCTGAGGGTTGGTATTGGGCAGCAAGGTGTTAAGCCTTCCACAGTAAGGCTGGGTCCTTCAGGGTAGATAGAATGTAAGGGTGCAGGGACGGAGGAGAATCCGACGGTAGGAGTAATAAGATGGACACACACACATAAGTCACTTTCTGTACCTTTACTGTTGTTATTGCAGGCACGTCCCGGGGCGCTGTAGGCTGAAGGATGCACATCCAGTTCCTCCCACTGAGTAGGTGTAGGGCCTCCTTACTCCTAAAATGAGTCTCTGACCTGTGTGAAACTAGGCCTGAGTCTGTCTCCAACTTTACGCCCGGCTGACCTTGTGTAGGCCTTCTCTTGAAAGAACACAGTCTCTAATGGTTGCGCCGACCAGACTCCTGTCTTCCTGACCCACTTACGTATCAGCACTAAAGGGCTCCTGGAACTTGAAGTATCCAGGAACTCCGATATCTCCTACTGGTCGTGAAGATAAGCTTGGACCGGTGTCCGGTTGTAATGATTGGGATGAGCTGATTAGGCTCCTCTGTCCCTCACTTACTCCACTCGCCTTCGGCCTACCCGGCCCTCACATGATCACACACTGGCAGTTGGGGGCTGCTTCTTCTTCTTCTTCACCGCTCTCTAAGCGTCGGCACGCTTTCTCACTAAGCTTCACTCACTATATTCAGCTCTGACTAGGCTGGAGTGGTTTCCATTCCACTTTTACTAGCCTCCACTCTGTTGAACTAGACAGCAGTCTCTCTCTCTCTCTTTCAGACTGCTCTGTGAGCTAGATTGCACAAAACTGAGCTCACTGCTTTCGCTGCGCTCACTACAAGGTGACACTGCAGCTGCAGTCCTCAGACTAACTAACTCTCTGCATTTCACCCTCCTTTTCTATCTCTAGACAGCTCCTTCTGGTGGTCTCAGGGATGGGTGAAGATGTGTGAATGTAAATGTTGGACCTCTAGTGGTGATTACCTTCAGTGCACCCTTCTGGAGATTAGGAATCCAAGCACAGGCTGGGCTCCACACAAGTACCTGAGTAGCAGCAAGGTCTGAACCTGTTACAGCAGTTGCGTAGCTACTGGGGGGCAGAGGGGGCTGTTGCCCCGGGCCCAGTCACATGCAGGGGCCCACTGGGAGACATGGCCAGCATCTGACTGTCAGGGAGTGAGCAGCACTATGCCGGCTCCCTCTTTCACAGGTTGCAGTGCCTGTCTGTGTGCGCAGTGCACAGTGCTGCTGTCTCTCCAGAGGAGCTCCTTCCTGGCTGGCAGCAGCTGTAGTTTCACTTTCTCCTGCAGGCTCTAGTTGTCTCAGCCACAGGGTCCTAGTGCCCTCTGTGCATACACTGCACACTTCTGGTCCTGCCTCAGTCACTGCCTGCAAGCTTCATTGGTTAGTGGTGATGTAATTTATTAAATTCATTCAGCTCAGGCAGTCATGTCACTGTGGGGGGAATGTGAGATGATGGAGGTATTGTGGGGGAGGGGTACAAGGCACTGTGGATAAATGTGAGAGGATGGAGTATTGTGGGGGCTAATGCCCTGGGGGGGTTAATGTGAGAGGATGGGGTATTGTGGGGGCTGAAGTGGGGGAGGGGCAATAGGGCACGGGGGTAAATGTGAGGATGGGGTATTGTGAGTGAGGGGGACAGGAACGGAGGGTTAAATGTGAGAGGATGGATGGGGGAATTGTGGGGTCAGGGGGACAGAGCACTGAGGGGTGCATGTGAGAGGATTGGTGTTGGGGTGGGTGGGGACAGGGGGGAGTAGGGGGCTTTTTTTTTTGCGTGTGAGCTCGTTAATAATTTAATAATAGATTAAATATTTAAGTATTATTATTATAAAAGGGCACAGACAGACGGCCGATAACTCATGCGAGGATCGCACCACAATGCTCGGACTGGCTGGTACTGCTCCTGCATGAGCGCGACAGCGGATGTATTACTATGCTGCTGTCACACTTAGGTGTGGAGAGCCGACGGTCAGTCTGAGGATTGCGATGTGAACCTCTCACGAGAAATACGTCCGTCTGTGTGCCCATAATAAAGTAAACCATACAATAACCACGAGCTGCATTCTATTTAATATTTTATAATAAGCAATTTATTATTATGAAGTTTATTAAAGGCTCGGATAATTGTCTGCAGTCACTTTGAGACTACAGATTGCAAATCATGATGAGTTATTTTTTTATAGGGGACATGTAGGGTAACTACCGGGTGGCAGACGGTGAAGCGGTTGTCAGTCAGTGCCGGGGTGAGGTTTTCAGCCGCCACTCTCTATACACAGAGCGGTGACTGAAACCTTGCCAGCGCATCCCCTATGACTGGAAGAGCAAGGCTGCGGGAGGAATAAAGGAGCTCTCAGTGCAGGCGTCGCACGGTGTCAGAACACTATTAACGATTATACTGTGTATTGGAGGAGCAGTGGGGACATCATTCTTTGTATAGGGGAACTATGGTGGATATCATACTGTAGGTACGGGGAGTGTGGGCCTACCATACAGTGTATAGGGAGCTGTGGGATCATCATATGGTGTATAGGGGAGCAATGGGATGAAACTGAAAGGAGTAGATACACATTAGATATTACAAAACACTTTTTGACAGGAGGGGGATCAATGAGTGGGAAAAGGGGCCCCTGAGAGGTGGTGATTCTCTTTCAATGGAAATCTTTACAAGAGGCAGATAGCATCGCGGGATGATTTAGGAATCCTGCATTGAGCAGGGGTTGGGCACGATGACCCTGGGCTCCCCAATCATCATTCTAGGTTTTCATGATTCTACGTGAACGTGGGAAATGTGAGAAGACAGATGGTTTTGTTGAAATCCTGCAGATGAGTCCTGGGGAAAATTGAATGTCGGTCGGCCAATAGAAAAGTGAATGACCCACCAAAAGAAGTCCTCTGTAAGCCCCCCATCTTTTAATGTGCATATTCTATATGTTGCAGTACTGGAATCACCACTATATTTCACCTAAGGGGCTAATATCAATGGGTCTTTTTGTAACTTTTTTTTTCAAAACAGTGCGGCATCTCCCGAGGTTCCCCCATCCACCAAGTTATAATCATGATTACCCGGTTTTTGGGGCCCCAGACAAAAAGGGGCCCCGTGCAAAAAACAATATATGATCCCTTTTCAGCCCCAAAAGCCCCCAAAAATGCAAATTTGCACCTTTTTTGGAGGAAAATGGACCCCCCACTTTTGTGCCCATGTGCGGCCACGCAGGGTTCACCAATGATTTGTATGATGTTAGGGGCCCCCTCAGATGTTTCGCCCCCCCCGACTGAACCCCTAGCTACACCCCTGTGTTTTCGGCATACATTCTATAAAGCCCCCACAGATAGTTTTTTTTATTGTGGCACCCCTGAATTTTGTGACCCTCATTTAGGGGGGATTTTTCCAATTTTGGGCTTTTCACCCGTACCTTGTAATACCCCCCCAGAAACCTATATATATCGTAGGTTTTTAAAATCTACATTTTTTTTCAACTGTGACATTTTTTTTAATTTAGATACTGATCAAGTCAGAATTTCCCTATAACTTTTTCATCTGCTTTTTCTAGGAACATTACGAAACACTAATTTTTAAGCTTCAGTAAGACAGTCAGGCCCAAAAATTTTGAGAATGACACAAATTTAATTTTTAAAAAAAGTTATGCTTCACTTTTTCAATGGCAATTTGCATATACTTTTAGAAAGGGTTTTTAAAAAAGTGATAGCTTAACGCAAAAACTTGCAAATCCCAAAATTTTGGGGTAAAAATGAACTTTATCCCCCAAAAACATTTCAAATCATTGCCCCTCCTTTTAAAGGGCCCCTAACCCTTTTCAGGTGATT
>JARQOD010000001.1:800070592-800145100 GCA_033576555.1 Oophaga sylvatica
CCCTCTGATTGGGGTCTGGTATTGTGTTTTGATGACTCTAGAAGGTCAGAGACGCAGATTCCTTAATTGATATAGAATGACATGAATCCGTGTGATATATTCATTCCAGCACTAAGAGTGTCAAAGGCCATCATAAGTTTGTATTCCCAAACCTTTCTATCTTTCTCAGATTTGAAGTTAGATTTTAATACCAGTATTTCCATATCCATCATGCTATGACCGGGCATACAAAAGTGTTTTGCCACAGGTAAATCCATTCTTTTTTCTCTTATTGTGTGGCGATGAGAATTCATCCTTGTTCTCAGTTTTTGCCCGGTCTCCCCCACATACAGACCCCCAGTTGGACATTTAGTACATATAATTAGGTACACCACATTAGATGTGATGCAGCTGAAAGTACCTGGGATCTTGTAGTCCTGATGGGAGTTGGGGATCTTTATCTTGTCCGTGGTCATTATAGATGCACATGTTTTACACTTCTTCTTGTTGCAAGGAAAGGTTCCTGCAGCTGTTGGGGAGGACAGGGAGCTTCTGACAATGATGCTTCTTAGATTTGGGGGCTGCCTAAAACATAGTAGTGGGGGGTCTGGAAATATGGATTGTAATCGGGCATCTTTTTGTAGTAAGGGTTGTAGTTTCCGTGCAGCTCCCCTTAGCATCTCCAGATTTGGATTGTAGGTGACCACTAGAGGCACCCGGTTATTTTCTTCTTTAGTTTTGTAATGTAGCAGGTGATTCCTTGATATTCTGGTGGCTCTTGTAATTTGGTTTTCAATTGTTCTTGGATGGTAGCCCTGGTTCAAAAAAGTCTTTCTGAGGCGACCAAGGTGTTCATCTCTATCCATGGGGTTGGAACATATACGGTTGTATCTGATGGCTTGGCTGTAGACAATAGAGTTTTTTATGTGTTTTGGATGGAAACTGTCCCATTTAAGGTATGTTGGACGGTCGATTGGCTTCTGATACAGGGATGTCTCTATTTCATTGTTCTTTAGCTTAATGGTGGTGTCTAAAAAGTTAATTTCAGTGCTGGAGTAGTTGAGTGTTAAGTTGATGGTTTGATGAAATTGGTTGAACTGTTCATGGAACGTCTTTAGCTGTTGTTCAGACTCCGTCCAGATGATTAAAATGTCATCAATGTAGCGGTAGTAGGCCCGAGGCCTGATGGGACATGAGGACAAAAAGTCGCTTTCAAGCTTGGCCATGAAAAGATTTGCATACTGTGGAGCCATTTTACTTCCCATAGCTGTGCCAGTCTCCTGAAGATAGATCTTGTTGTCAAATTCAAAGTAATTGTGGGTGAGGATGAATCAGCATTACAATCCATATTTCCAGACCCCCCACTACTATGTTTTAGGCAGCCCCCAAATCTAAGAAGCATCATTGTCAGAAGCTTCCTGTCCTCCCCAACAGCTGCAGGAACCTTTCCTTGAAACAAGAAGAAGTGTAAAACCTGTGCATCTATAATGACCACGGACAAGATAAAGATCCCCAACTCCCATCAGGACTACAAGATCCCAGGTACTTTCAGCTGCATCACATCTAATGTGGTGTACCTAATTATATGTACTAAATGTCCAACTGGGGGTCTGTATGTGGGGGAGACCGGGCAAAAACTGAGAACAAGGATGAATTCTCATCGCCACACAATAAGAGAAAAAAGAATGGATTTACCTGTAGCAAAACACTTTTGTATGCCCGGTCATAGCATGATGGATATGGAATTACTGGTATTAAAATCTAACTTCAAATCTGAGAAAGATAGAAAGGTTTGGGAATACAAACTTATGATGACCTTTGACACTCTTAGTGCTGGAATGAATATATCACACGGATTCATGTCATTCTATATCAATTAAGGAATCTGCGTCTCTGACCTTCTAGGGTCATCAAAACACAATACCAGACCCCAATCAGAGGGCAATAAAACTTTCTCTCCTTATCTATGAACTGTTCCAATATTTATGTTCATCCCTCTGCCATAATGATAGTTCTGCTTCACGTCACTTGTGTTACCTATTGCACTATTCCTGTGTCCTTTTGTGTATATAAATATGTGATTGTTCAGTTTTTGTTTTAGTCTTTGCCTGATGAAGAGACCTGAGTAGTCTCGAAAGCTTGCAATTTGTTACCATCTTTTCAGTTAGCCATTAAAAGGTATCAACCACCGAGGACTCTCAAGTCTAAGCATTATTTATATGCATTATATTGAAGCATTATTAATGAACTGAATATTGAAATTATTAATTGGCTCTACAGGGTGCCATTATTTATATGTACTATATAGTATGGTGGTTCTATGGGTATAATATATAATGGTATTTTTTATGTGAATGGTAAGTCACTACTATTTATGTATAGGGTATAGTTTTAGGAAGTACATTGGGACGTATGAGCAAATGTATTCAAGTGGAATTGAAATTTACAAAAATTAAATTTTTACAGAATACTGATTTTTTTTTCTTAAATTCGCACTGCTGAACAGCACAGGTCAAAGCCAACAGTTTGAAAAAAATAATAATTACCACTCACCTGTCCTGCCAACTGTGCATTTTGTCATCTGGTTCTCCACATCTCTTTTCTCACTCCCCTGGTCATGCGGATCCTCATTGGCCTCTTCACTCTAAACCAGGACTTCGAACATGACTAGGCCTCTGATGTCTCTGCTCACCATGCTGTCAAAGAGTATGTCATGATGTCACGAGGCTGCGATGTGACTAATGAGGCTTAGTTGTTTTAGAAGTCCTTGCCTGGCCTGGAGTAAGTGGCCAAAAAGGAGCCACACAACAGGGGAAGGAGGAAAGAAGAGATGCAGAAGACCAGATGGTAGACTTTGGGTGATTGGAGAGGTATTAATTATTGTTTTTCCATTCTATTTTTATAATGCTATAAAAAGGAACACTCAATTTGCATCAAATTTCCTTGTAAAATCTGGGTGATGTGCCAAATGTGACTTGGGAGATCCGTTCATCTCTATATTTTTATTTTATAGCAGCATTGTTTCTGTGGGCAATTTGGTACCATTATTCATGTTAATATGATTTCTTTTTAGGATGACTGACTGTCTGCTTGTCTACAAATGCTGTATTGTTTACACATGCATGACGGTATATGCTCATGCACAACTCCTTTTTATAAAAAAGCCTGTTCATATCCCTGATAATTATGCTAGTATTAGCTTTATATAAGGGAAAAAATAGTGTTGGCATATTTTTATCTAGAAAATCGTACAAAAGCACAATTTTAAAGTTGGACGTTCATTTTAATAATTTAAAGCAATGAGATTTTCCATAGTTATATGAAAGATTTATCTTTTCCACAGAACTACTCTAAAGCAATGTTAATGCATTGAGGATGATTTCAAACAGATGTCTCCAAAGGTCTCATTAACTGACATTCACTGGTCCGTGATATTTACAAAATCTTGCAAAATGGACCTTAGTTGTCAATACTATGGCTACCTCTCTAAAGTGAAAAAAGGAAGGAAGATGGAAACAATACAGTCATGGCCAAAAGTTTTGAGAATGACACAAATATTATATTTTCGCATGATCTGCTGCCCTCTGGTTTTTATGTGTGTTTGACAGATGTTTTTATCACAGACAGAAATATAATTGCAAACATATGAGTAACAAAAGCTTTATTGACAGTTAGAATAAGTTAATGCAGCAAGTCAATATTTGCAGTGTTGACCCTTCTTCTTCAGGACCTCTGCAATTCTCCCTGGCATGCTCTCAATCAACTTCTGGACCAAATCCTGACTGATAGTAGTCCATTCTTGCACAATCAATTTAATTTTGTCAGAATTTTTAGGTTTTTGTTTGTCCACCCGTCTCTTGATGATTGACCACAAGTTCTCAATGGGATTAAGATCTGGGGAGTTTCCAGGCCATGGACCCAAAATCTCTATGTTTTGTTCCCTGAGTCATTTAGTTATCACCTTTACTTTATGGCAAGGTGCTCCATCATGCTGGAAAAGGCATTGTTGATCGCCAAACTGCTCTTGGAGGGTTGGGAGAAGTTGCTCTTGGAGGACATTCTGGTACCATTCTTTATTCATGGCTGCGTTTTTAGGCAAGACTGTGAGAGAGCCGATTCCCTTGGCTGAGAAGCAACCCCACACATGAATGGTTTCAGGATGCTTAACAGTTGGCATGAGACAAGACTGGTGGTAGCGCTCACTTTGTCTTCTCCAAATGAGGCGTTTTCCTGATGTCCCGAACAATCGAAAAGAGGATTCATCAAAGAAAATAACTTTACCCCAGTCCACTGCCTGTACCTTTTGCAGAATATCAGTCTGTTCATGATGTTTTTTCTGGAGAGAAGTGGCTTCTTTGCTGCCCTCCTTGAGACCAGGCCTTGCTCCAAGAGTCTCCGCCTCACAGTGCGTGCAGATGCACTCACACCTGCCTGCTGCCATTCCTGAGCAAGCTCTGCACTGCTGGTAGCCCGATCCCGCAGCTGAAACACTTTTAAGAGACGGTCCTGGCACTTGCTGGTCTTTTTTGGGCGCCCTGGAGCCTTTTTGGCAACAATGGAACCTCTCTCCTTGATGATGCGATAGATTGTTGACTGAGGTGCAATCTTTCTAGCTGCGATACTCTTCCCTGTTAGGCCATTTTTGTGCATTGCAATTATGACTGCACGTGTTTCTTTAGAGAAAACCATGGTTAACAGAAGAGAAACAATGATGCCAAGCACCAGCCTCCTTTTAAAGTGTCCAGTGGTGTCATTCTTACTTAATCATGACAGATTGATCTCCAGCCATGTCCTCATCAACACCCACACCTGTGTTAATGGAGCAATCACTGAAAAGAGGTTAGCTGGTCCTTTTAAGGCAGGGCTGCAATGATGTTGAAATGTGTTTTGGGGGATAAAGTTCATTTTCTAGCCAAATATTGACTTTGCAAGTAATTGCTGTTAAGCTGATCACTCTTTATAACTCTTTATAACATTCTGGAGTATATGCAAATTGCCATTAGAAAAAGTGAAGCAGTAGACTTTGTAAAAATTAATATTTGTGTCATTCTCAAAACTTTTGTCCATGACTGTAGTTTCAAATATATTCGATTTCAGAAATTAAATAAAAAATCAAGCTGATATAGTCAATTTATAGCCAGTGGGTGGGTGAATAAGAAGCTGAATAAATAGGAGAAACTTCCAGGCACTCAGAAAAGAAGGCGGTCTCTGAAATAAGGAGAAGAAATGTTCATCATTAAACATAAAGAATATTAGAACATGGAGAGATTCTTTAATATGAATGTCCACCACTGCATTGGAAAAAAGAACAGCTAACAGTTGATGAAGGTGATGTTCAATGTACATGGTATAAATTTGTTTTCATGTGGATTGGTCATGCAGAGCCAATTTTTCTATCAACAGCATGCTCAATATATTTCTGAATATTTGTGTATTATTTGCAGACTAGCTTGGCCCCTGCAAAATTTTCGCACATTGGTCGTCGGGAGCGCAGGCAATATCAGAAAAAGCAAGCTAGTCAAATGTAAATGTATTTCATGAAATTAAGAACACAGACAGGTATTTATATATGTAGCTTGGTAATATAATAAATTGGTTTGATAAGTAGAGGCCAAAAAATGTCTTCCGGTTGAGGTGCCACCAGCAGGTCATTGTGTCTTTCTGTAGGTTTATGAAAATAAATGTTTAAACTGTCTTTATTGATAAAATCATGAATGTGTGGTTTGTTTGGTTCTTTTCTTGCTGAAGGGGGCAAGTTTACCTTTCAAATGGTGTATCATTTGTGTGTGTGGGGCGAAGTAATCAGCGAAAAAGCAGTGCATGTTTATAAATGTGTTTGCATATGTGACTCACCTGCAGTGAAGTGTGCAACCCTCCAATGTGCCTGAATTAGGCTGGGCAAGCACTTGGACCAGCTGGAAAGATCCCAAGGCAAATGTTTGGATTTGTTTGTGATGTCTGTAAGCAGCTTTGTGGTAGTGTGTTTTGGGTAGTGTGGTGCCCCTGCAGGTCATTTTTCCTTACTGCAGGTTTATGAAAATTAATGTTTAAACTGTATTTTGTGATCAAATTGTGGATGAGTGGTTGGTTTAGCTATTTTGTTGTTGAAGGGGGGCAAGTTTACCTTTCAAATGGTGTATCATTTGTGTGTGTGGGTGCAGTATGAACGGAGATACAAAATAATCACCAAAAAACAGTGTTTAGAAATAATAGAATAGATTTTCTCCACTAATGCCAATGATGTTTTAAACCAGTGCTTAAATCTGCACCAAAAAACATTGCATAAAAATTCAGAAAGTAGCAAATATTCCAAGTGGACTTTGATGCAGATTTGACATGGATACCAAATAAAACAGACCCACCATGTATGAACATACCTTTAAAGTCCTGCAGTTTGATTACAGAGTACAGAAGTAGAGAGAGAGAATCCAAGAATAGCCCCTGTTTAATAATGCCAAGACTAAGAGATAAGAACATAGAGATATTCACAAGCCAGGAAATGTTCTACTGCTGGGAACACTAGAAATACCACTTCACAAAAGCAAACTCCACAAGAATCCCTGAGGAAGCCATTTGTGAAACGTGAATTATATGTATTCAGAAGGTGTTTCTTATTTCTCTGGTTATGTGTGACTGGGCCAGTAGGGCTTTATCTTTTGATAGCTGATTTATATTCCTTTCCTAATGAGTAATTGACTTTTTATGGTGACCACTTGGTATAATATATTATTTAATTATGGCTGTTTTTTTGCTATATTTTACATATACGGTACTTGATCCAGTGTTTATGGATTTTTGTCTGTGTCTCAGTGTTCTTTTTTAACGGCTATTATTTTAATTGATTAGTAATAAAGAATCTATGTATGTCTATATTGATATTTGGTGTGCACATTGTTTCTGTAGGTATATTGCAAAAATATCCAACTTGCTCTGACTTTTTGTGACTTGCTTGTTTCAATACCTTGCAGGTCGCATTGTAACTCCATTCACTTGCATAATGCTCCAATGTAGCAGTGGCATACAGCGATATTTGGCCTCACAACCTGTGTCAGTGCCAAAGGCCCCATTTAGCGGTATGGCTACAGAGCCTAAAAATTATATATATACAGTACAGACCAAAAGTTTGGACACACCTTCTCATTCTAATATTTTCCTGTATTTTCATGACTATGAAAATTGTAGAATCACACTGAAGGCATCAAAACTATGAATTAACACATGTGGAATTATACATTACACTTTACAAAAAAGTGTGAAACAACTGAAAATATGTCTTATATTCTAGGTTCTTCAAAGTAGCCACCTTTTGCTTTGATTACTGCTTTGCACGCAGAAAAGGTGAACGGCTGGACTCTACATGCCTGATTCCCACCGTGAAGCATGGAGGAGGTGGTGTGATGATGTGGGGATGATTTGCTGTTGACACTGTTGGGGATTTATTCAAAATTGAAGCGGTGAGCGGTCCAGCTCACCCCAAACCATCTCGATTGGGTTCAGGTCTGGTGACTGTGGAGGCCAGGTCATCTGGCGTAGCACCCAACACTCTCCTTCTTGGTCAAATAACCCTTACACAGTCTGGAGGTGTGTTTGGGGTCATTGTCCTGTTGAAAAATAAATGCAAACCGGATGGAATAGCATGCTGCTGCAAGATGCTGTGGTAATTATTCTGCTTCAGTATGCCTTCAATTTTGAATAAATCCCCAACAGTGTCACCAGCAAAGCACCCCCACACCTTCACACCACCTAGAATATAAGACATATTTTCAGTTGTTTCACACTTTTTTGTAAAGTGTAATGTATAATTCCACATGTGTTAATTCATAGTTTTGATGCCTTCAGTGTGATTCTACAATTTTCATAATCATGAAAATACAGAAAAATCATTGAATGAGAAGGTGTGTCCAAACTTTTGGTCTGTACTGTTATATATATATATATATATATATATTATATATATATATATATATATATATATATATATAGATGCAGCAAAAAATGGAATATAAACAAAGCTGAATGGAGGACTACTACTGTATAGTATACTGCTGGAGTGCAGAGGGTTACTTTGTTAGATCAGTAGGAACATAACATGGATTTTAGGAAATTGACGGTTTCAATTAGAGCTCCTGTCTCTTTGTATCCCAGAGGAGGCCGAGTGCTCACAGTTCACTGCTCTTTGGCATTTCTGATTCTTGGGCTTGTGTTAGGGAAAAGTTACTGTTTGTCAAACAGTTTCAGCTTTAGTTTTACTAATAGAATTTAATAGAATACTTTATGTAACAGTACATTTACCTTTGTACATATGATAAATAAATAGAGCAGAGTATATTCACTTCTGAACAACACTTTACACATTGAATTAATTTAAGTACATTACTCATCCTGTAGGGATTGTTGAGGACTGACTTATTGATGACCCATTGTTAGGATTGGTTGTCAATATGAGATTGGTGGGGACTTGATACCCAGCACTCCCATCATTCAGCTGATATCAGCTCAATCAGTGGCCAGATGAGCAATGTACGAAGTTGGAACGCTACAGCGCCAAACATTTAGTGGCTGCTGCTGACTACTGCAGTTCATCGCCCATTCATATGTCTACTTGCAGGTTATTTGTAATTCTGGAAATGTTGTCTTTACACTAGATACTATATTATATTTTAAAGGGGTTGTCCAGTACATGTATTGTTAACCTATTCTCATCATCAATATAAGATTGGTAGGGGTCCAACACCTGGCACCCCCACTCATCTGCGATTTGCAGCTATACACAGTGTACAGCTTTGGAACAGCACAGCTCTGTTAATTATTTGCAGATCAGATCCCATTTGGTTCAGTGCCGATTGGTTGCAGTGTAGGTGTTGGACCCCAACAATATGAGTCTGGACAACCCTTTTAATATAGGAAACTAATTCTTCTACTTCACCATAAGCTTTAATATATACTGTGTATGTGTTAGGGTCGGCGGAACGCACCTAATAGAAATTGTAGAGAGGTGTGTTCGCAGCCCGGGGTCCACCGTGCAGGCGAAGCCCGCTGCTAGTAAGATGGCGAAAGTAGCGAACTCTGTTATCCGCAGAGTCGCTAAAATAAACGCCGTAGCGCGCTGTGGCAGTTAGTGTGAACTCTGTTAATCCCCAGAGCCGCTAACGGGAATGCCACAGCGCTATATGGCGGTAAGTACGAACTCACTTAACTTCAGTGAGCCGCAAAGTAAAACGCAAGGCCGCTGAACCAGCGTTATAAAGCGAACCCTGTTGCGTCACAGAGCCGCTGAGAAAAATACTGTGTCCTGTTAGACTCACAGGGATACACAGATAACTGCTGCAATCTCCTCAACGGAAAAGCCGGTATTCTAGGGGCTTATTTCAGCCAAGCCCTAACCACGTGCATCCAAATTTCCTCACCGGAGAAGCCAGTATTCTAGGGGCTTATTTCAGCCGAGCCCTAACCACATGCGTACATGATCACACTGGCGCAAAGCACATAATGCAATTGTTACTAGCGCATGGCGGCCCAGCCATGCCTCCCTTTTATAGTAACAGCTACAGGACCTGCCAGAAAGAAGTACCAATGAGAAACTATTCCAAAACACATGTAGTTTCAGGACCTTCCTGTCGGACCAATAGGAGCTGCTGCAGTACCTGAACATGTGACCTCTGATCTCCAATGAGAGATCTTACCCTGGGCATGCTCAGAAGGGGAAACGCAGGACTTCGTCCCAAAGACGTCTGCTCCAGCACTCGCTATACTAGAAGATCCAGGAGGGGCAGCAGCAAGTTTCTGCACAGTATTTGGAATGGGCAAGACGCTGGGACCGACTTCTCTGCTGAGCAGGTTCCACTGCGGACGGAGATGGATGGGGGACCACAGCGGGACTGGTTCGAGACTCCCCTTGTGCAGCAGTGGGAACTCGAACCCTAACATTACTCCCCTCCTAGGGCCCCCCCTTCTTTGGGCCTCGCCGCACTCAAAGGCAGCGATGAGCTGCGGAGCCTGAATACGCTCAGCAGGCTCACATGACCTATCCTCAGGCCCATAATCCACCAAATAAAACTTTTTGCCATGTACCATCTTGCACCCCAGAATAGCATTCAACTCATAATCGTCCGTATACGAACCCGATGTCCCGGCAGATGACTCGGAAAACCGGGACAAGTATACGAATTTCAGGAGGGAGACATGGAATGTGTCGGTGATACCCAGGTGTGGCGGAAGGGCTAACCGGTAGACCACAGGATTGACCTGTTCAAGGACCTTGAAGGGACCCAATAAGCGAGGTGCGAACTTAGTGGACTCTACGCACAGCCTGATGTTACAGGTGGAGAGTCACACTAAGTCGCCAGGGGCAAAAGTCGGAGCGGGGCGCCGATGTGCGTCGGCAGATGACCTCATTCTCTCCTTGGAGGCCTGAATGGTATCCTGAGTGCGGTCCCAAATGTCCCGTGCCTCCACAGCCCTGTCTGCCACCCTGGAGTTTTCGGAGGACACGGGCATAGGTACGGGAGCCCCCGGATGCTGACCATAATTAAGGAGAAATGGGGTTTGTCCAGTGGAATCAGCCACAGCATTGTTTAATGCAAACTCCGCCCACGGTAACAAGGATGCCCAGTCATCCTGCCTAGCTGAAACAAAATGTCGCAGATATGTGACCAAGGTCTGGTTGGCCCTCTCTACCAACCCATTCGTCTCGGGATGATAAGCAGAAGAGAGATTTAACTCAACACTGAGAAGGCGACAAAGCTGTCTCCAGAACCGAGACGCAAACTGGGGACCCCGGTCGCTGACAATTTTGTCCGGCATACCGTGTAAGCGGAAGATATGTTTGATAAACAGTGTCGCCAAGGCCCGTGCAGAAGGTAACCGGGGTAGCGGCACCAAGTGCACCATTTTGGAGAAGTGATCGGTGATAACCCATATGATGGTGCACCCACGAGATTTGGGCGAGCCTACCACAAAGTCCATCCCGACCATTTCCCAAGGCCTGTCTGCCACCAGCAATGGGTAAAGTAACCCAGCTGGCCATTGACGAGGGGACTTATTTTTGGCACAGGAGACACATGCCCGAATATAGTCTCCAACGTCCCGAACCAGATGCGGCCACCAGTATGTCCTCGCGAGAAGCTCAGATGTCCTTTTTTTTCCAAAATGTCCACCCACCCTGGATGAATGGGCCCAAGAGAGAACCTCCGGTCGAAAATTAGATGGTAGAAAGGTCTTGCCTGGAGGGACAGACTCTAGCGACACCGGAGCTACAGTTCTCAGGCTCTCAGAGGGGACAATAAGCCGTGGTTCCCCCTCCTCCTCCTCAGAAGACACAACGGAGCGAGAGAGAGCGTCAGCCCAAATGTTCTTCTCTCCCGACAGAAAATGGAGGGTGAAGTGAAAGCGGGAGAAAAACAAGGACCATCTGGCCTGACGGGAATTTAGCCGCTGGGCAGTTTGTAAATACACCAGATTTTTGTGATCCGTGAAGACTTGGAAGGGAAAGCGAGCCCCCTCCAACAGATGTCTCCACTCCGAGTAGGCCAACTTCATTGCTAGCAACTCCCTGTCCCCGATAGAATAATTCCTCTCCGCTGGTGTGAAGGTCTTGGAGAAAAAGAAGCACAGATGCTTCCGACCTTGAGCATCCTTTTGGAAGAGGACTGCTCCAGCACCAACGGACGAGGCATCCACCTCCAATATAAATGGCTTATCAACATCGGGGTGATGTAGGATGGGAACTCTAGCAAAATGGGACTTAATAGAAGTGAAGGCCTTGGAGACCTCTTCAGACCACAATTTGGGATTTGCTCCCTTTTTGGTGAGGGCTACAATGGGAGCTACCAAAGTTGAGAAGTGAGGGATAAACTGGCGGTAGTAATTAATGAACCCCATAAAGCGCTGCACCGCCTTCAGATAATGGGGTTCTTGCCAGTCCATCACCGCCTGTAGTTTGGCAGGATCCATAGCCAATCCCTGGGCGGAGATGATATAGCCCAGGAAGGGTAAGGACTCCTGCTCAAACACACATTTCTCCAACTTTGTGTACAGGGAATTTGCCCGTAAGAGGTAGTAGACTCTGCAGACATCTCTCCGGTGGGAGTCAATATCTGGGGAAAAGATGAGAATATCATCCAGATAGACTACGACTGAGGTGGAGAGCATATCCCGGAAGATGTCATTAACAAAGTCTTGGAAGATGGCTGGGGCATTAAAGAGTCCGAAGGGCATCACCAGATATTCATAGTGCCCGTCCCTGGTATTAAAAGCCATCTTCCATTCGTCCCCCTCACAGATGCGAATCAGGTTATAAGCACCCCGCAGATCTAATTTCGTAAATACCCTTGCCCCCCGTAGCCTATCAAATAGCTCAGAAATCAGGGGTAACGAGTATTTATTCTTGACGGTGATGGCTTTAAGACCCCTGTAATCGATGCATGGACGTAATTCTCCGTTCTTCTTCTGCACGAAGAAGAACCCCGCCCCTGCAGGTGACACTGACTTCCTAATGAATCCTCTTGCCAGGTTCTCCTGAATATATTGAGACATAGCCTCCGTCTCCGGGAGAGAAAGGGGATAGACCCGTCCCCGAGGAGGTTCTGCTCCGGGCAAGAGATCAATAGGACAGTCATAGGGACAGTGAGGCGGAAGGATTTCCGCAGACATTTTGGAGAATATGTCTGCATACGACCAATAGTATTTAGGAAGTGAAGTAAGATCTGCGGGTATCTCTGTAGTGGCCACCTGAATGCATTCCCTCATGTATCTGCCTTTACATGACTCATCCCAACCCAATATCCTCCCAGAGATCCACTCAATGTGTGAGGAGTGGAAACAGAGCCAGGGCATCCCCAACAAAATCTCGTCTATTCCCTCAGGAATGACCAGAAGTGAGATAATCTCCTGATGGGAAGGGGACATTGACAACGTGAAAGGGATGGTCTGATGTGTGATTGATGAAGGCAGTGTCGACCCATTCACTACTCGAACAGTCACGGGTTTGGCGAGCATCACCAGAGGTATAGAGTGGCGGAGAGCGAAGGTAGAGGACATGAAATTTCCTTCGGCTGCAGAGTCCACACAAAGCGTGACTGTTAAAGTGGATGAGCCAAAATTGATTGTCCCCCTAAAGGACAACTTGGAGGCGTGTACCGCTGTGTCTAGTGAACCCCCTCCAAAGGTTACTAGATGCGGTCGTTTCCCGACCGATGTGGACATTTATTAGCATAATGCCCTACTTGTTGGCAAGCATTACAAGTCACAGGTATTCGAGCGGCCCGAGACTTAGGTCTCACTCGAGAAATCTCCTCACCGGAGAAGCCGGTATTCTAGGGGCTTATTTCAGCCGAGCCCTAACCACATGCATACATGATCACACTGGCGCAAAGCACATAATGCAATTGATACTAGCGCATGGCTGCCCAGCCATGCCACCCTTTTATAGTAACAGCTACAGGACCTGCCAGAAACAAGGACCAATGAGAAACTATTCCAAAACACATGTAGTTTCAGGACCTTCCTGGTGGGCCAATAGGAGCTGCTGCAGTACCTGAACATGTGACCCCTGATCTCCAATGAGAGATCTTACCCTGGGCATGCTCAGAAGGGGAAACGCAGGACTTCGTCCCAAAGACGTCTGCTCCAGCACTCGCTATACTAGAAGATCCAGGAGGGGCAGCAGCAAGTCTCTGCACAGTATTGGAATGGGCAAGACGCTGGGACCGACGTCTCTGCTGAGCAGGTTCCACTGCGGATGGAGATGGATGGGGGACCGCAGCGGGACTGGTTCGAGACTCCCCTTGTGCAGCAGCGGGAACTTGAACCCTAACAGTATGTCTATCAATAAGTTTCATGACTATATCCAGTCGTGAGCAATAGAATTATGAACATAGTTTGGAAAAGGTTCCAGTCTCTATTGGGAACACGTAGTGTAAGAAAGTCATCTTGCCAAAGCATGTATTTTATTAGATTAGAGAATACGTTCAAAACATCTCAGTGTGTTTGTCCTGGTTAAATCCAAGAAAATATGTTATTCTAGGATGGCAAAAATGACACTTAATTCATAGGTTTCTATCTTCATATCCTGGACACCTCTAATACTGGGCATACATCATTGATTTTCTTCTGCTTGGCAGAAACTGTATTCTTGTCCTCTGTGTGTTGCAAGTAAGGTGTGATGTGAAATGTTGTATATCTAGCTGATGAAAGACAAGTCCATTTTTACTTTTCTGATTCTTTGCTTTCATGGATGATTTCCAGAATTTTTCCCTGTTATTCAATTTTTTACTTGTTTGTTTTTCAAGTTTATTTCCTGTTATAAAAACACTGTCATGAACAGTAATAGAGCATATGTCTAGTAAAGAAGCACAAATTGCTCACACAACATAAAATATTACTGGTTTACGGAGCACAACGTTGGCTCTAGAATCAATGCTTTTCTCTGATATTACAACTCTTTGAGTCATGAGTAGGGTTGAGCGATACTTTCCGATATCAAGAAGTATCGGATCGGAATGGGTATCGCCGATACCCAAAAAGTATCGGCGATACCCGATTCTGATACCGGAAATTCAATGCAAGTCTATGGGACAGAAATATCGGAACTAAAAAAAACCCTTTCTTTCCTTGTAAACACTAAATATACACACATAGAATACATATATATATACATGTCATTGTGACATATATATATATTACATATACTTATAGTTCATACACTTTTACATAGTGAAATAGCCTCTGATTCAATTGCCAGGTAATGCCGGCTTTTGTGAAAATACAGAAGCACCCAACATGAAATGACACATGGTTTACATAGAGTTAACCATGTCTTTTCATGTAGTTTGATATCTGGTTTTCACAAACAATTACATGAGTGTATGTGTGCAAAATTTCACACCTGTGGGGGTTAATTAAAGGTGTAAATTCGTTGTAAAAAAAACGGACTTTTTTGCTACGAATTTACACCTTTAATTAACCCCTACATGTGTCAAATTTTGCACACATACACTCATGTAATTGTTAGTGAAAACAATATATCAAACAACTTGAAAAGACAAGGTTAACTCTATGTAAACCATGTGTCATTTCATGTCGGGTTCTGCATTTTCACAAAAGCCGGCAATTGAATCAGCGGCTATTATACTATGTAGAAGTGTATGAACTATAAATATAAATATATATATATATATATGTGTCACAAATTCAATGACATGTATATATATATACAGTATATGAGGTGTAAAATTGTTTAAAAAAAAATGTGTGAGCTCCCGCCCTATTTTCTCAACCAGACAGACAAAGCCAGGATAGTGGGGGCAGATAATAATAGCCCAGAGAGGGACCATTATTTTTGGTCTCCCCCTGGCTACTAACATCTGCCCCCAGACACCCCAGAAAAGGCAAATCTATAATTAGATTCGCCCTTTCTGGCACTCTGCCCATCTATTACCATTGCCCTGTAGCGGTGGCGAATGGGTTAATAAGGGGTCAAAGCCACCTTGCTATTGAAAGGTGACCTTAAGCCAGGTTAATAATTGAGAGCTGTCAATTAGACAACTATCAATTATTAATCCTATTGAATGAAATAAAAATAAAACACACACACTTTAATTAAAAATCATTTTAATGAAATAAAGACACATGTTTTTGACCATCTTTTATTTTACTGCAAAAACCATTTCCTGTAATAAAAATAAAATAAAAAAGCAAAATTATTCTTACCTATCCGATGCACAGTCAGGTCCCACGGTGTAATCCATCAGAAAGGGTTAATGTTTACTGCAGGGACCGCAGCTAATGCTGCAGCCTCACAGTAAACCCCCGAATGAATCTTCTCCTCTCCTGGCTGACAGGAGAGGAAGTGGAAAGCTTAATTGATTGCTTCCCACTTTCACTTCAGGTCAGCCAGGGACACCATCAGTGACGTCAGAGGGAACTGATTAACAAAAAAATGGCGTGGGGTCCCCCCTATTTTTGTTAACCAGCCAGATGAAGCAGACTGCTGAGGCCTGGATTTTCAGGCTGATAAGGAGCCAAGATCCATGGACCTTGCTAGCCTGATAATACCAGGCCACAGCAGTCTGCTTATCTTGGCTGGTTAACAAAAATAGGGGATCCCCTCAAAAAAAATGGCGTAGGGTCCCCCCTATTTTTGTTAACCAGCCAGATGAAGCAGACTGCTGAGGCCTGGATTTTCAGGCTGTTAAGGAGCCAAGATCCATGGACCTTGCCAGCCTGATAGTACCAGGCCACAGCAGTCTGCTTATATTGGCTGGTTAACAAAAAGAGGGGATCCCCTCGAAAAAAAATGGCGTGGGGTCCCCTCTATTTTTGTTAACCATCCAGATGAAGCAAACTACTGAGGCCTGGTTTTTCAGGCTGGTAAGGATCCAATATCCATGGACCTTGCAAGCCTGAAAATACCAGGCCACAGAAGTCTGCTTAGCTTGGCTGGTTAACAAAAATAGGGGATCCCCTCGAAAAAAAATGGCGTGGGGATCCCCCTATTTTTGTTAACCAGCCAAGTAAAATGCAGACTGCTGCAGCCTGGTATTAAAAAAAGACTGTCAAGGCCCATGGATTTTGGCCCTCAACAGCCTGATAATACCAGGCTACAGCAGCCCCACATTTGGCACATCAAAAGATGCGCCAATTGTGGCACTGTACCCGGCTCTTCCCACTTGCCCTGTAGCGGTGGCAAGCGGGGGTAATAAGGGGTTAATGTCACCGTTGATTGATCGGTGACAATAAGCCCGGTTAATAATGGAGAGGCGTCAATAAGACACCGATCCATTATTAATCCCAAAGTTTTTAAATGTTTAAAAAAAAGACACAGCAAGAAAAAAGTATTTTAATGAAATAAAAGAGACAACACAGTTTTCATTAATTTTATTACACGCTCATCCTGCGACGCCATCGATCTCCTGGAAAAAAAGAAAAAAAAACAAACCAACAGTATACCATCTGTCCGACGCAGTCCATAGTAACGAGTGTCCCACGACGATCCAGCTCTGCTACATCGGAATGTCAGGCAGAGCCTGACATCCCGACGCAGCACAGCTGCTTACCGGCTTCCCCGGCGGTGACGTCATCGGACTGCTTTACGGCCGCGATTACCCGGCAGCACGTGCAGTTATCGCGAGAAAACTGCACGTGACCGCCAGGGAGAAGATGATGGCGGTCATCAAGCAGTCCAGGATGTGACCACCGGGGATTTTCTGCCAGGTAAGTGCCGCTGACTCCTGACAGACCCGACCGACGGATACTGACAGTGACAGGAACATTCTGATTCCGGTATCCGATATGACAAAAATATCGGAACTCGGAATCTGAATTCCGATACAGCAAATATCGGCCGATACCCGATATTTGCAGTATCGGAATGCTCAACACTAGTCATGAGCTCCTCCCAGTAGCTCTTTGATCTACCGATGCCTACTTAAAAATTCCTGAAAAATTAAATTACCAAATAGAAGAAAAAAAGGCATTTATAGGTATATACTAGAAAACTGGTTCTATGTTAGGTCACCATCTGTTATGTCTATGAAGATCGCTTGCTCTAGGAAACACAATGGTGATGCCGAGCTTAATATTCAACTTCTTGACTAACAGTTTTGCAACTGCTGCCCATCATCGTGGTGGCAATATTGAGAAGCTAACAGATGGGATTGTGATTGCTGCTGGCGAGTGGTTGTATTGGCATTGGTACGATTAGGATCAAATCATTCACATCTCGGAACTGCAGGATTTCAGGTACACCTCCAATTTGTCTTCGCCACTTCCTTCACTTCTTGTCATGTGGCTCTCCATCTGTAATTCATTTATAGGTAGTTCTGTTAACCCATTGTATTGAATATAGTTATATGTTTTATGTTCTCTGGGATTTTGATACTTTAAATCGTAGACAAATAATAATGCTCATTGTATTTTATGCTACTAATTGTATTTTTGTTGGGTGCAAAGAATTCTCCAATTATCTGATGTGGCTTCTGTGTGGAGCTCTCTGAGCTATACTATTAGAAAGGACATTGTCCTATTTATAGCATTGTATGGGTATTCCGGTAAAGGGAAGTCATCACCTATCGAGGGCTGAGATCCTCACTAATTATGAGAACTGGGGACTGAATGGATGAGGATGAGGATGTTTTAATGGTGCAGCACTCAAGCAAGTGCTCTGACACTCTATTCATTGTCTATGGAACTGCCAGAAATGGCAGAATGCTGCACTCAGAGGTCTGTGGCAATCTCATAGAAAATGAATAGGGTGCTGGTAAGTATTATAGACTGCCAAGTTACTTAAAAAGGAAAAAGAAGTGTTCAGACCCCTTCCTATCTAGAAGTCATCACCTGTCCTGTGTATAGGTGACAACTACTCCTTTTCGGAATAGTCCTATAAGGAAAAAGACTCTTGGATTTTTTTTACTTTAGATTTCTCTTTTTCAATCAACTGGTGGGTGGGAAGTGAGGGTCCCGTTCGCTGTTCTTCTGCGGTTTTTGTGTTAAAAGCTTTCAATGAAAAGGAAGGTTTGATTATAGACTGAAACAACAAGGCCAACATGGTGGGATGCAGTTTTATTGTTTCTCCCCTATTTTTCATTATCTGAAATGCTTGTGAATAATTCAGCAGGTGGAATTATCCTTCCATCTGTTTTCTGTAAAGCAGAACATACAATATGGTTTGAAATGCTGCCAAAATAAATCTTCTTCACATTATTTGTATAGGATTTTAGTATCACAGAAGACTGTTTAGCCTTTGGCGGCTAACAGCGTGCTTCATTTGTGCACCATGTAAAAGAGCAATTTGTATTGGCCGGGTGCCTTCTGCGAGGATTGACTACACACATGGCACATGTTTCTAGTTAAAGTCTTATTCATTCAAGTACAATTGATGAATAACCATTTCTATCACAAGAAATGCAGAGTATTATTATAATGTATCCACAGGGAAACTTTTTTTTATACATTAGGTTTGTTTTGCCGTAGAAGTCTCACATAAGTGTAGGTGAATGCTTCAGTAGTTTTACAGCATTACCTGTAATTGTGTATGTCTGTGAACAACACATGTCGTATGCACCTATTCACATTAGCTTGGAAGTGCCAGTCAGTATTTTGTTAATAGTATGTTAGCTCTCTGACCGAGCACTCCGCCCTTCAACATGTGGTGGTTTTAATTACAGCAGGATCCTACCTACCCATAAATATAGGCTTTTGAGAGAGGTATCCACATTTACCCAGGAATTCAGACTTCGTCCTAAGAGAGGTATTCACACTAGACACGTAGGGTCCCAGCAGCGTGAGACCACCTTGTCATTGGTTGCTGGGCATGCATGAATTGGCCAAATTATGTGCTAAGTGTCTCAATTTTTTCTTATTATTCAGAGCATTATTGCTATTCATATTTCATATATCCCATGTCTACATGCTTTAGTATGCTTTGGAATAGACTTGGCAAAATTTTGGAAAAAAAGAGACATATAGAGATAAATTGACAGTCAGTATAATGTCTTTCTCCCTGTACGCAATGAGACATATTTAGAAATTAAGGGACAGCTGATTAAATTGAATCTATTGTGTGAAAATTGTGCAAATTAGTGTAATCACGAAAAATGAATTATGACATGTTATGCAAGAGGAAAACTCTGAGGACTAAGAAATATTTTTATAGTATGACTCAGCTCGCATACCACAGGCCCGGCTGACGGTTGTTCTATTATTTCAGTAAGAAAAGCAATTCATTATACATGATTCTTATTATAGTACATATATAGATTCATACAGACAATAATGAGGGAACAGAGCAGGTGTAAACATAAGGCGTACCCTCTTGTGCCCTTAAGTTGGTTGTTTCATGAAGATAAAACTGGTGCATATGTATTATTGGGCAACGTACTGTAGTTGTCACAACAGTGGGCAGTGTGGTTCATACTGCAGTCTTACAGCACTGGGTCCTGGGTTCAAATCCCACCAGGAATAATATCTGCAAGAAGTTTGTATGTTTTCCCTGTGTTTGTATGGGTTTTCTCCACATTCCAAAAGTCATAGTAATCGAGAATTTACATTGTGAGCCCCAGCGGGGACAGTGATGATAATGTCTGTAAAGTGCTGTGGAATTAATATCGTTATATAAGTGAGCAAAATAAATAGTGGGGGTGGGGTTACCCCAGTATTAACAAAGAACCACACTGTAAGAGCAGCGCCTGGTTTGGTGGGCTCGAGAAGTCCATGTTATAGAAAATAACATTTGCAAATAAACAAATATTTGCTTTGTAGCCCAAGCATAGTCATGGAAAAATTTAATTCATTTTTACTATAATATACTAGGTTTTCCTGTTATCTTGTGAACTTGTATAAATCTGATGGATAATAAATTAGGAAAAGACAAGTTAAAGAGGTTTTTCACTACTTTTACATTGACTGAGATTTTTCTAAACCCAACTCTGACTTTTTCTTGTCAACAACTTTGTCCCTGAATTGTTTGGATGTCTCCTTGGTCTTCATGGGGTTCTTTGGTTAGTGGCGCCTCTTGCTTAATGGTGTTGCAGCCTCTGTGGCCTTTCAGAAAAGATGTGCATATACTACCAGATCATGTTACACTTAGATTGCACACAGGTGGACTTCTTTCTCTAAGCATATAAAGGTAATTGCTTGTACCAGAAAGTTTTAGAGGCTTGATAGCGAAAGAGGTGAATACATCTGCACATGCCAATTTTTAGTTATTTGATCCCATAAATATAATTTATGCATATATTTTTCTCACTTCACCAACTTAGACTATCTAGTGCTGATTCATCACACACAAATTGGATTACAAAAATATTTAAACACAGTTTATAATGTGACAAAATATGTAAAACTCAAGGAATACTTTTACTTTTACCTGCTTGCCAAGCTAAACTAAAAAAAACTTAAACAGGTAATTTAACACGTCCTTTTATTAATCCTCACTGAATATGCATATTAAAAATACTAATCTAAAACTGAAAATGTGTAATCTATTCTGTTGGAAATTTCATTCACTTTCTGGCTATTTACTAGAATCATTTCAACATGCAACAGAGTGTGGGAAAATGGGAATTACTGAAGCCCTTTACTTTCTCCCTGCTGATGATAGCTGCATGAATAGTTAGATTTGGAGGAGTAGTGAATGACATATGCTGGAATTTACAAACTTTTTGTGTATTGGTAGTTGAAACATGTTAACTAATAGGGACCTAAGATAGCAGCCTAAGCACCAATACAAACCAGTGCTACGGAGTGTACAAATATGTGAGAGTGGATAAGAGAAGTGGGAAGACAGAAAGTTTGACCTGGCTGAAGCTGAGCTGTGATTTCACTCTTCAAAGGTCCACAAAGGCCTCATAAGTACCTTACTTGGCAGTATAAGAGGATTGTTACGTTTTTAAGTAATCCAGAGATAAATTCACCCTCAGTGTCTATAATAGCACTGACTGGAAACACAATCAGTTTTTGCATCCAACTATGACTCCAAATCAAGACATCTGAAATTGCAGCCACATGGTAGAGTGGAGGTTAAGTCCAACAAGTTGGTACTATGATTGTGATGAGCAATTTTTGAGCTATGTTCCAGCATTTCTCCAGAAGTAGAAGAGTTATGCTTTATTTTCTTGTCTCTTACATATAAAGATGCTGAACACTGCAATTCAAACACTTGCAGGCCTGATATTAGATTTACTTTAGCAATTTTTTACATGCAAACCTTCATCGGGGCAACACAAATTGATAAGAAACTGAGGATCTAAGATGAATGTAGAAATGACACCATTAGCAAACAAGTCAAACAAGAGGAAACAAGGCAAGTTTAATGACATGATGTATTTAATCACAATTTGTATAATTATATATGTATATATAAATAAATATTACATTCTTCCAGTCTACAATACTTTTTATGCATGTCATGGTTTCATTCCCATCTATGTTAGATGCCATTAGTTCTGATTTCTCATCTACTTTTTCATTCAATGTTCTCTAATAACTGTCAATTCCCCAATTTTATCCAGGCAACAATGTGTTCATCCCATGGACCGGAGGGCAACGATTCTCTTGCTGGTGTCCAAATACAGTCTGACAGCATGCCTTCACACCCTTTAGTACAATGGGGCTTGTAGCTTAGGACCTTCCAAGGGCCTAACCCAGATTACAGAATTTGAGAACGAGCAACAAAAAGTTCTCTTTAACAAAAGGATGGCCATTCTGTGCAGTGTTTTCAGAGAAGGCATGTTTTAAGTTCTAGTTTATCTTAACACTACCATTGTTGAACACCATTCCCACCAGATATCAAAATCACTGTAAAGATGCTTCACAATTTTTGTGCAGCATTTGATAATATCTATATATTAGCACCAGCAGACAAGAACCCTCACTTCCATAAGGCATATGTACACTATATTAGCCTAAAGAAGGACTCCTAGTGTGTTTTTTATTCATTAAATGGGTATTTCCATCTCCAAGATCCTATCCCAATATCTAGTAGGTGTAATAATAATATTAGCAATTACCTCCAATTATAAATGTAGTATAGTTCTTCTGATTCACTGTTGCTTACCCCATGTGCAGGGCATTGCAGTAGTTTAGGTATCCATGGCTATGACCACTCACATAGTGGCAGTTAGTTAGTCGTTAGTGATCATAACCATGGATACCTAAGCTCCTGCAATGCTCTGCACATGGAGAAAAGAGACGTAGCGAATCAGAGGAACTTTACTACATTTCTAATTAGAAGTATTTACTAATATTATTATTACTACACCTACTGTATATTGGGATAGTATCTTGAAATGTGTGTGTATGTGCGTGTACTGTTAGTGTATCTACCACTGCTCTTTCCGTGGACAGTACCGTTCTTGTCCTCTTCCGAGTGACGTCACCGCTCTGCAGATTCTGTGGCTCATACTGCGCTCTATGTGACCCAGAAGTGACTTATGCAATGTAAGCCTACTGAGCACCAGAAGGATGATCCATAGGATTTCATTGAAAAAGAGACTTTTGGCTCACACATAAAGCATAGAGTGAGCTGACGAGTCACAACAGCTGTGACATCACTGAGAAGCAGAGAAGACCCCGGACCCCGCAGCACCGGGTGAGTATATTAATACACTCACACTACATTATTTGCATATACACACTTTTAATAAATACAAAACTTAGTGGGACTGCTTCTTTAATGCCTTGTATTTCTACAATCCCGCCTTTATTGGTTTGTAGACAGTATAAGATTTTATGTCGGTGAATGAGATGTTGCATTGAACTGATATCCAAATTGTCACCTGATTTTGTATAATATGTAAATGCATTTACATGTAATGAAAAGATTTGAAAATCCTGGTCTATGATCAATGTTGTATATGCTGAAATAAAAATGATAGCAAATGGATATTGGATATGAACGCACAAGCCAGTTACACTTAGTGTTCTAAGACCTCGGGCACAAGACCATATTCTGGAGCTGTATGGTAAAAAATGCCCATAGAACTTCAGGAGATCGTGCACACTGTATTGTCATGTGCATGAGCCCTTTACCACCAATGATAAAAATCATGAAACTATTCCAGAAAAGTAACTTTGTGTGTTTCTATGTTGATTTTAAAACAAGATGTACAAAAAAAATCAAGCAATAATCCAATACACAGATGCATTTCCAGCAGAGTCTGCGGCAAATTTTCCTTGTGGCAAATATCACACAAAAGCTCATTAATGTCAAAAGAAATACGGTCTAAAGGCTGGGTCTCACATAGCGATACACCAGCGATCCCGACAACGATATGCACTTGTCAGGATCGCTGGTGTATCGCTACATGATCGCTGCTGAGCTGCCAAACAGGCAGGGCAGCGATCAGCACAGCGACACTGCGGGTAACATCGCTTAGTTACCCGCAGTGTACGTTGGATACCAGCGCCCTGATGCAGGGAGCTGGTATCCAAGGTACACAGCGGGTTTCCAAGCGCTGCGCGGTGCCTGGAAACCCGCTATGTACCTTGGTTACCAGCTCCCTGCTTCAGGGAGCTGGTATCCAAGGTACACAGCGGGTTTCTAGGCACAGCCCCGCGCCTGGAAACCCGCTGTGTACCTTGGTTACCAGCGGATCGCTGGTCTCCCGCCTGTCACACGTAGCAATGCGTGCCTGTCAGCGGGAGACCAGCGATCAAAAAAATGTCCTGACATTTCAGCGACGATCAGCGATACCCGGCAGGGGGGCTGATCGTCGTTTAATGTCACACACAGCGATATCGCTGGTGAGCTCGGTGCTACGTCACAAAACTAGTGACTCAGCAGCGATCTCGCTAGCGATATCGCTATGTGAGACGGGCCCTTAAGGGGTAAGGTTTCTCCTTGTGGAGAGTGACATACCAGCTCTGGCGTGTCGAGGTAAGGAGGCTTATTCGCCGTGCAATGCTCCTCTGGGAAATTTAATATGCAAATTGCTTGTTCAAAAAAAGAGGACTTGAACTCTATAGCGCCACGAGGACCAATAGTCCGAAACACCGTGTCTGCAAATGGAGATACTGATTTGGCTTTTATCCTAAGTCATATTACAAGACTCGTTAAAGGGTTGATTGTGACTTGTAGAATCGCTACTTCCAATAGGTGGCGCTATAGAGTTCAAGTCCTCTTTTTTTGAAGAGGCAATTTGCATGCAAAAGAAATACGGTAATCTAAAAACATTTTTTTCCTTTAAAACCTAATCTGGTATAAACAGAATACATTAGAAGAACTAAAGCTTGTGCTCATTTTGGAAATTAAAGTTTGCCCAAAATTTCATAAGAATTTCACATTGTAACACCTAACACAGTACAATGCATGACAATATTTTTTTCCCTATTTTGGCTAAATCCATTCCAGTAAGAGACCACTCACTGGCCTAATAAGTGAACCTAATGTTTATTTAGGGGAAGACTATAATAAAAATTGAAATGTGCCATTTAACTTGATTAGTAATAATTACTACGTGATGTAAATGTTTGCAATAAAAAACAAACAAAATTTTGACTTTTTTTCATTCCTTAAATATTGTACATATTTACAGAAAATGGAACAAGCAGTAGACTTAATTTCTCCTGGATTTCTGAAAATATCATTTTACTTCCATCCTGTAGTTACTTTTTCTTAGAAATATAAAATTACTTTTTTTGCCGGGTTTTTCATATTTTTTTAAAAAATTGTTTTTGGTATGTCCACTTTATTTGAAATTTTCATTTTGTTCACAAAAGAGTCTCACTGTGTCACATTCGTTTGCTGAGTTGTTCAGGTCTTAAAATCTGTACAGAGAGTCCTATTGTGGAGTTCCTTGGAAAACATCACTCATTTTGGCATCTATTTTGTCATACTTAGTTTTTTCTACAACCTTTTCATCATATCATTCATGACCTATAAAACCAAAAGCATCAAAATAAGTGGCATTTATTCCCCATAATCCAAGTTAAATTTTATCTTTTAGCTTCTGCATATAGTTTTTTAGGTCCTTAGATTCTCCCAAATCCATATCTTGACATACCCACTTAATATCATCCTCATTGGCTGTCAACAATGAGTTGACTGTTGGACAACTGTCATCAGCTGGGATAGTGGTAAATGTTGTGAATTTCACCTTCTTTCTTTTTGAAGTTGGGGAATGTAGAGGATCATTTTTTTTGTTTTTCATTGCTTTTTCTGTTTCTTCCATTGGCCAATGAGTTTGACCCTGCAAGTTCTTTTGGGAGTTACCATTAAAGAGATGATGACTCTCTTCTAAGGTGATTCCTCTGTCTATGATAGTAGTATGTTCATCTTGCTGTGGAGATACATCTGGTGTGCTCTCTAACAACTCTGTTTCATTACCAAGCCATACCCAGTCGTGAGAATGAGTCATGTTAGCTTGACCTTCTATTGGCAGCTGTTTGTGCCTGTATTTAAGGGCAAATGTTGCACAATTAATGAGGAAAACCAATATGGCAAGGCAAAAAACACCAAGTAAAGCATACATTCCTATCTCAAGGTCACTCAATCCTCTTGATGCATTTAGGAGGTCATTATCTTCAATCTCTCCATTACTTTTTGGTAAGTCCACCTGGCCAGGAAAATTGGTAAAATCAATTGGGATATTTTGCAAAGGACTGTCTTCAGAAAGTTTATTGCCATCCATTCTGCCATTTACCACAGATCTAGCAGTTGTGCTTCCTTTTCTTATGGCACTTTTATCACGTTCGAGAAGAGAACCATCATAACTTCCATCATTACCATAACGATCCGGGTCTGAAACTTTCTGCCTTCGGTCACTTGTGTGGTTTTCGATTTCTTCCTCATCATACTCAGTCTCACCTGGAGAAATGGCATCACTTTGCCCAAACTTTACTTTTATATAACCATTTCCCACTGCAAGAATGCTTTTTCTCTTTGATTTTTGACAAGCCTCAGAGATCATAAAGTCTATTTTTACCAAATGACCTTGTCCTTCACTTTCTGCTATTACAGTTGGCCATTTTACTGGATTTATTTGGTGAGTGGACACAATGGACTCATCCAATGAAGTTGCAGATATTGTGAAATCTTTGGGATCATAGATATCAAGAGGTGTCACTAAGCCATCACTGAACTGTATCCAGACACTGACAGCCGCTTCCTAAAAAGAAAAAAAAAAGTTAAATAAATCACATTTGTATTATAGAAAAAGAAACAAGCACATTTGCATTTATATAAGGCCAGTTCTAGAAAGCAATATTTTATCAGCTATATTGTGCGCTCCATGTTGATCTAACTCTAGTGCAGCAGAACAGAACAGCTGCAGGTACAGGTATTGCGGCTTTAATATGGACACTTTTCTTGAAATGGTTGTATATCCTCGAGCCTGCAATAGCACAGGAGACAATCTAATCAGATAATACAAACTTTAGACTTACAGTAAAGTCCTTTATTAAGTTAGACACAGCTGCTGTAAGTCAAGGAATGTTTAGGAGCATTAATGGGTGACATTCTTTGCTGTCACATACATAAAACAAAGGGAAAAACAGTTATACATAATAAATGGCTAAAGAAAAGTTTTGAAAAATAGAGAGTGAAGAAACCAAAAGGACATAATTCTTGTCGATTTGCTTGTAAAGTTGGAGCTATACACAGCAATTTTTACAATGATTACACAAAAATTAGAGGAGGTAAAGAGGCTAGCTTTATACAACTTATATTAACTATACTGCCATGTGACTGCCACAGCCACTTACTGAACAGAGGCCCGTGTCTGAGTTAAGGGAAGGTAGAAGACCAGAGAGGAACCTGGGCAACACTACAAGAGGAGCAACTGGGGATACATTATTCTTCTTTGTTTTAAACTGTGAAGCGATGATTTTTTTTTAAAGAAGTAATTGACAGCCATTTTAAGGTCATGTGTGTGACTTTCTTCAGTATGTCTCTCTTTTTGACATCTTGCTGAAGAATCAGCACAAAAAAGGCACACATTGGTTGCATGTACTATACACGTGTTAATCAATATACAATTGACTACATTGGTCAAAAAAGTCCATGTGTAGCCACAGCTGACATTACACAGAACACCATATTTAATATAGGCATTTTTGGTTTTATAGCTAATAGGACAAGAATCCTGAAATTTTGCATTGTGATAAATTGATTTTGTCAGGAGTTAAATTGTATCATCAATGTTTAAAATACATTTCTTAAACTTAGATTTTTTTAAATTTTAAAAACATAATAATAGTAATTTTATTTCTATAGCGCCAACATATTCCGCTGCACTTTACATTATAGAGGGGACTTCTACAGACAATAGACATTACAGAATAACAGCATAAACACATAGATCAAAACAGATACCAAGAAGAATGAGGGCCCTGCTCGCAAGCTTACAATCTATAAGGAAAAATGGGAGACACGAAAGGTGGATGGTAACAATTGCTTTTATTATTTGGACCAGTCATAGGGTACAAATCGGGTGTTCCTGTTGCTGCATGAACCAGTTAACAGTCTAAATATGTAACAGTACAGACACAGAGGGCTATTAAATGCATAAAGCATGTGAGAACATGATGTAGGAACCTGGCTATGGTAAAAAATTTTGAATGAGCAACACAAGGATAGTTAGGTTAATGCGTTGAGGCAATAGGCCAGTCTGAACAAGTGCGTTTTTAGGGCACGCTTAAAACTGTGGGGATTGGGGATTAATCAATACTGGTGATTTACTTTGTAAGGTCGATGGATTGTGTCTTGATGAGGGGTCTCTATTAGACATCATGATGGGATAGCTGCTGTCAAATTTTTTTTGGAACAATCCCACCTATCCACTAATATGAGACGACTTCTGCTGGAACTACTTGAATTCACCCTCACACACAACTTTTTTGTTTTTAAGGGGTCCTTCTACCTACAGCTCCAGGGCACAGCGATGGGGGCGGCCTTCGCGCCCTCATATGCCTGTCTCTTCCTGGGGCTGTGGGAGAGGGACCTCCTCCTGTCAGATGAACAGGGATTTATGGACCGGGTCCCATTATGGACCCGCTTCATAGATGACATCTTTTTCATCTGGCAGGGCACATCCGTCGACCTTCAACAATTCATGAATTTCCTAAATAGCAGTGACCGCAATATTCATCTGACCTTTATCTGGGTCACCAATTCAATTAATTTTTTGGACGTTGCCATACGGAAGGATTCCGGTGGCAATGTCCAAACAGATATATTTAGAAAGAAAACTGCAACGAATGCACTGCTCCATGCTTCCTCCTGTCATCCACCACATATAATTAAAGCAATACCTGTGGGCCAATTTCTAAGATTACGTCGCATATGCTCCACAGATGTGGATTTTGAAAAACGTGCGGACGAACTTAGAGAACGCTTTGCATTACGAGGATATAGCAAGCGTAGTATTAAGAGAGCATATCTGCGAGCTAAACACTCCTCATGTGATGATCTTATATATGGTAATAATGTTGAAAAGAAAGCAGATAATAATATGAGATTCATAACCTCATATAATCTGCAATCAGGGAAGCTAAGATCAGCACTTGAGGATGCATGGCCCATTTTGTTGGTTGATCCAATTCTCTCTAAGTTTCTTCCTAAAAAGCCCCCTATTACATTTAGGAGGGCCAAGAACCTTCGTGACCACCTTGTACACAGTCATTACAACAACAAAACTGTGTCTACTTTCCTTGATTCCATCCCGATTCAAAGTGGTTGTGTCCCATGCGGGAGGTGTGTGGCATGTCCCAATGTGGAACGTTGTAATACATTTGTAGGGTCTGATGCCAACAGAACGTATACTATCAAACAGAGGATTACTTGTACAACTAGATACGTTATTTACCACGCAACATGCCCATGTGGACTTATTTATATTGGCATGACCACAAGACAGTTAAAAGTCCGCATTAGGGAACATGTATTGGGAATTATGGCTGCAGCCTCCCACATGGACACATCCACTCTTACTACCATCCCTCATCACTTTAAAATGTTTCATAATTGTGACGGGAGACTGTTGAGAATAAGAGGTTTTGATATATTAAATGTCAACATTAGGGGTGGTAACCTCTTTAAAAGATTGGGTCAAATGGAATCACGATGGATATGGAGACTAAAAACAGTCCAACCTCTTGGATTAAATGAAAATAATTCATTCGCACCGTTTTTGAGATAGTCCTGGTTCTGCTGAGTGTAGGTGTCATTTCTTGGTGCCCATTTGTGTTTTTATGTGGTTTTAATACTTGTCTGTTTTCCTAGTCTTGAATTTTCAATGTGAATTGGCCTCTCTGCGGTGACTTTGTCTCCAATCAATAGCTCTGGATGAAGATGTATGAGAATATATGTCCTTACATTTTACTTTTTTCTTTTTTGTTTTTTATATTAATTTTTTTTATATATATAATTTTTTTCTCTATATATATCTTCTTATACTGTTATGCTTATTTTTTATTTTTATTTGAATTTTTCATATGTCTAATGTGTGACATATATTTTCGGTCCATTTATCACCTGTGACATTATGCTGAGATATATGTACATGTATGTTATCAGATATGTATGCGACCCTCTATATCGATTATATATTATCTATATTATGTCGCTATTTACGTATCTTTATATTCTTTGTGCATATTATATTATATACTGTGTCTCTAATTAACATTCCTGGATGAAGATGAACATGAATATGTGTATCCAAAAAACTTTTTTCTTTTTTCTTTTTCCTTTTTTTGTATTTTATAATTTTTTTCTATTATGTTCGAATACTGCCATTTTTATTATTTTTTATTATTATTTTGATTTTTTCACACGCCCATTGTGTGACATATACTGCTGCTCTATTTATCATCTATGATGTTATGCTGAAATATGTGTATGCGTAAATTATGGATATGTATTTTACTCCCTTTAATGATGATATGTACATATCATATTATGTGCCTGTTATAATTTGTGGGTATTATGGTTTTGTTATATACAGTTAGGTCCATAAATATTTGGACAGAGACAACATTTATCTAATTTTGGTTCTAGACATTACATCAATGAATTTGAAACAAAACAAATCAGATGCAGTTGAAGTTCAGACTTTCAGCTTTCATTTGAGGGTATCCACATTAAAATTGGATGAAGGGTTTAGGAGTTTCAGCTCCTTAACATGTGCCACCCTGTTTTTAAAGGGACCAAAAGTAATTGGACAAATGACTCCAAGGCTATTTCATGGACAGGTGTGGGCAATCCCTTTGTTATGTCATTCTCAATTAAGCAGATGAAAGGGCCGGAGTTGATTTGAGGTGTGGTGTTTGCATTTGGAAGGTTTTGCTGTGAAGGAAACATGCGGTCACAGGAGCTCTCCATGCAGGTGAAACAAGCCATCCTTAAGCTGCAAGAACAGAAAAAAACCCATCCAAGAAATAGCTACAACATTAGAAGTGGCAAAATCTACAATTTGGTACATCCTGAGAAAGAAAGAAAGCACTGGTGAACTCATCAATCCAAAAAGACCTGGGAGCCCACGGAAGATAACAGTGGTGGATGATCGCCGCATACTTTCTTTGGTGAAGAAGAACCCATTCACAACATCAACTGAAGTCCAGAACACTCTCAGTGAAGTAAGTGTATCTGTCTCTAAGTCAACAGTAAAGAGAAGACTCCATGAAAGTAAATACAAAGGGTTCACATCTAGATGCAAACCATTCATCAATTCCAAAAATAGACAGGCCAGAGTTAAATTTGCTGAAAAACACCTCCAGAAGCCAGCTCAGTTCTGGAAAAGTATTCTATGGACAGATGAGACAAAGATCAACCTGTACCAGAATGATGGGAAGCCAAAAGTTTGGAGAAGAAAGGGAACGGCACATGATCCAAGGCACACCACATCCTCTGTAAAACATGGTGGAGGCAACATGATGGCATGGGCATGCATGGCTTTCAATGGCACTGGGTCACTTGTGTTTATTGATGACATAACAGCAGACAAGAGTAGCCAGATGAATTCTGAAGTGTACCGGGATATACTTTCAGCCCAGATTCAGCCAAATGCTGCAAACTTGATTGGACGGCGCTTCATAGTACAGATGGATAATGACCCCAAGCATACAGCCAAAGCTACACAGGAGTTCATGAGTGCAAAAAAGTGGAACATTCTTCAATGGCCAAGTCAATCACCAGATCTTAACCCAATTGAGCATGCATTTCACTTGCTCAAATCCAGACTTAAGAGGGAAAGACCCACAAACAAGCAAGACCTGAAGGCTGCGGCTGTAAAGGCCTGGCAAAGCATTAAGAAGGAGGAAACCCAGCGTTTGGTGATGTCCATGGGTTCCAGACTTAAGGCAGTGATTGCCTCCAAAGGATTCGCCACAAAATATTGAAAATAAAAATATTTTGTTTGGGTTATGTTTATTTGTCCAATTACTTTTGACCTCCTAAAATGTGGAGTGTTTGTAAAGAAATGTGTACAATTCCTACATTTTCTAACACATATTTTTGTTCAACCCTTCAAATTAAACGTTACAATCTGCACTTGAATTCTGTTGTAGAGGTTTCATTTCAAATCCAATGTGGTGGCATGCAGAGCCCAACTCGCGAAAATTGTGTCACTGTCCAAATATTTCTGGCCCTGACTGTACTTATATTTCAGTTAATAGATCTGGGAGACATACTTATCCGTAGACAGATCAATTTATTTTAATCTTTGTTTATATATGCTAAATGAAAACTATTATGAGGGTTCATGTGAGAGCTTGTACCAAGAACCTGTTATGGGGGAATTTCGGCATCTGCGCATGCGTTGTCCTGACGTTCGCATTCTACCGTTGCCTTTGTGTGTCATCTGACCTGATCACATGGGGCCCCATGTGTTTCTGGTCGCTGTAACCAAGGCAGCGGTGTATTGCTGTGACGTCGGTGATGATCGCGTGCGCATGCGCCGACCCCACTTCCGGCTCCGGCCTGCTACATATAAAAGACGCTCACATGACCACCGGTAACCACGCCCCCTGAGGAAGGAGAGTAATCTCCGAAACGTGCGTCGGGATTGCTGGCGATTACCGGTGGCGTCTCCCCATCCACACTGCGGTATGTTATATCATGTAATTGATTACCATTTATACTATTGGATCTGCTTCTTTTTATCCGTGGTGTGCATACCTCACTGATTGTTCCTGCCCTCCATTTGACTAATGTGGTTTGTATACCACACTATATTTTCTTATATGGGCCTATATATTGGTTGAATTAATATGGGGAGTCACCACTGGATATCCCAGTGAGTGCTTGAATGGTTTACCCGAAGTGACATTTGTACCTCCACCCTCACCTGTCTTTGTCCTATCTTATTGTCAATATTTTTTACTCTTTTGACTTAATAAAATATTGTATTTTATATCCAGTATATTGTATTCTATGACTGATTGTTGTGGCGGTGGTGTGTTTTTTCATTAATATTTGCAGTTGAATCGTATTACAGTTAGTCCTTATATTTTGGGGGCACAATTTATTAAAATGAATCATTAATCGCTCCTCATATATCATGCTTGTCAATCTATTGTTATGATTAATCGTATTAACCTGGGTAGTGCATTCCAAAGAATTGGCGCAGCACGTGAAAAGTCTTGGAGACGGGAGTGGGAGGTTCTGATTAATGAGGATGTTAACCTCAGGTCATTAGCAGAACGGAGGGCACAGGTAGGGTGGTAGGCTGAGACGAGGGAGGAGACGTAGGGTGTGTGCTGAGCCATGGAGTGCTTTGTGGGTGAGGGGAATAAGTTTACACTGAATTCTGGAGTGGATAGGTAATCTGTGTAAGGACTGGCAAAAGGTAGAGGCATCGGTGTTATGATTTGGTAGCTGAGGAGTGCAGGTAAAAAAGGCAATACACCAGAGCAGTTGGAATCTATGAGATTGCAGTACCCTGACTAACCACCACAACTAGAGGCAGCCGTGGAGCGTTCCTACGTTGGTCCTAGACGCCTCGTCACAGCCTGAGAAACTACACCTAAAGATAGAAATAGGAAAGCTATCTGCCCCGGAGCAGAACCCCAAAGATAATAGAAAGCCCCCAAACATGTAATGGCGGTTAGACAAGATGAAATACTGACACAGAAAGAAAATAGTATGAGCAAACGCTGGGGCCCAAACTAACTAAATAGAAAAGGATAGGAAGGGTACTTACTGCAATCCCAGAAAACCCTGAAAGGCACCAACTCTACTAATTTCAAAAACACCTGAGATCACACGACCTCTTCCACCTAAATTAGTTCTCTGGTGTAACAAAATCAAAACAGCAGCCACTGAAAAAACTGGAAAAAGCAAAAGTACAAACAACAGTGGCTGAACAAAACTGAGAGGGCAGAAGCCCCCGGAGGGGACCAGGCAGACCCCCACAGAAGTGCAGGACAAAATGCAAAAATATAGCACAAACACAAAAGAAGAAAAAGTCTTATCTGTTAGCAGGAGATGCAGACACGACACAGCAGGCTACAAGGGAAACTGGAATAAAGGATTCAGACCAGAACAATTGATCACCGGCAACCCTGATGGGAAGGTGACTCCCTTATATAAGACCAGTCAGTAACACCTGATTCCCAGTCCTCACAATCTTCACTGGACAGACTAGCACTGCTTGTAACCACCAGAGGGAGCCTCTGCTCAGAACTCATCTCAAACCCATTCACAACAGTACCCCCCCTTGAGGAGGGGTCACCGAACCCTCATTTGAGCAACCAGGTCGGTCAGGATGAGTTCTATGATACGCACGGATAAGTCTCCTAGCATGGATGTCCGAAGCAAACACCCAAGAATTGTCTTCCTGACCATAACCTCTCCATTTAACCAAATACTGGAGTTTCCGTCTAGAAAAACGAGAATCTAATATTTTCTCAACCACATACTCCAGATTGCCCTCAACCAAAACAGGGTCAGGAGGCACAGCAGCAGGAACCACTGGCTCAACAAACCTCTTCAACAAGGACTTGTTGAACACGTTATGGATCTTAAATGTCCCTGGAAGAAGCAAACGAAAAGAAACAGGATTAATAATCTCCATGATCTTATAAGGTCCAATGAACCTAGGCTTAAATTTAGGAGATGCCACTCTCATAGGAATATTCTTTGAGGACAACCAGACCAAGTCCCCCACTTTAAACCGAGGACCATCAGTCCTATGCCGGTTAGCAAACCGCTGGGCCTTGTCCTGAGAGAGGGACAACCTCTCCACTACCTGGTCCCAAATCTGTTGCATACGCTCCACAACAGAGTCAACACCTGGACAGACAGAAGCCTCCGTCTGTCCTGAAGAAAATCGAGGGTGAAACCCAGAATTACAGAAAAACGGAGACATCAAAGTGGCAGAGCTAGCCCTATTATTAAGAGCAAACTCAGCCAAAGGCAAAAAAGAGACCCAGTCATCCTGATCAGCAGACACAAAGCATCTTAGATAAGTCTCCAATGTCTGGTTTGTTCTCTCAGTTTGACCATTGGTCTGAGGATGAAATGCCGAGGAGAAAGACAATTGAACACCCAGTTTAGAACAAAAAGTCCTCCAAAATCTGGAAACAAACTGGACTCCTCTGTCAGACACAGTGTTCTCAGGAATGCCGTGTAAACGAACCACGTGCTGAAGGAACAACGGCACCAATTCAGAGGAGGAAGGCAACTTAGGTAATGGCACAAGATGTATCATTTTGGAAAACCTATCACAAATTACCCAGATGGTGGTCATTCTCTGAGAAACAGGAAGGTCGGAAATGAAATCCATAGAGATATGGGTCCATGGTCTCTTGAGCACAGGTAATGGCATCAACAAACCACTAGAGCGAGAGCAAGGCTTGGAGCGAGAGCAAGTCCCGCAGGACTGCACAAATTCCATGACATCACGAGACAAGGTAGGCCACCAAAAGGACCGACTAACCAAGTCTCTGGTACCAAAAATTCCGGGATGCCCAGCCAATGCAGAACAATGAATCTCAGACATCACACTCTTTTTCCACTGATCCGGGACAAACAATTTTCCAACCGGGCAGCGCTCGGGCCTATCCTCCTGACACCCCTCCAGAGCAAGTCTCAAATTGGGCGAGATGGCGGAAAGAACTACACCCTTTTTCAAAATAACAGAAGGATCAGATAACTCAGGAGAGTCCGCAAGGAAGCTCCTCGAGAGGGCATCCGCCTTAACATTCTTAGTGCCAGGAAGAAAGGAAACCACAAAATTAAAACGTGTGAAAAACAAGGCCCACCTGGCTTGTCTAGGATTGAGTCGCTTGGCAGATTCCAGATAGACCAGATTCTTATGGTTCGTAAGGACCACCACCTGATGTTTGGCTCCCTCCAGCCAATGTCTCCACTCTTCAAAAGCCCACTTCATGGCCAATAACTCCCGATTACCCACGTCATAATTACGTTCAGTAGGAGAAAATTTTCGAGAGAAAAAGGCACAAGGGTTACTTTTAGAGGTCTCTGGATCTTTTTGGGACAAAACGGCACCTGCCCCAATTTCAGAGGCATCAACCTCCACCTGAAATGGAAGAGAAACATCAGGCTGCCGTAGAACAGGAGCAGAAGTGAATCTCTGCTTAAGTTCCTGAAATGCAGAGACTGCCTCAGGAGGCCAATTCACCACATCAGAACCCTTTCTGGTCAAATCAGTTAATGGTTTAACAATAACCGAGAAATTACCAATAAATTTACGATAAAAATTGGCAAAACCCAAAAATCTCTGAAGAGCCTTTAATGAAGTAGGTTGGACCCAATCACAGATGGCCTGAACCTTGACCGGGTCCATTTCAATAACAGATGGGGACAAAATGAATCCCAGAAATGAGATCCTCTGTACGCCAAAAAGACACTTTGATCCCTTCACATACAGAGCATTCTCTCTCAAAATCTGGAATACAGTTCGAACATGTTTCACATGAGAGTCCCAGTCATTAGAAAAAATCAAGATATCATCCAAATAAACAATCAGAAATTTGTCCACAAAATCCCTGAAAATGTCATTCATGAAGGACTGGAAGACGGAAGGAGCATTAGTGAGCCCAAAGGGCATCACCAGGTACTCAAAATGCCCTTCAGGGGTATTGAATGCCGTCTTCCATTCATCCCCGTGCTTAATGCGAATAAGGTTATACGCCCCCTGAGGTCAAGCTTGGTAAACCAAGTAGCGTTTTTCACCCTGGAAAACAGGTCAGAAATCAAGGGTAACGGGTATTGATACTTTCACATTAATATTGTTCAAGAGACGATAATCAATACACGGCCTCAATGAACCATCCTTTTTGGCCACAAAGAAAAAACCGGCACCTAAGGGTGAAGAGGATGGTCTGATATGACCCTTCTCCAATGATTCCTTGATATAAGACCGCATAGCGTCATGTTCAGGTACAGACAAGTTAAAAAGGCGACCTTTAGGGAATTTACTACCCGGCACTAATTCAATAGCGCAGTCATAGCTCCTATGGGGAGGCAAGGATGCAGATTTACTTTCGCTAAACACATCAGAAAAATCAATCAAAAAGTCAGGAACATCCTGAGCCTGGGGGGAGGCAGAAAAAACAGGAGTGTTGGTATTAACACATTGACAGCCCCAACTGGTTACAGACACAGATTTCCAATCCAAAACAGGATTATGAGACTGTAACCAAGGGAAACCCAGCACGATAATGTCATGCAGATTATACAGAACCAAAAATTTGCAGCACTCCTGGTGATCAGGTTCAACCCTCATTATCACCTGAGTAGAAAATTGGGGTTTATTCTCAGCCAAAGGGGTAGAATCGATCCCCAGTAGGGGAATAGACTTCTGTAGGGGTATCAAGGGAAACCCACAACGTTTAGCAAAATCATAATCCATCAGGTTAATAGCTGCTCCAGAATCAACGAAAGCCTGAGCAGAAAATGAGGACAGAGAGCATATCAGAGTGACAGTTAATAAAAACTTAGTCTGAACACTACCCAAGACAACTGAGCGTGCAAAACGTCTTCCCCGCTTAGGGCAGACTGAAATAGCATGAGAGGCATCACCACAGTAGAAACATAACCCATTGCGCTTTCGAAACTCATGACGCTGTGCCCCAGACACCACTCTATCACACTGCATGGGTTCAGAAGCTGGTTCACAAGGCAACACCATTCCACGCATACTTCTCCGCTCACGCAAACGTCTGTCAATTTGAATCGCTAATGACATAGAATCATTGAGACCAGAGGGGACAGGGAATCCCACCATAACATCCTTTACATTATCTGACAGACCCTTCCGGAAAAGGGCTGCCAAAGCGTCGTCATTCCATTTGGTCAGGACTGCCCACCTACGGAATCTCTGACAGTATAACTCAGCGTCATCAAGCCCCTGATTTAATGCCAACAAGGCTTTTTCAGCTTGATCAGTGACATTAGGCTCATCGTACAATAACCCCAAAGCCCGAAAAAATGCATCAACATCACTCAAAACAGGATCCCCAGGTGTCAGGGAAAAAGCCCAATCCTGAGGATCGCCGCGCAGGAGTGAGATGATAATTTGAACCTGCTGCGCTGCGTTCCCTGAGGACTTAGATTTTAAGGCAAAAAACAATTTACAATTATTTTTGAAATTCTGAAACTTAGCTCGATCCCCTAAAAACAAATCTGGCATGGGAATCCTAGGTTCCACAACAGGCAACCTAGCAAGATAGGTAGCAATACTCTGAACCTCAGTGGCAAGCTGATCCACACGGCCAGACAACTGTGCAAACTCCATTGAGAGAAAAGATCTCCCCAGCACCCAGAGATACAGAGGGAAAAAAAAAATAAAAAAAAATGCAACAAACAGAAAAATATCTCTGACAACTCTGACAACCTTTTTTTTTTCTTTCACAATATTTTTCCCTTCTGTGAGTACCACATAATTTTCAGTTATGGCCGGTGATACTGTTATGATTTGGTAGCTGAGGAGTGCAGGTAAAAAAGGCAATACACCAGAGCAGTTGGAATCTATGAGATTGCAGTACCCTGACTAACTACCACAACTAGAGGCAGCCGTGGAGCGTTCCTACGTTGGTCCTAGACGCCTCGTCACAGCCTGAGAAACTAACTACACCTAAAGATAGAAATAGGAAAGCTATCTGCCCCGGAGCAGAACCCCAAAGATAATAGAAAGCCCCCAAACATGTAATGGCGGTTAGACAAGATGAAATACTGACACAGAAAGAAAATAGTATGAGCAAACACTGGGGCCCAAACTAACTAAATAGAAAAGGATAGGAAGGGTACTTACTGCAATCCCAGAAAACCCTGAAAGGCACCAACTCTACTAATTTCAAAAACACCTGAGATCACACGACCTCTTCCACCTAAATTAGTTCTCTGGTGTAACAAAATCAAAACAGCAGCCACTGAAAAAACTGGAAAAAGCAAAAGTACAAACAACAGTGGCTGAACAAAACTGAGAGGGCAGAAGCCCCCGGAGGGGACCAGGCAGACCCCCACAGAAGTGCAGGACAAAATGCAAAAATATAGCACAAACACAAAAGAAGAAAAAGTCTTATCTGTTAGCAGGAGATGCAGACACGACACAGCAGGCTACAAGGGAAACTGGAATAAAGGATTCAGACCAGAACAATTGATCACCGGCAACCCTGATGGGAAGGTGACTCCCTTATATAAGACCAGTCAGTAACACCTGATTCCCAGTCCTCACAATCTTCACTGGACAGACTAGCACTGCTTGTAACCACCAGAGGGAGCCTCTGCTCAGAACTCATCTCAAACCCATTCACAACACATCGGTATAACGATTGGTGAGGAATATGATCCTAGCTGCAGCATTCAGGACGGATTGGAGAGGGGAGAGTTTGGTAAGAGAGAGACCATTAGTAGAGAGTTACATTAGTCCAGACGAGAATGAATAAGAGAAACAGTAAGAGTTTTTTGCAGAGTTGAAAGTAAGAAAGGTTAGAATTCTAGAAATGTTTTTGAGGTGCAGATAACAAGAGCGAGCCAGTGACCGGATGTGGGGGGGTGAATGAAAGCTAAGAATCAAGTATGACTCCAAGACAGCGGGCATGTTGCTGGGGAGTAATGGTGAAACCACACATGGAAGTGTCAATGTTGGGCAAAGGTAGGTTAGTAGAGGGAGGAAACACGAGGAGTTCAGTTTTTGACAGGTTCAGTTTCAGATAGAGGGAGGATATGATGTTAGAGACAGCAGTAAGACAATCACTGGTGTTTTCCAAAAAAGCAGGCGTGATATCAGGAGAAGTAGTGTATAATTGGGTGTCATCAGCATAGAGATGGTACTGTAAACCAAATCTACTGATTGCTTGACCAATAGGGGCAGTATACAAAGAGAAGAGGAGGGGGCCTAGAACCAATCCTTGAGGAATCCCAACAATAAGGGGAAGATGAGAGGAAGAGGAGCCAGTATAATACAGAAAAGAAAAAAAAATTGTTCTGCTGTTTGTCCAAAACCTTCAGCCTAAATATGAGATCTTTACACAAACTAATATTATGTTTTGTACACCTATGAACTCGAAACAAAGAGCAAATAACTATATTTACATCTTAATAGGCCAAGACATATGATCACAATGATTTTCTTCTTTTTTCACATTTTATCGTTTTGATTTTTTTGTTTGTAGGATACAGAATAGAAGAAAGTTTCACTTAAATCCAGGAAAAATTAAAAGCAGTAAAATATTTTCTAGTAAACAAACTTTAGACTCTATAGCCAGAACTCAAAGAGATGGCAATTTGTGAGTTATTAGATTGCTAGATATTTTGGCATCTATGCCCTCTTTTCCAATAAGATGGACGAAAATGATTAATTGATTCATGTGTTCCTTATCGTCTTGCTATGTATACCATTCCATCATTATTCAGCATGTAGCACAAATAATATGTTAAATAGAGTTGAGCGAAACAAGTCGGTCAGATTCAAAAGTCGCCGACTTTCGCCAAAGTCGGGTTTCGTTTGCCGAACCCCGACCATAGCATGCAGTCAGCCATGTGGTCGGCAAAACGAGCGCCAAAGTTGAATTTCCCAGAATGCTTTCAGGCGCCTTTTTTCAGCCAATGAGCAAGGACGTACACTGTGGGCAACGAGATGACATGGGCAGCGTCCACCACCATTGTAGAGAAGGCCATTGCAGTGATTGGCTTGCTTTGGGGGGCGTCATAGAGTCCATAAAAGCCCTAAGCGCCGACCTCCATTTTACTTCTGCCGATATTAACAGTAGGGAGAGGTTGCTGATGCTGTTTATCAGTAGGGAGAGAGTTAGGGCTGGAAACAGAAGTTCTTATGTGCTTGTGCTGATAGCAATTGTGCTGTACAGTTAGTGTGCAGTGACAGGGGAGGATTTTCTTGTGTGCAGCAGCGCTGGTTATTAGCCTGCCTGATAACTGTATTGCTGTGTGTACACTGCTGTGCAGACTGCTTTTTACACAGCACTAATACTTTTATTCTTTTTTTCTTCACAGTTAGCGACCATTCATTTTTTCCCACACCGTATAGAGCTGTACGCTACTCACACACTACCATGTACCGGCTGGTATCACGGACAAATACATGCTGACTATCTGTGTGTGACTCCGGAAATATATACGGAGATTTAAGTTTTCCCCTACACTGTATACAGCTGTACGCTTCTGAGACAGTACAGTATATCTGCTCTTTGTATTACGGTGATATCCATACTGAGAGAGTGTCTGTGTGTGACTCCGGAAAGATATACGGAGATTGCAAATTCCCCCTACACCGTATACAGTGTGAGACAGTGAAGGAATATGTGTCGAATGGGGTGTACATTTCACCTAGGTACTGTGCTGTATGGTATAAGGGAAATGTAGGGCTTTGTAAACCTAGTGGTAGAGAAAGGTCACTACACCTTACATTCAGTGCACACTTGCAGCTCAGGCCTGAAACCATTCAGCTGGTAATTAGGAGACCAGAAATAGGTGTCTGCGAACACAGTCAGAGAGCTCGCTTAGTCTGGACACAGGAGGGGTCCAGGCACAGAAGGTGTCTCCAGGAGTTTGAGCTATCTCAGTCTGGGTGCTCGATGTACCCCGGACACAGGAGTAGTCTCTGTGAGAATCCATGCGGATAGCTGCTGAATAGGAGGGGAGCTCTCTCAAGTCTGGACGTTGAAGGTGCCTTCAGACACAAGGAGGAGACTCTGTGAACCTCCATGCTGGTAAATGCTGGTAAATGCTGGTAAATGCTGAACATATGTGTTGTTTTGGCCCCGGCTGTTAGAGTCGGGACCCGGATGAATAGGGAAATCTATCTAAGTGTAGTAAGTGGCTAGACAAGCCCAGGTCTTCTGTTTATGATTTGTTTTATGTCTTGTTTGCTTTTGACTTTAAATAAAACTGGTTGCGGCCAGTTGCACCAGTACTGCTGTGAATGAACTGTTTCCGTGCCACTCTGTCTACCCAGACGGCGATCCCAGAGCTATATCCCCTGAAAAGCTTACAATTGGCGGAGAATGCTGGGGCAGCACAGTGGCTGATACAATTGGTGCTGGAATGTGCGTGCAGCACAGTGGCGAGAGACAGCAATAAAAGGTGAAGTCTGTTGAAGCAGCAGCAGAGAAAAAAAAAAAAGTGTGTCAGAGAAAAAAAAAAGAGAAACGTCTGTTGGAGCAGTCTTAAAGAGACAGTAGCCCTAATAGAGTTTGCAAAAGAGGAAAAAAAAGTGTGTCTGCACAGCAAAGCTGAACTTGTTGTGGAAAAGACTGTGGAGTGTGCAGCAGCAAAGGAAAAGTCTGTTGGAGCAGTCTTAAAGAGACAGTAGCCCTAATAGAGTTTGCAAAAGAGGAAAAAAAAGTGTGTCTGCACAGCAAAGCTGAACTTGTTGTGGAAAAGACTGTGGAGTGTGCAGCAGCAAAGGAAAAGTCTGTTGGAGCAGTCTTAAAGAGACAGTGGCCCTAATAGAGTTTGCAAAAGAGGAAAAAAAAGTGTGTCTGCACAGCAAAGCTGAACTTGTTGTGGAAAAGACTGTGGAGTGTGCAGCAGCAAAGGAAATGTCTGTTGGAGCAGTCTTAAAGAGACAGTGGCCCTAATAGAGTTTGCAGAGAAAAAAAAAAAAAAAAGTGTCTGCACAGCAAAGCTGAATTTTCTGTGGAAAAGACTGTGGAGTGTGTATGTCTTGAGTGAAGACTGCCGTTGTTGAGACAGAGAAGTCTGACAGCATGGATGACAGCATGGAGGCGCTGTTTGAACAAATGGCGCAAGTTAATGTGCAACATAAGACTGCCGTGGTTGAGACAGATAAGTCCGGCAGTATGGAGGAGCTCGTTGAGTACCTGGTACAGGCCCAGCAGAGCATGCAACTGCAGTGCCAGCAGCAGCAGCAGGAGAATAACCGGTTGTTGGAGCAGATTGCAGCTCTCAGCACCTCGTCCCAGAGTAATGTTGTGAAGGCACCTGCGTTGTCCGCTGTAAAGAAGGCGGTAAGACTGTCCCTGAAAAAGATGACACCTCGTGACGATGTGGAGGTATATCTCACTAGGTTTGAGGGACTGGCAGAGAAGGAGAATCTGCCCCTATCTGAATGGGCCATGATGGTCGCACCCTATCTGATTGGAGAACCCCAAAGGGCCTATGCTGACCTGAGCGAGCAGGACAGCCAAGACTATGCCAAGCTGAAAGCGGAGATTCTTACCCGGTTGGGTGTTACGGTGACAGCCCGTGCCAGGGGAGTTCATGACTGGAGATGCAGTTGGGAGTCTGCAGTCAGCAAACCTGATAATGGAGTTGGAAAGGTGATAGTGAACCGCTACACCCGAGCACGTCCTCCTGAGGTACAGCCAGAGGTCCGACAAGGAGACCACCAGGACGCCAATCGTCTGGTCAGCCTGATGGAGAAGGCCTTCGCCAGCAAAGACTGTCTCCGTGACCAGCCGTCTGAGAGGTCGTCACTTCAGAGTTCCCGGACGCTGAACTCTCGCGGTAAGAGCGTTCCAGCTGTTGGGGACATGGGGTATGCTGATAAGCGGGTTCAGGCCCGAGGGGACATGTGGGTGGAAAAGTGTGATGGACAGTGTTGGAGATGTCATGAAATTGCAGCCAACTGTCCAAAAGAGGGGGAGCCTATGTATTGTGATGTTGGCAGATCCCTCTCTCTCTGCGCAGAACCTGTGTGTGTGTCCACCTCAGCCGAAGAGACTGGACCACAGGTGTCCCCGGTGGTTGTAAATGACTGCCCAGCACAGGCCCTCTTGGACTCAGAGAGTCCAGTGACTTCCGTATGGGACAGCCTGATTGATAGGGACTTCATCCCTGATAAACACCTGAATGTGGTGTGTGTCCATGGAGACACCAAAGTCTACCCAGAGACTGTCGTGGACTTGATCCCCAAACTCGGGGAGGTTTCATGTGAAGTGGGGGTAGTGAAGAACCTGGTGCACCCCGTTATATTGGGTAATGACTTTCCCCGGTCTAAGGATCTCTGGGGGAAGGGTGATTCTGTTGGACAGTGTGATGAAGCTCCTACTGAGGGTACGCAGTCCCGAGGGGCGGAACACAATGTTAGTGGGCCGTTAATCTTGTGTGATAATGATGATAATGATGATGACCATGATAATGATGCTGATATTGATAATGATAATGATGATCATGATAATGATGATGACCATGATGATGATGCTGATATTGATAATGATGATGATGCTAATCATAATAGTGATGATACTGATGATGGTCGTGATAAAGATGAAATTCCTTTGCAGGTGATGTTGGGAGACGAGGATGGTGGTTCTCGGGAACCGAGTGTCCCTGACCTGCCTGTGTCCTGTGACAATTTTGGGAGTGAGCCGGTGCGAGACCCCACTCTTGAAACGGCACAGGAAAATGTAATTGTTCTGAATGAGGTTCCCCAAGAGCCTGGCTCTGAGGAGAGGTTTCCTCATGCTGCCATGAACAATAACCTATTGTATAGGGACACTGAAGTCCAGGTAGAGAAAGGTCACTACACCTTACATTCAGTGCACACTTGCAGCTCAGGCCTGAAACCATTCAGCTGGTAATTAGGAGACCAGAAATAGGTGTCTGCGAGCACAGTCAGAGAGCTCGCTTAGTCTGGACACAGGAGGGGTCCAGGCACAGAAGGTGTCTCCAGGAGTTTGAGCTATCTCAGTCTGGGTGCTCGATGTACCCCGGACACAGGAGTAGTCTCTGTGAGAATCCATGCGGATAGCTGCTGAATAGGAGGGGAGCTCTCTCAAGTCTGGACGTTGAAGGTGCCTTCAGACACAAGGAGGAGACTCTGTGAACCTCCATGCTGGTAAATGCTGGTAAATGCTGAACATATGTGTTGTTTTGGCCCCGGCTGTTAGAGTCGGGACCCGGATAGATAGGGAAATCTATCTAAGTGTAGTAAGTGGCTAGACAAGCCCAGGTCTTCTGTTTATGATTTGTTTTATGTCTTGTTTGCTTTTGACTTTAAATAAAACTGGTTGCGGCCAGTTGCACCAGTACTGCTGTGAATGAACTGTTTCCGTGCCACTCTGTCTACCCAGACGGCGATCTCAGAGCTATATCCCCTGAAAAGCTTACAACAGCTGTACACTTCTGAGACAGTACAGTATATCTGCTCTTTGTATTACGGTGAAATCCATACTGAGAGGGCGTCTGTGTGTGACTCAGGAAATATATACGGAGATTTAAATTTTTCCCTACACCGTATACAGCTGTACACTCCTCATACAGTACCATATATCTGCTGGTATTTTTGTTATATTTTCCTAAACATGAGGAAGTATGGTGGAAGAGGCCGCGGACGTGGGCGGGGGAGCCAGCTGGGACAAAAGGTGGTGGTGGTGGTGCATCTGCTGGTAGTGCAAAAAGCACAATAGCACCTAAGGCAGGAGGTGTTGAGCCTGCGTCATCGTCTGGCTCCAGAAGGCCTGGAAGGCGCCCTTTTCTGGGAGTAGGTAAACCGCTTTTAAAGCCGGAACAACAGGAACAGGTTTTGTCTTACATTGCTGAAATAGCCTCCAGCTCTATTGCCTCCTCTTCTGAAGTTACAAAAAATGAAAGCACTGAGTCGTCAGTGCAGGCTCCTGGTCAGGAACAACACCTTTCCTTGCGTCCTTCACCCCCACCACAAGTGAAGGATGCGGCAGGCCACACTTCAGATTACTCCATAGAGCTCTTTTCACATACCATTCCTGGGTTATCAAGTGAAATCCTGAATTCCCCAGTCCAAGATTAATATGACATGGAGTGTACTGATGCACAGCCACTGCTATCTGATTCTGCTGGTACATTCACCCAGAGCACTGCATTGCCCTCGCAGTCTACTGAGCCAGAATCTGACCCTGATGAAACTCAGGTGCCCCTTCCCGCATACTATAACACCTTACACGGTGACACAGAGGAAGGTGCAGATGAAATTGAAGAGGAGGTGATGGATGACCCAGTTTTTGACCCAGATTGGCATCCATTTGGGGAAGAGGGTGCCCCTGGCAATAGCTCAGAAAAGGAGGAGGATCCGCAGCAGGCATCGACATCGCAGCTGCGGTTATCTTGCAGGCCCGTAGCAGACCAAAAACGTGTTAAAAAAGCAAAAAGAGTTGCAGGACAGCTTGGCCAAACGGTCAAATTAGCACAGCGTGCAAGCCCTGAAAATTTATCCCATAGTAGGAAGAGTGCAGTGTGGCACGTTTTTTACCAAAATCCTATTGATGAGGCAAAGGTTATCTGTAAGAAGTGCGGAAGGACCTTTAGCCGAGGGAAAAATCTCAGAAAATTGAATACCAGTTGCATGCTAAGACATTTAAACACCATGCACTTGCAAGCGTGGACGGACGACAAAACCTCACAGGCTTTGAACGCCTACATTGCCAAACTGATCTCATTAGAGATGATGCCCTTCCGTTTGCTTGAAAGCGCAGCGTTCCGAGAGCTTATGGCCTACGCTGTCCCACACTATGACCTAGTGTAGTCAGTGATAACAGCCATAATTTTGTGGCGGCCATAGCTCTGGCAAAACTCAGACACATACCTTGCCTGGCTCACACCTTGAACCTGTTGGGGCAGTGCTTCATAAATAATTATCCGGAGTTACCAGCCCTGCTCCATAAGGTGCGAAGACTGTGCTCGCACATCCGTCACTCGCCCATAGACTCCAGTCGTATGAAGAGCCTGCAGCGATCGCTCCACCTCCCCAAGCACCACGTAATCATAGACAATGCAACAAGGTGGAACTCCACCATGCACATGGTTGAGAGTCTGTGCAAACAGAGGCAGGCTGTAATTTATTTGTGGGAGGATACATGGGCAGGCAGTTTGAGGGCAGACATCGGGTGTGCAGTGGTCAAAGCTGAAAGACCTATGTAAAGTCCTTCAGTGTTTTGAGGAATGCACACGGCTGGTAAGTGCAGATGACGCCATCATAAGCATGAGCATCCCACTTATGTGTCTACTCATGCAAACTTTGACGCACATTAAGGATCAGGCGTCTGCAGCGGAGGAGTAGGAGGGAAGCCTTGATGAGAGTCAGCCATTGTCTGCTCAGGGAACTGTCCTGGACGAGGTGGAGGAAGAAGAGGAGGAGGATGAGGGGGATGATTATTTTGGGGAGGAGGATGCTTCTCAGGGGGCAAGAGAAAATGTTGGCTTGCCAAGGTCAGGTACAGGGTTTGTGCGTGACTGGAAGGATGTGGATTTGGCAGAAAGTGCTCCTCCACCCACCACTGACAGTGCATCATTGACAAATGGAACATTGGCCCACATGTGTGATTATGTCTTGCGGATCCTAAAAAGGGACCCCAGCATTGCTAAAATTATGAAGGATGACGACTACTGGTTGGCCAGCATCTTTGATCCATGCTATAAAGGAAAATTACAGAACATCATGCCACAGGAGAACCTAGAGCTAATATTGGTGAACAAACAAGCAACTCTGGTAAACCTTTTGTTAGAGGCATTCCCAGCACACAGCAGCGGTGCAGGTTCTACCACGAGCCGTACTGGGCCAAATTGAAGAGGTGTTCGTGGTGCAAACAGCCGAAGTGGCGTTGGAGACAGGGATTTCATGACCATGTTGTGTTCTGATTTCTCGAGTAACGCTCACACGACTAGTAATACTGAATCGATTGCAACAGACAGGAGACAACAGTTGTCAACTATGGTTCAAAATTACCTCTACTCCCCTATCGATGTTCTCCCTCACAGTTCATTCCCCTTTGACTACTGGGCCTGTAAACTGGACACCTGGCTTGAATTGGCACAATATGCCTTACAGGTGCTTGCTTGCCCTGCTGGTAGTGTGCTATCAGAAAGAGTCTTCAGTGCTGCTGGATCCATCCTGACAGAAAGAAGGGCACGGCTGTCGACCAAAAATGTAGGTGATCTCACCTTCATTAAAATGAACCATGCCTGGGTTTCAAAGGATTTTGTACCACCTTCCCCTGATTAAGGGAATTTAGTAGACAAAGTCAGCTCACCCTCCTGGTATCCAGAGACAGAAGCATGGATGCCTGCAATGCAGCAGGAAAAGATATCCAAGAGAAAAAAAAAAATCCACCTTCACAAATCCAGAAAATTCTTTATTCCACAAATTATGACAGTTCCAACTTCATAGCAGCATATAGTCACCACCGAGGTGGGATTGAACAGACGCGTTTCGAGCTATATGCTCTTATTCATTGCTCTACAAATAACATACTTTGCAAACCCCACCTCGGTGGTGACTGTATGCTGCTATGAACTTGGAACTGTCATAATTTGTGGAATAAAGAATTTTCTGGATTTGTGAAGCTGTTTTTTTTTTTCTCTTGGATACCTTCCCCTGATGACACATAGGTTGCCAGCAAAATGGCTCGCTTTGTTTTCCTCTACCTCCGACTTCTCCAATTCCTCAATTTGCAGCTGCTGAACGTCCTGCCTACACCTCAACATATGCCAGTTTTTCCACCTCCCTAACTGGGCTGTACCCCCCAGGGCCGGAGTCAGCACCTGGAGCACCCGGGCAAGTGCCGTCAGAGACACCTACGTACTATGAGGGGCCCTGTGCCAGTTCCCGACGCCCACAAGTGTGCCCCCCCTTCTTGCTCAGGGTCCCAGCACTTGCAATACTTACCTCTCCCTGCTCCACTGCTGTGACGTCTTCCGCTTTTCCTGACAGTGACATTCAGGTCAGAGAGCGCGATGATGTCATGTCTGGGCGCCCTCTGCCTGAACAGTCACAGTGCAGAGAGCTGGAAGATGGCGACGCTGAGGAGTCCAGAGTAGAGAAGTGCCCAGCGAGGAGAGGTATTTAATTTTTTTTAATGGTTGGAGCAATATATGGGGAGCATTATACACTGGAGAATTATATATGGGGTCCATCATACACTTGAGCATCATAGATAGGGCCCATTATACACTGGAGCATTATATATGGGGCCCATCATACACTGGAGCATCATATGAGGCCCATTATATATGGAGCATTATATAGGCCCATCATACACTGGAGCATCATCCATGGGGCACATCATATACTGGAGCATCATATGGGGCCCATTATATATGGCGCATCATATGGGGCACATTATATATGGAGCATCACATGGAGCCCATTATATATGGAGCATTATATATGGGGACCATTATATTTAGAGCATTATATGGGGCTCATCACACACTGGAGCATCATATATGGGGCTCATCATATACTAGAGCATCATATGGGGTTCATTATTTATGGGGCATCATATAGGGCCCTTTATATATGGAGCATCATATGGAGCACATATGGGGCCTATTCTGTATGGAGCATTATATGGGGCCCATTCTGTATGACGCACTATGTGGTGCCCATAATACTGTATGGAGGACTATACTGTCTGGTTTTTGAGCTATTGTAGAATTTACAATAGATATCACTCATCTAATGTAAGAAGTGAAGTATTTGGCATTGTACTATAACTATATTTCTCTGCCGTATTGGAGCATCATGAATTGTGGTATGTGTTAAATGGGCCCACTTAGACTCTTTGGCCTGGGGCCCACGAAAACATGGAGCCAGCCCTGCCACCCCCACAACTTTAGCCAAATAACCACCAGTTTTCAATGCGTAACTATTATTATACAGTAAATTAAGGTTGACAAGCTTAAGTACTAAGAATTGATGTAGTTGTCGTTGAAATGGGCACTGTAGTTTGCTGTGTTTACTGTCCTCCACTCACTGACGACTTTTATTCCCCATTGACATGCATTGGGGTCTGATTTTCGACTCTGACTCGACCTTTTCCGTTAGTCGGCCGACTTCCTTCGACTCGACTTTTGGGAAAGTCGGGTGGTCCGAAACCCGACTCGACCCTCCCGGAGCCAAAGTCGCTCATCTCTAATGTTAAATAGCTTATGCAATCAAACAGGTCTAGCGCATGAGCCCTTTAATTTCCTCTGACTGGTTGATCAATTTTCATAAGGGACACTTGCATAACCCAATATGAGGATTGTAAGATCATTACAACTTCTATTTTTCAGGGCTTTTCTAGACTAGGCAAGATCAATAATGATATTATTCACATATGGTGTCCTACTATACACCATCACGGCCTTAGATTTCAAAAACATAAAATATGTAAGCAATTGATTAGAATAAGCTCTAACTTCATATCTACAGTATGTACATATAATGATGCAAAAAAAGATGGTTCAAATAGCCTAGGTATACAGATTTATTAACACGGAAAGACACACTATCCAAGTTTTATCAATACAGTACAAATGTTCAAAGAGATTTTCCATTGGTGACATGGCAGAAGTGTAGGCAGTGGTCTTCTTCTGTTCAGACATGCATAAACATATTCTCAGATAAGAATTTCATTGTTTCATTGATAGGTTGTCTCAGGTTGATTCGCCAATGTTGCTCTTGCCTTCACAATCCCCACATCTTGCGACTTTCTGTGGGGCTAGATCAAGGACTCAGTGTATTGCCTATTCAGCCACAAGATCTGAACGGCCTAAGGCAATGCATCATTGAAAGATCGGAATACGTCTCTGAGGATATGCTGGCACATGTCTGGTCAGAACAGGACTACTGCCAAGACATCTGCTATGTCACCAATGAAAATAATTTCGAACACATATAGTGTATAGATAAACTTTGGACAGATGATGTGTCTTTTCAAGTTAATAGGTTTGTATTATGTTTTCACAGTTATAATTGTGCACTATCCTTTTTGAAGCACCCTACCCTATATATATATATAAATAGTCTATAAAACAACAAACCCAAAAAAATGGACCAGCACACATGTTGGTATAAGTGCAATGTATAGATGCACACTCACTGTGACCATTAAAAGACAAAATACAGGATAAAAACACTGAGCAAATACCCTACAGTCAGTAAATAAATAGTAATAGTACATGCAAATAACATAGGTGACCTAGTTGACATTATTTTGATCAAAAACGCAAAAAAGCCATACTACCATGACAATGTGTACCCAATCGGTGTGGTCCCCAACTCTAGTATTTCACTTCGCTTTTTGGAAACAGACCTTAAAATAGATAGGGCAGAGCAGGAACTAAATCTGTTTCACACCTACCCGAGGGAAACTATATAGACAATATGCACAGCCCAAAAAGTTGGGGCCACATCCCTATATATATATATATATATAGTACAAGAAACTAAAGCAAAATCAAAGAAATGGGCTGGCACACCTTTTGGTATAAGAGCAATGTGTAAGTGGCAGTGCACATTCTCACTGTGGCCAATAACAGACAAAAGTTAGGATAAAAACAATCAGCAAATATCCTCCAGTAAGTAAATAAGTAATGGATATAATTTTGCACCATGTTTTTTGATTAACACTACCCTATATATAAATAAGCTATGAAACCACAAGTAGTTGATTGGCAGTTTTAGGGCCTCTAGCTGTCAGTTGTAAATGCACCTTTACAGTTTAGTAGCCTGGATACACAGGCACACATCGCTTCAGTTGCTCACTGAATGACCGGCAATAGATCATTTAGTGCCATTGTTCTTGACTGCTTACGTCCTGTTAACATGTGCTACTGAAAATGATGATCTTTTTGCAGACCAAAAGATAATTACATCAGATGAACGAGTGTTTTGCCCGTTCATCAGATGATTGGCAGCCTGTTTAGACTGCAAGACTATAGTTAAGGAGCACATATCAAAAAACTGACCGGCACATCCAAACATAGATTCAGTGTGAACAGGTGCTAAACCTAGAGTCACCAACTCATATACATACAAGAAAAAAAGGTAGCACACTGTAGCGCTATAGCTTGCAAACAGGAAATATGAAAAATATGAAAAATGAATTGCATCATTACCTTAGAAATATGAAAAATTGAGAAGTCTTAGCGCATAAGATGGCCAAATTATGTGAGCCTGATAGCCACGTCAAGGCTCTTCTCGTATATCAGGTCCTAACTAATGTCTATCCTCGCTTAGAAAAGTCTGTCTGCATGGGAACATATGAAATCCTCTCTTCAGACTAAAATCTACATCTCTGTGGAGGGGTGATGAACCTGTTGTAATTAAAAAGCCTGTGACCACCAGGTGGAGTGCTCAGGTAGAAGGTAAACAAATACATATCAAAAAACTGACCGGCACATCCAAACATAGATTCAGTGTGAACAGGTGCTAAACCTAGAGTCACCAACTCATATACATACAAGAAAAAAAGGTAGCACACTGTAGCGCTATAGCTTGCAAACACAAAATATGAAAAATATGAAAAATAAATTGCATCATTACCTTATAAATATGAAAAATTGAGAAGTCTTAGCGCATAAGATGGCCAAATTATGTGAGCCTGATAGCCACGTCAAGGCTCTTCTCGTATATCAGGTCCTAACTAATGCCTATCCTCGCTTAGAAAAGTCTGTCTGCATGGGAACATATGAAATCCTCTCTTCAGACTAAAATCTACATCTCTGTGGAGGGGTGATGAACCTGTTGTAATTAAAAAGCCTGTGACCACCAGGTGGAGTGCTCAGGTAGAAGGTAAACGAATACATATCAAAAAACTGACCGGCACATCCAAACATAGATTCAGTGTGAACAGGTGCTAAACCTAGAGTCACCAACTCATATACATACAAGAAAAAAAGGTAGCACACTGTAGCGCTATAGCTTGCAAACAGGAAATATGAAAAATATGAAAAATGAATTGCATCATTACCTTAGAAATATGAAAAATTGAGAAGTCTTAGCGCATAAGATGGCCAAATTATGTGAGCCTGATAGCCACGTCAAGGCTCTTCTCGTATATCAGGTCCTAACTAATGCCTATCCTCGCTTAGAAAAGTTTGTCTGCATGGGAACATATGAAATCCTCTCTTCAGACTAAAATCTACATCTCTGTGGAGGGGTGATGAACCTGTTGTAATTAAAAAGCCTGTGACCACAGGTGGAGTGCTCAGGTAGAAGGTAAACGAATACATATCAAAAAACTGACCGGCACATCCAAACATAGATTCAGTGTGAACAGGTGCTAAACCTAGAGTCACCAACTCATATACATACAAGAAAAAAAGGTAGCACACTGTAGCGCTATAGCTTGCAAACAGGAAATATGAAAAATATGAAAAATGAATTGCATCATTACCTTAGAAATATGAAAAATTGAGAAGTCTTAGCGCATAAGATGGCCAAATTATGTGAGCCTGATAGCCACGTCAAGGCTCTTCTCGTATATCAGGTCCTAACTAATGCCTATCCTCGCTTAGAAAAGTTTGTCTGCATGGGAACATATGAAATCCTCTCTTCAGACTAAAATCTACATCTCTGTGGAGGGGTGATGAACCTGTTGTAATTAAAAAGCCTGTGACCACTAGGTGGAGTGCTCAGGTAGAAGGTAAACGAATACATATCAAAAAACTGACCGGCACATCCAAACATAGATTCAGTGTGAACAGGTGCTAAACCTAGAGTCACCAACTCATATACATACAAGAAAAAAAGGTAGCACACTGTAGCGCTATAGCTTGCAAACACGAAATATGAAAAATATGAAAAATGAATTGCATCATTACCTTAGAAATATGAAAAATTGAGAAGTCTTAGCGCATAAGATGGCCAAATTATGTGAGCCTGATAGCCACGTCAAGGCTCTTCTCGTATATCAGGTCCTAACTAATGCCTATCCTCGCTTAGAAAAGTCTGTCTGCATGGGAACATATGAAATCCTCTCTTCAGACTAAAATCTACATGTCTGTGGAGGGTGATGAACCTGTTGTAATTAAAAAGCCTGTGACCACCAGGTGGAGTGCTCAGGTAGAAGGTAAACGAATACATATCAAAAAACTGACCGGCACATCCAAACATAGATTCAGTGTGAACAGGTGCTAAACCTAGAGTCACCAACTCATATACATACAAGAAAAAAAGGTAGCACACTGTAGCGCTATAGCTTGCAAACACGAAATATGAAAAATATGAAAAATGAATTGCATCATTACCTTAGAAATATGAAAAATTGAGAAGTCTTAGCGCATAAGATGGCCAAATTATGTGAGCCTGATAGCCACGTCAAGGCTCTTCTCGTATATCAGGTCCTAACTAATGCCTATCCTCGCTTAGAAAAGTCTGTCTGCATGGGAACATATGAAATCCTCTCTTCAGACTAAAATCTACATCTCTGTGGAGGGGTGATGAACCTGTTGTAATTAAAAAGCCTGTGACCACCAGGTGGAGTGCTCAGGTAGAAGGTAAACGAATACATATCAAAAAACTGACCGGCACATCCAAACATAGATTCAGTGTGAACAGGTGCTAAACCTAGAGTCACCAACTCATATACATACAAGAAAAAAAGGTAGCACACTGTAGCGCTATAGCTTGCAAACACGAAATATGAAAAATATGAAAAATGAATTGCATCATTACCTTAGAAATATGAAAAATTGAGAAGTCTTAGCGCATAAGATGGCCAAATTATGTGAGCCTGATAGCCACGTCAAGGCTCTTCTAGTATATCAGGTCCTAACTAATGCCTATCCTCGCTTAGAAAAGTCTGTCTGCATGGGAACATATGAAATCCTCTCTTCAGACTAAAATCTACATCTCTGTGGAGGGGTGATGAACCTGTTGTAATTAAAAAGCCTGTGACCACCAGGTGGAGTGCTCAGGTAGAAGGTAAACGAATACATATCAAAAAACTGACCGGCACATCCAAACATAGATTCAGTGTGAACAGGTGCTAAACCTAGAGTCACCAACTCATATACATACAAGAAAAAAAGGTAGCACACTGTAGCGCTATAGCTTGCAAACACGAAATATGAAAAATATGAAAAATGAATTGCATCATTACCTTAGAAATATGAAAAATTGAGAAGTCTTAGCGCATAAGATGGCCAAATTATGTGAGCCTGATAGCCACGTCAAGGCTCTTCTCGTATATCAGGTCCTAACTAATGCCTATCCTCGCTTAGAAAAGTCTGTCTGCATGGGAACATATGAAATCCTCTCTTCAGACTAAAATCTACATCTCTGTGGAGGGGTGATGAACCTGTTGTAATTAAAAAGCCTGTGACCACCAGGTGGAGTGCTCAGGTAGAAGGTAAACGAATACATATCAAAAAACTGACCGGCACATCCAAACATAGATTCAGTGTGAACAGGTGCTAAACCTAGAGTCACCAACTCATATACATACAAGAAAAAAAGGTAGCACACTGTAGCGCTATAGCTTGCAAACACGAAATATGAAAAATATGAAAAATGAATTGCATCATTACCTTAGAAATATGAAAAATTGAGAAGTCTTAGCGCATAAGATGGCCAAATTATGTGAGCCTGATAGCCACGTCAAGGCTCTTCTGTATATCAGGTCCTAACTAATGCCTATCCTCGCTTAGAAAAGTCTGTCTGCATGGGAACATATGAAATCCTCTCTTCAGACTAAAATCTACATCTCTGTGGAGGGTGATGAACCTGTTGTAATTAAAAAGCCTGTGACCACCAGGTGGAGTGCTCAGGTAGAAGGTAAACGAATACATATCAAAAAACTGACCGGCACATCCAAACATAGATTCAGTGTGAACAGGTGCTAAACCTAGAGTCACCAACTCATATACATACAAGAAAAAAAGGTAGCACACTGTAGCGCTATAGCTTGCAAACACGAAATATGAAAAATATGAAAAATGAATTGCATCATTACCTTAGAAATATGAAAAATTGAGAAGTCTTAGCGCATAAGATGGCCAAATTATGTGAGCCTGATAGCCACGTCAAGGCTCTTCTCGTATATCAGGTCCTAACTAATGCCTATCCTCGCTTAGAAAAGTTTGTCTGCATGGGAACATATGAAATCCTCTCTTCAGACTAAAATCTAATCTAATTTTTTGATATGTATTCTTTACCTTCTACCTGAGCACTCCACCTGGTGGTCACAGGCTTTTTAATTACAACAGGTTCATCACCCCTCCACAGAGATGTAGATTTTAGTTTGAGCCCCACAGTTTGCCTAAACCACAGTTAGTATCCACATGTTTGACATTTCTGTAGTGACGTGAGCCCACCTAATTTACTGGTGGATCTCTCCAGAAGCATGAGCTGGGAACAATGTACAGGTACTACAATGTACTGGGCACTACACTGGCAGACTTGCAATTTTCACTCCTCAACATTCACTGTTGCTTGTTTCTGGCAAACACCCATGTATCTATACTACAACTGTAGATACATTTCCACAGGGGTTCAAATTCCAAAATGGGGTTGCTTGAAGGGGGATGCTGCTCTTCTAGCAATTAGGGACTCTGTATTTGGAGCCCGCAAGCTATTCTACAATAATTTGTTCTCCAAGGGTTAAAAAGCATTCCATACCTCCAGAGCCTCGTTGTGTATCTAAGCAGTGCTCCAAATATGGAGTATTGCCATGTTCAGTAGAAACTGTGTAATAGATTTTAGTGGCATTTTAACCTAAGTCTGTGTTTAAAACACATTTTTTGTAGTAAAAATGTAATTATTTTTTCTTCACTGCCCAATGGTGTAAAGTTCTGTGATACACCTGTGGTGACAATGTGATGACTAGATTCCCTAGGTCACTTATGAGAGATACTGCTGTTCTGGCACCTCAGCGGTTGTGCCAATGTGACATTAGACTCTCAAATCATTACAGCAAAATGTGCACTATAACATGGTGCTCCTTCCCTTCAGAGCTTTGCACTGTGCCTCAAAAGTAGTTTTCAACCACATTCGAGGTATTGGCACACTCAGGAGAAGTTGCATAACATAGTTTATGGTCCATTTTCTCCTATTATCGCTTTTGAAAATTGAAAACTTGAAGCCAAAGTAATATTTTAGTTGAAAAAAATGTTAATTTTCCATTGACTTAACCCAATGTTTTACAATTCTGTGAATCGCTTGAGTGTTAAAAATGGTCACTACACCCTTCATGAATTCCTCAAGATGTGAAGTTTACAAAATGGGGTCACTTGTGGGGGTTTCTGCTGTTTTGGCATGTTAGGGGCATTCCAATCAGTTTCAGCCAAAATTGCGCTCCATAATTCAATTGGTGCTCCTTCCCTTACGAGCCCAGCTGTGTGCACAAACAGTAGTTTTTCACAACACATGGGGCATTTATATACTCAGGACAAATTGCACAATAAATTGTATGGTCAATTTTCTCTTGATACTCTTGTGTAAATGAAAAATTGAGGTTTAAAGTATCATTTTTGTGGGAAAAATGTATTTTTTCACTATCACGATATAAAATTCTGTGAAGCACCTGTGGGTTCAAGCTGCTCACCACGCCTCTATTTAAACTCCTTGAAGGGTGTAATTTCCAAAATGGGGTCACTTGTGGGGGTTTCAACTGTTTAGGCACATCAAGGGCTCTGTAAATGCGATATGGTGTCCGCTATTGATTCCAGACAATTTTGCATTCCAAAAAGTCAATTGTTGCTCCTTCCCTTCCGAGCCTTGACGTGCACTCAAACAGTAGTTTTATACCTATATATTAGGTATTGGTGTACTCAGGAGAAATTGAACCACAAATTTTGGGGTTCATTTTCTCCCGTTAAACTTATGAAAATAAAAATATTGAGGCTAAGTTAAAATTTTTGTGACATAAAATAAAATGTTCATTTTTTTCCTTCCACAGTGCATTAATTTCTGTGAAGCACCTTAAGGGTTAATACACTAATTGAATGTGGTTTTGAGGGGTACAGTTTTTAGAATGGTGTCACTTTTGGGTATTTTCTGTCATATAAGCCCCTCAAAATCACTTCTAATGTGATGTGGTCTTTAAAAAAATGTTTTTGTAAATTTAATTGGAAAAGTGAGAAATTGCTGATCAATTTTTAATCCTTCTAACGTCCTAACAAAAAAAATATGTTTCAATAATTTTGCTCATGTAAAGTAGACATGTGGGAAATGTTATTTATTAACTATTTTGTGTGACATAACTCTCTGGCTTAAAGGCATAAAATTGAAAAATTAGAAAATTCCAAAATTTCCAAAATTTTTGCCAAATTCCTGATATTTTCACAAATAAACACAAGTCGTATAGAACTAATTTTACAACTTTCATGAAGTACAACATGTCTTGAGAAAACAACCTCAGAATCAGTAGGATCCACTGAAGTGTTCCACAGTTAATACACCATAAACTGACACTGGTCAGAATTGAAAAAATTATGTTGTTCAGGAAGGTGAAAACAGGCTTCGGAGTGATGGCGTTAAAAAGTCGCAAATAGGATATCCTTTTTTTCTGCATTATAATGCATGTCCAAGTTAAATGTACACTGTAAGCTCATGTTTTAGTAGCAAAACTTGGAAGGTTACCTATATTACTAAGCATGTCATAGGAGCAAAGCAAATATGGTGAACTCAAAATTTCCACTTACAAATTCAAGTTATTCAAATACACATAAATCAATAAACATAATGGGTATGTATAAGATAACCAAAAGACTACTATTAAAATGTTTTTTTTTGGTGGTGGCACCAACAAATCTAATAAGAAAAGTTCAACTTGCTCTATTTTCCCCCTGAGATAAATAATTGAAGATTTAACATCCAATCAGACTCCAGCTCAGGATTTCCAGAGGTTCTTTGGAAAATGAAGGCAGCAACCTAATCTGGTCATTCTTCTTTTGCTTTAGTTCTACTAAATCCCCTCAGTAGATATGTGTCTAATATAAGTCAACTTTTCTATTAACGCTAATAAACACCTTCATACAACTTTGCCCAATATCTTTAAGCACAAATTGTATGAGAATTCAGCTTTTATTTGGGTGACACTTTACTCATAAAGTTTACTGGCCCATGTGTTTAAGAACTATCAAACTTCTGTAAAGTTAAAATGGATTTTGCATTCAGATTTTATGGGTAAATCAAAACTATGTGGGAATATTGTGAACAAATTTCTAAAAAGAAGATACTTAAAGATACTTTGAGCATTATAACTACATGAGCGTGAAAATATTAATTTTTATTGAAGTTGGCAAACAAAACTCTTAGTTTATTAAAACTTTGCAACACAATACTGATTTAGAAGAAAAATCCCATCATGCCATACAGGAAACTTCATCTACTCATTACACCTACTGCACATAATTTATGATTTTAAATCTGTCCCTAATTTTGATACTCCATTATTTGGAATCCATTATTGCCATTTCTTAGTCTAGGGGCACATGACCACATCAGTCAGATTGTGCTAATCACTCTGATCAGACTCTGATCTGAGTTTAATCAGAGAATGATTATAGTGTGATCTTATTTTATCACATGAGGGGAGAAAATGTCTCCATCTTCTACATTCTGTCAGTCCATGAAAATCAGACCACACAAAGATGTGTGTAACAATGTTTCCATGTACTAATTGACTTGCATGGTCAAGTACAATCCGAATATCATATGCAAATCGTGCATGCTGCAATTTTTTTCCCGGACAGACTCTGACCAAGGAAAAAGTCAGACATGTGCACTGCCCCATAGAGTAAAATTGCTCCGAATGCAATCTGATGTTTTTGTTGTTTCTCACTTGGACCGAAAATACAATCGTCTGAACAAGCCCTTTGACATATATTCATAACCCATGATAAGGTGGACATATGCCTCTTTGACATGCCTATATTTGAATCTTGGTCATAAAGGACACAACAAAAAAGGAGCAATAGAATTTTATTGGCTAATGTTATACCTGTGTGCCTCTAATTTTACATATAGGCACAGAGAGTTTTTTTCTCAACAATTCTGTGAGGAACAAAACAAAAATCCCATGCATCAATAAGTGCTATCTTATGGAGGCACTCTTTCCCAGTAGTATTGCTTCTAGAATCATGATGCAGGCATGATTTGGCAATACACAAAAGGGGTAATATATGAAAGATTTTCAGCTGTTTTGTTAAAAACAATTTTGCAAAAAAGAATAGTGATTAGAAAAAGTCATAAACTCACTCCAGAAGGAGGATGGCTTACAAAGCGAAAGGTCAAGCAAAAGTGAAAAACTGAATTATTCTCAGAATTTGAAACTTAAAAAAATCATCAAAAATGCATCATTATTATTTTTCAAACAAACCATAAAGATATATGGCACAATGATTAAAACAGGCCAGGTTAAAGAATAGGATTAATAAAATTGTAACATCTAATGGCAATGTCAAACTCCACCCCAAAGACATTGTAAACTCCTTTGCGGAACACTATCAAAAACTTTATAATTTAAACCTTGGTAACTCTTGTCCTCAACCAACAGAAGATAGTATTAACTCATTTTTAATTATATTAATCTACCACAGGTTTCACAAGATGACATAAAAATATTAATGGACCCTTTTAAAGAAGTGCAAATAATTAAGACAATAAAAAATTTTAAACCTAAAAAATCACCTGGTCCTGATGGCTTCTTTAATGAGTATTTCAAGATGTTTTCTGGACTCTTAGCCTCTCATTTAACAAAAATCTACACTAATGCTTCCCATTTTGGTAAATTCTCTGCAGAAATGTTACAAGCGACCATAACTCTTATACCAAAACCAAAAGGAAACTCGAAACTTGTTAAAAATTATAGGCCTATTTCACTCATCAATACAGATATCAAGATATGTTGAAAAATTATCTCCAATAGATTAAAGAGAATATTGCCAAAAATACCGTATATACTCGAGTATAAGCCAACTCGAGTATAAGCCGAGGCACCTAATTTTGCCATGGAAAACTGGGTAAGCTTATTGACTCGAGTATAAGCCGGTATGCATTGTCCCCCGTCCCTGTCCTGGTATGCATGACTCCCCCGTCCCTGTCATTTTATGCATGGCTCCCCTTTCCCTGTCCTGCTGTGCATGGCTCCTCGGTCCCTGTCCTGCTGTGCATGGCTCCACGGTCCCTGTCTTGCTGTGCATGGCTCCACTGTCCCTGTCCTTCTGTGCATGGCTCCACGGTCCCTGTCCTGCTGTGCATGGCTCCACTGTCCCTGTCCTGCTGTGCATGGCTCCACGGTCCTTGTCCTGCTGTGCATGGCTCCTCTGATCCCGTTGTATGCATGGCTCGTTCCATCTGCAAGGAGTTTGTATGTTCTCCCCGTGTTTGCGTGGGTTTCCTCCGGATACTCCGGTTTCCTCCCACATTCCATAGACATACTGATAGGGAATTTAGATTGTGAGCCCCATCGGGGACAGTGATGGTAATGTGTGCAAACTGTAAAGCGCTGCGGAATATGTTAGTGCTATATAAAAATAAAGATTATTATTATTATTATCTCCGTTGTCCCGGCGCGGCAGCTCTTCTTGTGCCGAGTAGTCACGTGGTACCACTCATTAAGGTAATGAATATGTGCGCCACGCCTATAGGAGTGGAGACGGGTGCATATTCATTACCTTAATGAGCAGTACCACGTGAGCACCCACCACCGTCAGTGAGAGCTCCCAGTGCCCAAATGGAGATGCAAGGACGGAGATGCAGCAACGGCGCAAGGAGGGATGAGTATGATGTCTTCTGAAATCTGGCGGCTGCAGCTTTCACTGTGCCACAGCCGCTGGCTCCTGCCACTGCTCCACCGCTCCCCCTCCCCTGCCGGCAATGACTTGTGTATAAGCCGAGGGAGACGTTTTCAGCAAAAAAAAAGTGCTGAAAATCTCTGCTTATACACGAGTATATACGGTAATTAATAATGACCAGTTAGGCTTCACTGAGGGTCGTCAGTCAAACTTCAGGAGGGCACAGAACATCATCATCACCATGAGTTCTTCGAAAGTTTCTTCTCTGATCATTACCTTTGATGCATAGAAGGCCTTTGATCGAATTAACTGGGATTACATGAAGGCAGTCATACTTAAATTAAGTTTTAATAACCAAATTATATCCAAAATAATGGCCTTATATGCGGAACCTAGTGCCAGGATTTATGCCAACATTCATCTGTCTCATCTGTTCCTATATCCAATGATACCAGACAAGGTTGTCCTCTCTCTCGATCCTTTTCACTCTTGCAATGGAGCTGTTAACTAAAAATAGAGATAATCCCAATATAGAAGGCATTCAAGCTCCAAATCTTCATTTAAAAATTGGCCTATTCGTGGATAATATTTTGCTGACTTTGGTGGATCCACTTGTTTCTATTAATGAAACTAAAATTTTGTTGGATAACTTTTCTAGAGCCTCATACTTTAAAATCAACACAGATAAATATAATATCTTATTCTTCAATATGAATAGTTCAATAATAAACAACAAAAAATATATATTTTTTTTATTAGTTCGAAGACACTATTTCATACTTGGGGATTTTCCTCACAGAGAACCTTCAATACAACTATTTTGCTTAACCCCTTTCCAGCGTGCTAAATAGAGGCGACCTGATCATCGCCTCTATGTAGCAGAGCCGATCGGGTTGTGGCAGCTTCTACTCTCCCATGGAGACTATTGAAGCATACGAAAAGTAAAAAAAAGTTTTTAAAAATATAAAAAAAATAAAAGTTCAAATCACCCCCCTCTTGGCCCATTCAAAATAAAACAATAAAAAAACCAGACATACACATACTTGGTATCGCCACGTTCAGAATCACCCAATTTATCAATAAAAAAAGGATTAACCTGATCGCTAAACAGCATAGCGAGAAAAATGTCAAAATGCCAGAATTACGTTTTTTTGGTCGCCGAGACATTGCACTAATATGCAATAACGGACAATCAAAAGATCGTATCTGCACCAAAATGATATAATTAAAAAACGTCAGCTCGGCATGCAAAAAAATAAGCCCTCACCCAAAACGAGATCATGAAACATGGAGACATTATCGGTATCAGAAAATGGGCAATTTTTTTTTCAACAAAGTTTGGAATTTTTTTCACCACTTAAAAGAAAAAAGAACCTACACATGTTTAGTGTCTATGAATTCATAATGACCTGGAGAATCATAATGGAAGGCCAGTTTTAGCATTTAGTGAACCTAGTAAAAAAGCCAAACAAAAAACTAGTATGGCATTCCACTTTTTTAGCAATTTCAACGCACTTGGAATTTTCTTCCCGTTTTATAGTATGCGACATGGTAAAACCAATGGTATTGTTCAAAAGTACAACTCGTCCCGCAAAAAACAAGCCCTCATACGGCCATATTGATGGAAAAATAAAAAAATTATGGCTCTGAGAAGGGAAGCAAAAAACAAAAACGTAAAACCGAAAAAAGCTCCGGTAATGAAGGTGTTAATATGAATACAATTATTGATATCACTCTTAATGAGTTGATAAGTCTGATCTAACCTGGCTAGGGAAAAAAGTGGCATTTAAAATGTTAACCATTCCCAACATTTTTTTACATCTTTAGAGCAATGTCCCTTCTCATTTCCCCTACCTTTACAACAAAATTGCAATCCATTCTTAACAACTTTATTTTGGGCAATAAGAGGGCAAGTATTTTAAGGGGTATCGTTAAAAAAATCCTCTCATGAAGAATTCCCACTAGAGTTCCTATGGGACCTTAAAGGGAATCTGTCACCTCATTTTTGGCCTATGAGTTACGGCCACCGCCATCAGGGGCTTATCTACAGCATTCTTTAATGCTGTAGATAAGCCCCCGATGTAACCTGAAAGATTAGAAAAACGAGTTATATTATACTCACCCAGGGGCGTTCCGCCGTCCGATGGGCGTCACGGTCCAGTTCAGCGCCTCCCATCTTCTAGCGAAGCCGGCCTCTTCTTTCCGTCCCGTCGCGGCTCCTGCGCAGGAGCACTGATCTGCCCTCGTGAGAGTACTGCAGTGCGCAGGCGCCGGGAAAGGTCAGAGAGGTCCGGCGCCTGCGCACTGCAGTACTCTGCTCTGTTCTTACCAGGGCAGATCAGTGCGCCTGCGCAGGAGCCGCGACGGGATGGAAAGAAGAGGCCGCCTTCGCTAGAAGATGTGATGCACCAAACCGGACCGCGCCGCCCATCGGACCGGACCAGATCGCGGACCGCCCCTGGGTGAGTATAATATAACTTGTTTTTCTTCTCTTTCAGGTGACATCGGGGGCTTATCTACAGCATTACAGAATGCTGTAGATAAGCCCCTGATGGCGGTGGCCGTATCTCATAGGCCAAAAATAGGGTGACAGATTCCCATTAATATGGACCTGTAGTGCACTGACGCAAACATACCGACCAAAATTGTGAAAATAGTGGGAGACATTTCTTGGGAGACATTAGTAATTGCAGCTGCTCACACATTGCCTGTCAAGAGTAACAAATGTCACAGAACATAAATACATCAGCTTCTAATGCCAGGATTTCATTGATATTATTTTTAACTTTTAGCTCCTGTTTGTATTTATTTTTTACTTTTTACAATTTTCTATAACGTAAAGTCTTACCTTATTTAATATCAGTCATTTCATGTTGTTCTGTAGTTAGCTGTTATGTCAAGTATTATATTTTCACATTCACATTTTTCAGTTTATTGAGTATTTAGAGCAACTGCTATTTTTTTTTAATACAATATAACGTATTTTTCAGATTATACGATGCAATTTTTTCCCCCAAATTTGGGGGGAAAATGAGGGTGCAACTTATAATGCGGATATACCTTATCGGCCATGGTGGAGTAGGTTCCCAGGGTCGCGGCCAGAGGAGGAAAGAGTGGAGCATTGCTACAGGCCGCAGGCTGGGATTGAGGGAGTCTTCTGATGTGCGGCGAACCGCTGTGGGTGTCCGGTGCTGCAGCTGGTGTCCGATGCTGCTGTGGGGGCTCTGCTGACATTTTATGAAAGGCCAGAGCCCTTGCAGTTCCGCAGTTCCATGGTTTCCTATGTGGTGGATTCCGGGAAAATGGCTGCTCATGCGCCACCCCCGGCAGCCATTTTACCGGAGTCCAACGCATAGGAAATCATGGCTGAGATCTCATCTACCGAGATCTTAATGCTGAGATCTCGATCTGCGCATGCGCCTCCTCCAGCAGCCATTTTCACAGAGTCCACCGCATAGGAAACAATGGAACTATGGGGGCTCTGGCCTTTCACAAAATGATGGCAGAGCCCCCCCAGCAGCACCGGACACCCTCAGGAGCACCAGACACCTGCAGCAGTACTGTACACCCACAGCACCGGACACCCTCAGCACCAGACACCCGCAGCACCAGACACATGCAGCACCAGACAACCACAGCGGCACGCCGAACATCCGAGCACTGCCTCATCCCAAACTGTAGCAATGCTATACTCTTGCCTCCTCCAGCGACCCTGGGACCCCGCTTTACCGCAGCCACCATCCCCGGTAAGCAATAAGATGCATGGATTATAAGAAACACCAACATTTTATTAAAAAAAGTTTTTTCCCTATTTTTCTCCTCAAAATTTGGGGTGTGTCTTATAATCCAGAGAGTCATATAATCCTCAAAATATGTTATATTGTATATATGAAGGTGATGAAATGTTTTTGACTACGTTAAGATTGTTTTGTGCGGGATTTGTTTATAGATCTGTGCAATGTTTCATATCTGTTGCTAACTAATGGAACGTGGACAGCCTCATGGTCCCCAAAACATCTCCGTCTTAGTTACAATGAAACAATCGGTATTCTTTATTGACTGGACAAGCAGTAAGCAGATGCTTAATAAAGGTAACTGTCTGAAATAAAAACGACAATGGTACTTCCAATTAAGTAAAATGAGATGTAGCTGTTTAGTAATTAACAAACACCATCCTCTGTCAGTGTTTCCTCTTAGTGATCAGGATGAGGACAGAATTTTTTCCCCTCTTCAGATAAGCTGTCTCCAATCCATCTTGATCTGTTGATAGTAATTGGAGAACCTTGTCAGGAACCGGACTAAATTTATTGACATGGTTTGCAGGATTTGCAGAAGCAGCTCTCTGAAGGACAAAGCACTAAATCATGACATCTATTTTTCTGCACTTTTAACAATTTCAAATTTTAATTGGGTGTATAAGAACTGGCGTTTTTATTTCTTATCTCTATGCAGGTCTCTATTTTATGGTGATAATTTAGTTGCATACATTTCTATATACTATTGTAGATGCATTACTATTCATATACTCATCACGAAGGTGAATTTTTGTGCACTGTGATAATTTATTGGGTTAAGGGGTTCAAATTTTTGCTTTGTATAATCTTTCATTGGCAATGTAGTAATGATATAGATATACTTAATTATCATTGTTTAATATGATTGTAAACAAAGTTAAAAAATCAAGTTAATTAGATAAAAAAAATGAAACAAAAAGGTTAAAAAAGACACAATACTGTGCAAAAGAGTTAGGCAGGTGTAGAAAAAATCTATAAAGTAAGAATGCTTTAAAAATAAAAGGGTTAATAATTTATTTTTATAAATTAACAAAATACAAAATGAATGAACAAAACATGAATCTACATAAAATCAATAAGTAGTGTGATCACTCTTTGGCTGCAAAAAAATCATCAAGGCATCAGTTTTTCTAGATACACTTATTTATTTATTTTTACTCGCTTATATAGCACCATTATTTCTACAGCACTTTAGAGACATTGTCGTTACTGTCCTGATTGATAAAAAAAAATCTTATGGCCCTTAATTCCAAACTTAGCATTAAACAAAGGTAATAAAATGAATGATGAAATTCTGTGTTGCGCTTGGCAGGTTTCATAGTTGTCCATTTCATGAATATTACCCTAAATTCCGTTTTGAAATCCTATTATGCAGGTCATATCGCCTAATACAAAGATAGCTGATGCCACTTGTCATTCCATTCGCCAGGTGGGAGTCTGCTTCAGTGTAGGAAATGGTCTGAATATAATTGGTGTGCTAGATATTGTTGAAATGCAACTTTAGGTTAAACCTATCTGGGTTAATGGCATCTTTCTTTACAAAGCTGTTTCCCTAGATAGAAGGTAAGCATGTCACCTTTGCAAACACTCTCCTTGCTTACATTACCATAATGTCCAGCATATAAAAAATGCCTGAGCGTATGCAGAGTTGTCTGCAAATGTCAAAACAATTTGAGAATTTCTCTTTTAGCATGTATTGTAATTAATATTACATTACAGCACATGTACAGTAGGTACAGAAAGTGTTCAGACCTCTTTTAAATTTTCACTCTTTGTTTCATTGCAGCTATTTGGTAAATTCAAAAAAGTTCATTTTTTTCTCATTAATATACTCTGCAATTTTTGCAAATTTATTAAAAAAAGAAAAAACTGAAATATTACATGGTCATAAGTAGTGATGAGAGAGTAAGCTCGTTACACGGGTTCTCCCGAGCATGTTTGGGTGTTCTCCGAGTATTTGGGTGTGCTCGGAGATTCAGTTTGTGTTGTTGCAGCTGCATGATTTGCGGGTGCTAGACAGCCTGAATACATGTGGGGATTCCCTAACAAACAGAAAATCTCTGAGCACGCCCAAATACTCGGAGAACACCCGAGCAATGAGCATACTCGCTCATCACTAGTCATAAGTATTCAGACCCTTTGCTCAGTATTGAGTAGAAGCACCCTTTTGAGCTAGTACAGCCATTAGTCTTCTTGGGAATGATGCAACAAGTTTTTCCCACCTAGATTTGGGGACCCTCTGCCATTCTTCCTTTCAGATCCTCTCTAGTTCCGTCAGGTTGGATGGTGAATGTTGGTGGACAGCCATATTCCGGACACTCCAGAGATGCTCAATTGGGTTTAGGTCAGGACTCGCTGAGCCAGTCAAGAATGCTCCCAGAGTTGTTCTGAAGCCACTCCTTTGTTATTTTAGATGTGTGCTTAGAGTCATTGTCTTGTTGGAAGGTGAACCTTCTGCCAAGTCTGAGGTCCAGAGAACTCTGGAAGAGGTTTTCATCCTGGAAATCTCTGTACTTGGCCGCATTCATGTTTGCTTCAATTGCAACCAGTCGTTCTGTCCCTGCAGCTGAAATACACCCCATAACATGATGCTGTGACCACCATGTTTCACTGTTGGGATTGTATTGGGAAGGTGATGAGCAGTGCCTGGTTTTCTCCAAATATACCACTTAGAATTATCACCAAAAAGTTCTATCTTTATCTCATCAGACCAGAAAATCTTATTTCTCATAGTCTGGGGGTCCTTCATGTGTGTGTTTTTTTTAGCAAACTCTATGAGGGCATCATATGTCTGGAACTGAGGAGAGGCTTCCATTGGATCACTCTGCCATAAAGGCCCGACTGGTGGATGGCTGCAGTGATAGTTGACTTTGTGAAACTTTCTCCCATCTCCCTACTGCATCTGTGGAGCTCAGCCACAGTGATCTTGGGGTTCTTCTTTACCTCTTTCATCAAGGCTCTTCTCCCATGATAGCTCAGTTTGGCTAGATGGCCAAGTCTAGGAAGACTTCTGGTGGTCACAAACTTCTTCCATTTAAGTATTATGGAGACCACTGTGCTTTTAGGAACTTTGAGTACTGCAGAAATTCTTTTGTAACCTTGGCCAGATCTGTGCCTTGCCACAATTCTGTCTCTGAGCTCTTTGACCAGTTCCCTTGACCTCATGATTCACATTTGGTCTGACATGCACTGTGAGCTGTGAAGTCTTGTATAGACAGGTGTGTGCCTTTACAAATCAAGTCCTATCAGTTTAATTACACACAACTGGACTCCAATGAAGGAGTAGAACCATCTCAAGGAGGATCACAAGGAAATAAACACCATGTGACTTAAATATGAGTGTCTGAGCAAAGGGTCTGAATACTTATGACCATATGATATTTCAGTTTTTCTTTTTCAACAAATTTGTAAAAAATTCTACATTTATGTATTTTTTCAGTCGAGTTGGGGTACAGAGTGTACATTAATGAGAAAAAAATGAACTTTTTTGAATTTACCAATTGGCTGCAATGAAACAAAGAGTGAAAAATTTAAAGGGGTCTGAATACTTTCCGAACCCACTGTATAATATCAGACACAACCTTTAATAGGTTTGTTATTCAGTGGACTTCACAATTTGATAAAGACTAAACACTACTAAATGTAACAAAAAGGAGACCAAAGAAAATTACATGCAAGATAATTAAGTGTAATTAGAAGCCATATATAATTACACTTGAATGAATTATTTTGAAGGAGCAACATAGGATATATATAATATATAATTAAAACAAACTCTTTAAATAACATGTTAAACCCAATCCAATTCACTTACTATTCTCAGTACAATGTATATACCATACCCAGTCCAATGCATATACTATGCTTAATCCAGTGTCCTGTACATACCACACCCCATCCAATGTACATACTATACCCAAGTCCAATGCATATACTATACCTAATCAAATGCACATACAATACCCCATCCAATGTACATACCATACCCCATCCAATGTACATACCATACCCCATCTAATGCACATACCATGCCCCATCCACTGTATGTACCATACCCCATCCAATGTACATACTATACCCAAGTCCAATGCATATACTATACCTAATCAAACGCACATAGAATACCCCATCCAATGTACATACCATACCCCATCCAATGCACATACCATACCCTATCCAATGTACATACCATGCCCCATCCACTGTACATACTATACCCCATCCAATGTACATACCATACCCCATTCAATGCACATACCATACCCAGTCCAATGCATATACTTAATTTTTATCCGATGCAGTTACCCTAACTAAACAAATGCACATACCATACCTAATCCAATGTACATACGATACCCAATCCAATACATATACTATATCCAAACCAATACATATACTATATCTCATCCAATACATATACTATATCTAATCCAATACATATACTATACCTAATCCAATACATATACTATACCTAACCAGTTATATACTATACCCAATTCAATTCAAAGCATACCCAATTCAATGCATAATCTTTTCTGGATAACTATTATTATTATTATTATTATTATTATTACTACACATTTATATAGCGCCATTTATTCCATGGTGCTTTACATATGAAAAGGGAAAATATAGACAGGTACAATAAACGTGCTAGACAAGGGACACACAAGTACAGAAGGAGAGAGGACCCTGCCCGCGAGGGCTCACAGTCTACAGGGATGGGTGAGGATACACTAGGAGAGGGCTATTGATTAATTTTCATCAAATATATAGCAAACAATAAAAATTAAAAATGTACATTTTATGGCAAATGTGTGACTAAAGACTAAAGAGCTTCATTCCTGCTGGAGATTACAGTTCATATGATGGGTCTTACTATAGAGTGGGGGCCCATTTATTGCTATAACACCTTATAATGTTCCACAAGAGTTTGGAGCATGTATGTGGGAATTTGTGTGAGGTTGAACACTGCAGTTGGACAAGTATTCCAATTTAGTATAATGGTGTTCGATAGGGTTGAGATCAGGACTCTTATCACTAAAGTCTTCAAACTCATTCAAACATAAATAGTAATACTACACTTCATTGGAAACACAAAGCTTAGTTGTTCTACATGCATCTTCAGCCCTAACTTATTCATCAGACGGATTTAGGGGAACTGAACCTAGCCTGTGATCACCAAGGTGGCTTTAGAAGAGATGGCTGCAGTGAAGTACCGGCCACAGCAGGATGTGGAGGAAGAGAGGACTTCCACCTCTGGTAGATGCATGATGCTGATGCTGCAGAGGTGTGATTGACGAGTATCACCTTCATATTCAGAGGAAAGATGTTGGGATTATATAATTACAATCTGTTTAGATTCTACTGTTTGTGGGTCGTCATTGAGTAATGACAGGACTATGATGGCATTTGAAAATGCTCAAAAACAAATTCTTATATTTAATCAATAGGAATAAATTAAGCAGTACAAGAAAACAAAAGCAGAAAGGAAAAGTCTGTAACAAAATCATTATTTCAGGAGAGGTTTCTTATGAACACATAACTAGAAATCTTGGTATGGAAACAAATCAATGTTCTAATTAGCGTTCTAAGCAAAAACAAAGCTTTTTATGCACAGTGCTACTCCGTAACATCACTAATATACTGGCATGGATACATTGTAAGATACAGCAATCTTCACAGTTTCACAAATCCAACAAACAGATCTTTTTATAACAAAGTTATTTTTTTTAACAAATTCCAACACTGAGGCTAGGTGCAGATGACCATGTATTCTCTCATCTAATAGAATCTGGTCGATTATGCAGAGTTTTAGCAGAGTTTGATCATAGTGTGATCTAATTCTCTCAGAGGGAGAGAAGATGGAGAAGCCATTTCTCCATCTTCTCCATTCTGTCATTGCCCCATGCTTGGCATGACAAAATAAAAAGCTTATACTCACCACCTATGCAGGTGCTGTTTCTGCAGTGTTGGCACTCACTCTCCCTGGGGCTCCCGTACTGTTTTTGTGACACGTGACCCTGGCGACCCATAAGCGCTGACGTCACTGTCGGCGCCTCCTGTTGAATTGAACATGAAGAGGAAGTGAGAGAGCAGCTGCATTCCAGACTTCCTCTTCATATTTGATTAGTCAGAAGGTGGGGACAGTGATGTCGGCTGAATTGCACCGGGGACACATGTCATAACAACCGCACGATAGCCACGGGACTGCGAGTACTGACACCTTAGGAAAAGTGCCAGCATATGAGGTGAGTATAACTTTTTTTATTTTAGCAGGTCAAAAGTTTAGATATAGATAAGAGTTCCAAACCTTGAAAGCACAACACGCTCCCTGACAGATTTACAGTGAAATGCTCAATGTACCCTATTTTTCGGACTATAAGACGCACCCAGGTTTTAGAGGTGGAAAATAAGGAAAAATATATTTGAAGCAAAAAATGTGGTAAAATATTTAATAACATAAATAACATACTATTATATGTGGTGTTATTATACATAATAGCATGTTATTATGTAGGAAGCTACAGGTAGAAGATGGTGCTGCGGGACCAGTGTGCTGTCTGTAAAGTACCATGTGAAGACGCTGGAGGACGAGTATAAGGCCGGGGTCACACATGCGAGAAATTTGCATGATTTTTGTGCAAATCTCTCTCGTGAACACTCGGCACTGCCGCTGGCACTCAGACTGGAGCGTGCAGCTGCATAGAAAAACATGTAGCATAGAAATACATGCAGCTGCACGCTTCGGTCCGAGTGCCGGCGGCAGTGTCGGGTGTTCATGAGAGAGATTCGCACAAAAATCGTGCAAATTTCTCGCATGTGTGACCACAGCCTAAGAATGGGGGCATAGGGCTTATATTTAAAGCCACACTCCAGCACTGATAACACTGGAGTGCTGCTTTAAGATCCCATGGGAGAACTATAACTCCCAGCATGTCCTGCAGATCCTATGGCATGCTGGGAGTTATAGTCCACCACAGGATGGCAGAGTGCTTTTTAATGTGCTGTCATTACTAACCTTTTAATTATTTTTTTCTTGTACAGTGTGTCTGAAAGGACCTGTGATGACATCATGAAGAGGCAGGGCTTTGTGTGGTCATGTGATGCTCCAGCCCGCCCTTTTCATGACCTCATCACAGGTCCTCCAGAGGAGCATTCAACCTCGCATCAGCACAGCCCCCAGGCTGTCAGGTATGCGATGCCTCCTGCTGCACTCTGCTCCTGTCGCCTCCTTCTCCTTCCAACACACATCTCCCCAGCTGCTGCAGGAATCAGGCACTGGGGAAACCATGTGGCTCTGTCATTTGCTCCTCCCCGCTCACTGCTCAGCTGATAGGTGGGCGGGGAAGCGGCTAATGAATATTCACTGCACTTAAGTATCGGGACCAGTGGTTTCCCCAGCGCTGGATTCCTGCAGCGGAGGGGATATTTTCCTGCCTCCTGCGATCTCACTCCACCGCTGCCCCCCGCCCCCCTCCCCACATGTTACATTCCGACCATAAGACGCACCCACACTTTTCTCCCAAATTTAGAGGAAAAAAAGTGCGTCTTATGGTCCGAAAAATACGGTAGTTTCAATAAACTTTGCATAAATGAGTAGTTCAAGTTAATATAGCAAATAGGAAACTTTCTAATATAGCTGATCAGAGAAATATTCTTCTTCCTTTACTTATGAGCCACTTCTACAGCCCCAACACTGCCTTCTGAACTCATTATTCACTCAGAAGAACAGCTAAAATCTGTCTTGGTTAAAATAAGATGATAAGCTCAGTGAATTGTCAGATTGCTGCTGTCTATTGAAGTCTATGGAGAAAAGAGGCGGCGGAGAAGGAGGTGTAGAAAGAAAATAAGAGAGAAGGGTATATATGTAACGGGGGCCAGGGTGGTAGCCGTATCGAGGGTCTGCTGCTGCTTCCTCATCACACCCCGACGCTCCTCTACAGAAATATCATGTCCATCTTGTGGTGTACTGTGTGTCTCATGTAGTTCACCCTCCTGTGGGTCAAGAGTCTCCTAAGCATTCTGGCTCCAATCCATCACAGACACACACAAATGTTATCAAAGTCCTAGTTCGTTTTCAACAACATTTTACACAGCTCGTCCAGTATTGATACAGGCATCACACAGCAGCTTTCACATGTTACGGATACTCTTTCTCCTGAGCTATCCCTGGTCCTTCCTGACATCATGTGTACCTGCTCTGTGATCTCCAGTCCTACAGCTTTCTGAGTATCCGGTCTAGCTGGTCCCTGGTGCTTCCCGTCCACTTTCCCCATCTTGTGTGAAATTACAGGATGCTGCTGCCAATCCTTGTCCGACCAAAAGTCTCGGACATAACGGGAGTGTCCCATCAGCCTAGCCGCTTGATTGCATCAAATCAGCAGTGTAGTACAATACCAATGATACTCAATGGGAATTTGAGAATTGGTGTGTGCATGCTGTGGAAAAATCAGCACAGATTCGCAGCATTTTATTTTTCACAGCATGTCAATTCTTTTTGCGGATCTGCAGCGTTTCTGCACCCATTGACTGAGTAATGCAAATCCGCATAACAAAAAACGCATGACAATCCCCATCAAATCCGCAAGAAATCCACATGAAATCCGCGTCAAATCCACGCGATTTGATGCGGATTTCATGTGGATTTCCAAGAGAGGCAGAATCTGAGCGGAAAATTCCACAGGCAAATCCGCAGCGTGTGCACATACCCTTACTCTCCTGCTCCCCAGATCCACACGTGCTCCAATGCCTGACCAACTGTAGGGTCTGGAATGATGAGCCTTTGTCCTCACACAGCTCTCCAGTTTTGCACTGTTGCTCTTGCTTTCTGCAACTCTTGGCAACAACTCCTAACAACCACTCACAACTACTCCTAACCTCTAACCAACTCCTCCCACCAGTTAGCTTCCTATTGGATTCATCATTTAAAAGTTACCTATACTGAACTTCCTAGCTAATATTACATACCCTATAATGCCCCCATCTAGTGGCCAGAAATGGGCACTACACTTTCCCTATCCACAGTATAGTATGAAAGACATTAGAACATGACACAATATGTTATATATATATAATGACATATTACTACTCACAAACATATACTTTACACAGTATAAACAGTAACCACATATTCACATTGTACCCGATTTCACTAGGTAGGCATGTGTGGGAATGCGGAGTCGAAAGCAGCCGCCTGCACACCCCCTACATATACACAGAGACCCGTATTGCTGCTTCATAGTAAGTATTTAACTAATCCAAGTGGTGGATTCACAGCTATCCTGCTCACTACTTAGTTACATTCATCCACAAAGCACAGACCTTGTTGATACATGTGAATATGACTGTACGGGGGTTGGGGTGGTGGAG
>JARQOD010000001.1:800145200-800197686 GCA_033576555.1 Oophaga sylvatica
TTCTTAGGTTAAAACAAGTTATCACCGATCCATAGGCTCTATAGGATAGGTGATAACTTAGGTCTGACAATTAGGAACTGCACCGATCGGAAGAATGAGGAAGTTTTATCGTTCGTAGGACACTTATCCCCATTTTAAAATGCAACAGCAGGTGAGATGTCTGACCGCGGCTCCATTCATTCTCTTTGGGGCTTCCAGAAAAAAACAAGTGCATCCACTGAGAGAATGAATGGATCAGTGATCGAGTTGCACATGCCTCTCCAGTCTAATGGGGATAAAAAGGTCCACATTTTGCTAAATGGGTCCAAGCAATCAGACCCACCCATCAATACGTTATCACTTTTCTATATGGGGGAGTTGAGTCAATAATTAGGGCATCAAATCAAAATAAACCAAATAAAATATGTAAGAAATAATGATAAAGTGCCAAACAAAAATGGACATACATATGGTTCAGTACAAAATGGTAGAATCAGAAAAAGAAAAAAAATGTACACAGGAACCAATCATAATAAAAATTACTAAATTTTATTGACAAAAAGAGCCAAAAAGACAGACAAGATTATTAAAAAGTGGGAAACAAAAAATTTGACCCCAGGAACCCACCACATGTTATAAAGAGGTTGTACATTAGAGATTGATAAGCTAGCACCCTTCACTGGATAATGAATCCAAGAAAGAGACAAAAATTCCATGAAAAGGAATGGTGATTATAGTAACCCAGTAGCCCATTTAACAACACAGTGCACTGACAAATTTTTCATGTTTTGAACCCCTTTCCCACCTTAGGCCAGTCTCACACGTCCAGATATTTCCGGTACCGGAAAAATCGGTACCAGAGAGATCCGTGTGCGTGTGTCAGTGTAAAAACGTGGTATATCCGTGTGACACACGTGTGCCGCATCAGGACCACACGGCCAGCACGGACAGCTTCAGTAAGCGCTGTCCCACTGCCTGTGGTGCTGAAGCTCCCTGACATAATTCTCCCTGCTCTGCCGGCAACACCGAGCAGGGAGAATCAATGAAAAACCCGACGTGGGGTCCCCCTTAGGTTTTCAACCAACCCTGCAAAACTATACAGCTGGGGGCTGCTATTCTCAGGCTGAAATGGGGCCATGATTACGGGCCCCCAGCCTAAAAACAGCAGCCCCCAGCTGCCCAGAAAAGGCGCATCTATTAGATGCGACTATTCTGGAGCTTTGTCGGGTTCTTCCCACTTGCCCTGTAGAGGTGGCAAGTGGGGTTAATAAAGGGTTAATTCCACCTTGCTATTGTAAGGTGGCGTTAAGCCAGGCTTAGTAATGCACAGGTGTCAATAAGACACCTATTCATTACTAATCCTATAGTAAAGAAAGGGTTAAATAAGCACACACACAGTAACAATAAAGTCTTTTAATGAATGAATACACTACACAGGTTTTAATTCTTTATTACACTGCCATTCCTTTATGATGCCCTCATTCTCCTGTAAAAAATAGAAAAAAAACCAACACTATCCAATACCTGTCCGGCGATTAGTCAGGTCCCATGGCGTAAATCCATCTCAGGGGTTAATCACTTTACAGCAGGAGATGCAGCCGCTCTGTCTGTAAAGCACTGGGGAATGAATAGAAGCAGCGCGCACAGGCTCAGTGAAGAGCGGTGACGTCACTGACTCTCTGCTCGCTGCTCACATTCATTCCCCAGTGCTTTACAGACAGAGTGGTCGCATTAGCAGTCGCTCCTCCATAATCATGGCCCCTTTCCAGCCTGAGCATAGCAGCCCCCAGCTGTATAGTTTTTCCGGGTTGGTTGAAAACCTAAGGGGGACCTCATGTCAGGATTTTCATTGATTCTCCATGCTCGCTGTTGCCGGCAGAGCAGGGAGAATATTGTCAGGGAGCTTCAGCACCACAGGCAGTGGGACAGGGCTTACTGCAGCTGTCCGTGCCATCCGTGTGCACGGAGGACAGTGTGAAAAGTTCTCCATGTGCAAGTATTCAGCATTTTTGCAGACCGTGCGCTCCCACGAAAACTGACATGTCTCCGTGTTTTCCACGCGGACACACGGTCCATGAAAACACGCTGACATGTGTAGAGACACATTTATTTTAATGTGTCTCCATGTGTCAGTGTCTTCGGTACGTGAGGAAACTGTCACTACACGTACCGGAGCCACTGACTTATAGTTACAGTTATAGTCTAAGGTGGGTTCCTCCTGTTTGCTGCGGTGAGTCTGCAAATTTTTGTGCACATATCAGCTGAATTGAACAGCTGACATGTGCCCCTAACAGCCTCGAGTGGAATCGCGATCCACCCACGGCTGTTGACATGTTAAGTTCCGCTGTCAATCTCTCACATTTAACATGATTGTGCAGGAAGCGCATCACTAAAGCCACCCATCGGCGCCCGTGTCACATGACCACGCGTCGCCAATGGATTGGCATGAAAACCCAGAGTCCACAACAGACCCCTGTGGTTATCATTGCCAGATGGCTATGAGCGCCTCCCAGTGGTCAGTTCTCATAGCAAGCGAGCATTTTAGCTACATAGAGCAGGGCTGATGCCTTGCTCTGCATAGCACAAGTGATCAGAAGATCGCAGCTTCTAGTTTCCCATGGAGACTATTGAAGCAAGTAAAAAGTAAAAAAAAATATTTTTAAAAATATTAAGAAAATAAAAAAATATGAAAGTTCAAATCACCCCCCATTCAAAATAAAACAATAAAGAAAAAAAATACACATATTTGTATCACTGCATTCAGAATCGCTCAATCTATCAATATAAAGAGAATTAATCCAATTGGCGTAACAAGAAAAACAGTCAAAACGCCATCATTACAATTTTTTGGGTTGCCGCAACATTACATTAAAATGCACTAATGGGCAATCGAAAGATCATATCTTCACCAAAATGGTATCAATAAAAATCAGCTTGGCGCGCAAAAAATTAAGCCCTCACCCAGCCCAGATCACGAAAAATGGAGACACTACAGGTCTCAGAAAATGGCGACTTTTTTTTTTAGAATCTTTGGATTTTTTTTCACCACTTTAAAAAAAGAAACCTGTACATATTTGATATCCACAAACTCTTAATAACCTGGAGAATCCTAATGGCAAGTCAGTTTTATCATTTAGTGAACATGGTAAAATATCAAAGCAAAAAACAATTGTGGAATTGCACTTTTTTTGCAATTTCACTGCACTTTTAATTATTTTTCCAGTATTCCAGTACACTTTATGGCAAAACCAATAGTGTCATCACTAGAGTTGAGCATTCCGATACCGCAAGTATCGGGTATCGGCCGATATTCGCTGTATCGGAATTCCGATACTTAGTTCCGATATTTTCCATATATCGTATACCGGAATCGGAAGTTCCCATAATTCTTTGAGAGCCAATGTGATTTTAGTCAGCCAATGAGGAATCCTAAGAAGTGTAGGCACATCCTGTAATGCTGCAGTCATGTTAACTAATGGCATGGCTGTGATTGGATGTTGAAATGATGTCAGAATGCACTATAAAAGGTGCCGCCGCCATTTTAGCGTCACTGTGCTGTGAATTCAGTTAGGGACAGAACGCTACTCTGCTGACTCTGAGGGACAGTTAGAGATTGCGATTTTGTGTACTTTGCTTTAGGCAGGCTAGTTTACCAACCGCTGTGTAAAGCTTCCTTTTGCCTTGCAGTGTTGTTTTAACAGCTCTGTGCAAGGTGTGTGTGTGAGAGTGCAGGTGACGCTGCAGTTTGCTCTGCATCCAACGCTGTTTGTAGGCATCTGCACGTGTCACTCACAGACTCTTTTTTTTTTCTTTAGTGTAATTCTTGCTGCTCCATTCAATTGAAATTATAGTGTGACGCGCTTCCATCCGTATACAATACATTGGTTGCAATAGTGTTGAACGATACGATACCGCAAGTATCGGGTATCGGCCGATATTAGCTGTATCGGCCTTTCGATACTTAGTTCCGATATGTTCCATATATCGTATACCGGAATCGGAAGTTCCCATAATTCTTTGAGAGGCAATGTGATTTTAGTCAGCCAATGAGGAATCCTAAGAAGTGTGGGCACATCCTGTACTGCTGCGGTCATGTTAACTAATGGCATGGCTGTGATTGGATGCTGAAATGATGTCAGAATGCACTATAAAAGGCGCCGCCGCCATTTTAGCGTCACTGTGCTGTGAATTCAGTAAGGGACAGAACGCTGCTGTGCTGACTCTGAGGGACAGTTAGAGATTGCGATTTAGTGTACTGTGCTTTAGGCAGGCTAGCACCAACCGCTGTGTAAAGCTTCCTTTTGCCTGCAGTGTTGTTTTAACAGCTCTGCAAGGTGTGTGTGAGTGCAGGTGACGCTGCAGTTTGCTCTGCATGCAACGCTGTCTGTAGGCATCTGCACGTGTCACTCACAGACTCTTTTTTTTTTCTTCAGTGTAATTCTTGCTGCTCCATGCAATTTAAATTTTAGTGTGACGCGCTTCCATCCGTATCCAATACATTGGTTGCAAACACTATAGAAGTAGACAAAGGAGTAGCCTTTCACAGATTGTGAACAGTTGTGTTTCAGTGTTCACTTCAGTCTGTTTTTTATTTTTTGAGTGCACATCACGCTCCAGTTACTTGTTCAAGCACTGCTGCTTGTACTCTGCTGAGCGTGTCTCAGTGCCTCATCCTTGTCATTTCTCTCCAATTGGTTCTGCTCCATTCCATTTAAAATAAATATAATCTATTAGTGTGACGCGCTTCCATCCGTATCCAATACATTGGTTGCAAACACTATAGAAGTAGACAAAGGAGTAGCCTTTCACAGATTGTGAACAGTTGTGTTTCAGTGTTCACTTCAGTCTGTGTTTTTTATTTTTTGAGTGCACATCACGCTCCAGTTACTTGTTCAAGCACTGCTGCTTGTACTCTGCTGAGCGTGTCTCAGTGCCTCATCCTTGTCATTTCTCTCCAATTGGTTCTGCTCCATTCCATTTAAAATAAATATAATCTATTAGTGTGACGCGCTTCCATCCATATCCAATACATTGGTTGCAAACACTATAGTAGTAGACAAAGGAGTAGCCTTTCACAGATTGTGAACAGTTGTGTTTCAGTGTTCACTTCAGTCTGTGTTTTTTATTTTTTGACTGCACATCACGCTCCAGTTACTTGTTCAAGCACTGCTGCTTGTACTCTGCTGAGCGTGTCTCAGTGCCTCATCCTTGTCATTTCTCTCCAATTGGTTCTGCTCCATTCCATTTAAAATAAATATAATCTATTAGTGTGACGCGCTTCCATCCGTATCCAATACATTGGTTGCAAACACTATAGAAGTAGACAAAGGAGTAGCCTTTCACAGATTGTGAACAGTTGTGTTTCAGTGTTCACTTCAGTCTCTGCGTAATAACCACACTTAGGCCTTATAACTTTTCTGACTTTCTTTATCAATCTACCAAGATGAAGAAGTCAGTGAGTAAGGCACATGGTCGTGGCCGTGGAGTTTCAGCAGGGAGAGGACGTGGGGATTCTGTGGCTGCTGCCGCCCTCAGTGACACAGCATCCACCAGTTTTACCCATGAGCGTTCCTTTATGCGCACTTTGGTAGGAGCTCGGCGTGCCCCCCTGCTGCGGGAAGAACAAATTGAAGCCGTTGTTGGTTGGATGGCAGTCAATGCATCGACTTCAATTCCTTCCACCTCCTCTCAGGAACACAACACTGTTGAGCAATCATCTGTCTGTTCACCGCCTGTCAAATTGCCCAGGCAGTCAGAGAGTTCTGTACAGGAGCCAGCTGAGTCTCTGCTTCTGTTCTCAGAATCTGTTGGCTCGCAAACACGGGCACAGGCAAGCAGCATTCTGCAATTTGAAGAAGAGGGAGTATGCAGTGATGCGCAACAGCTGTGTCTCTCTCAATCTGAAGAGGCGGGTGAGCCAGTGCCGATGGACAGCACACCGCAGAACGCATCTCATGATGATGATGAGACTCAGGTGCCAGGTTTTGTGGAGCATGGTGCTGCCCAGACCATCCAACAGCAGCAGGTGTTGGAAGAGGGTAGTGGAGATGATGAAGTCCGAGACCCAACATGGCGTGAGCAACAGGAAGGTGGTGGGAGCAGCTCTGAGGAAGAGATTGGCCCAACGGTACAAAGAGGAGGGAGAGGTAGCTGCAGACTCGCTTGCCTGTAGCCTCCAGTTTGGCACCTGTTGGGAGCAGTTCTCTTACAAATGTCAAAATTGGCGCTCCCATGACTTGCACTGCGTGGTCCTTTTTTGACAGACTTGTAGATGATATTTGCTATGTTAAATGCAAGCTGTGTAAGCAAAAAGTTAAAAGAGGTAAAAATATCAGTAACCTGAATACCACAAATATGTGGAAACATGTACGGACAAAGCACGTAGCTGAGTTACAAAGACACACTGGAGATGTAGGCCAACCTACAGCAGCACCTACATCTTCAGGTCGTGTTGGAGCCTCTACCTCCAGCTCACACACACCTGGTTCGGCTTCCTCACAGGATCTCCATGGAAGAACCTCGGTCACTGTTGTCCATAGACAAACTGTTATTCCACCCACAGCAGCAAGTTCACAGTCATCGTCACACTCCCAGGCCACAAAACAGCCATCGGTAGCACAGGCATGGATAAAAGACGGCCATACTCGGCAAACCATCCACGAGCACAGGCTCTGAATGCTGGCATTGCAAAACTCCTGTCCCTTGAAATGCTGTCATTCAGGCTGGTGGAGACTGACAGTTTCAGGAACTTAATGGCATTGGCAGTCCCACAATATAATGTGCCAAGCCGATTTTATTTCAGCAGGCAAGCCGTCCCTGCTCTGCAAAAACATGTCGAGGGAAACATTAAACATGCGCTACTAAACGCCGTCAGTAGCAGGGTCCACCTGACCACCGATGCGTGGACCAGTACCCATGGCCAGGGACGATACCTTTCCCTCACTGCCCATTGGGTCAATGTTGTGGAGCCGGGTACAGATCTTGCCAGTGGCGCTGTACGTGTTCTGCCAACTCCAAGGATTGCAGGAATCCAGTCTGTACACATTGATTCCTCCTCCTACTCCAGTTCCTCAGAATCATCGCTGCATCGAGCCGTCACGGTATACCTCCACATGGACCCGTGAACGCTTACCTGTTGCGACCGATATGAGCACAGCCGTGGCCAAACGTCAACAGGCCGTCCTGAAAATGATTTCAATGGGGAATCTAAGCCACACAGCGCAGGAGGTCTGGAATGCCATCAAGCAGGAGAGCGACGTGTGGTTTTTGCCTGCGAATCTCCAGCCAGGCTTTGTAGTGTGTGACAATGGCCGAAATCTGGTGGCAGCTCTGGGCCTTGGCAACCTTACTCACATACCATGTCTGGCACATGTGCTCAACTTGGTCGTGCAGAGTTTTTTGAGGGACTATCCGGATCTTGCTGGACTGCTGCAGAAGGTCCGCCTAGAGTGCGCTCACTTGCGACGTTCCAGCATAGCCAGATCGCGCATTGCTGCTCTGCAACGCCGATTTCGCCTTCCTGAACATCGCATCATATGTGACGTACCCACCAGGTGGAATTCCACGTTACATATGTTGGAGCGTTGTGTGAGCAGCAGACAGCAGTAATGGAGTATCAGCTGCATCAGGCGCAATCAAGTCGCTCTTTGCGCCGTCCACACTTCACCACTACTGAGTGGGCCTCTATGAAGGACATCTGCGACGTTTTGCGTGCGTTTGATGTCTCAACGCGGATGGCGAGTGCAGATGATGCACTAGTCAGCATGACTGTCCCCCTTATCTGCCTGCTTCAGAAATCACTGAAAGCACTAAAGGAAGAGGTTTTGGAAGAGGTGGAGGATGAGGAGTCACAAATTCAATTACCTTCAGGACAGTCAGCGCAACGTGGTTCCTCACAAAGGGCTGGGCAGGGCTCACTTTGTGAGGAGGATGAGGAGGAGGAGGAGTCAATGGAGGAGGAAGAAATCCCTACAGAGGGAGGTACACAACGCTCTAGTCAGTATGTAGAGCGAGGGTGGGGTGATGCAGAGGAGGCAGAGATGACGCCTCTTCCACAGGACAGCTTTTGTTGGCCAGTTGGGAGTCTGCAGCACATGGTTGATTTCATGCTTCAGTGCCTGAGAAACGACCGCCGCATCGCCCACATTCTCACCACGTCAGATTATTGGGTGTACACCCTCCTAGACCCTCGCTACCGGGACAACTTACAAACCCTCATCACATCGGGAACCGGGACCGTAAAATGCGGGAGTACCAAGACACACTGGTGCAATCCATACTGTTGTACATTCCAGCCGAGAGAGATGCTGCTGCTACTGCTTTACAAAGCAGCTCTGTGCGTCGAGGCAGTGTAGACACCTCTACAACAAGAGGGAGCACAAGCAGCGCCTCTGCACAGGGCAAGAGCTGTATGTTACAAATGTGGCGAAGTTTTGTGACAGCGCCAGCAAGGTCTACACCATCCGAGACGGCTCCAGTCACCAGGAAGCAACGTTTCCGTAAGATGGTGACAGACTACTTGTCTTTCCCTCTAAGTGTACTCCCAGATGCCTCTTCCCCTTTCAAATTTTGGGTCTCTAAGTTGGATACATGGCCAGAGCTTAGCCAGTATGCATTGGAGGTGCTGGCTTGCCCTGCTGCCAGTGTATTATCTGAGCGCGTCTTTAGTGCTGCAGGTGGTGTACTAACAGACCGTCGCATGCGACTATCCTCAGAGAATGTAGACCGGCTTACTTTTCTGAAAATGAACAAGGCATGGATATCACCTGAATTTGCCTGTCCGTTTTCAGATTAAATAACTGTTTGGCAACGTTTTCCATGTCTCCTGTTATGTTCATCTTTCTACCACCTGAACTCTACTCCCTGGGCTACAACACCGCCATTTGTTGCTCGTAAGTAATTGGCAGGGGTACTGACTCCTGGCCAGCCTGGTTACAGCACGACAGCTGTTTCCTGGCAGTGTGAACGTCAATTATCCTCCAATAAGTTGTGCTGTCGTGTTGCATTCGGGTTAGCCGACTCTATGGTGCCTGCAGTTTAGGTGATTCCTATGTGTGCTGTGGGATATGTAAATAAAGGCTGTTTCCATTGTGACAATAGGACAAGCACCCACTGTAGGACTGTGTGATTCACTTAACTGCGGACGGCTTGCGTCCTGTCAACTTACATTTTCATGGGTGCGTTCTGCTACCCGTCCGGGGTCCAGTACCGTCAACTGGTTCTCCCCAGTGCCTTTGGCCTAGGTGCCTCCATCTCCGTATACGAGTTCCAGCAACGTCTGCTGGTCCTTGGTAGTGCTTTGGAGCACAGGTACCTCCTGCTTAGTAACCGTGTCACAGTAACGTCAGCTGGTACTCGGTTGTGACATTGCCTCTTTTCCTTCTGCTACCCGTCCGGGGTCCAGTACCGTCAACTGGTTCTCCCCAGTGCCTTTGGCCTAGGTGCCTCCATCTCCGTATACGAGTTCCAGCAACGTCTGCTGGTCCTTGGTAGTGCTTTGGAGCACAGGTACCTCCTGCTTAGTAACCGTGTCACAGTAACGTCAGCTGGTACTCGGTTGTGACATTGCCTCTTTTCCTTCTGCTACCCGTCCGGGGTCCAGTACCGTCAACTGGTTCTCCCCAGTGCCTTTGACCCAGGTGCCTCCATCTCCGTATACGAGTTCCAGCAACTTCTGCTGGTCCTTGGTAGTGCTTTGGAGCACAGGTACCTCCTGCTTAGTAACCGTGTCACAGTAACGTCAGCTGGTACTCGGTTGTGACATTGCCTCTTTTCCTTCTGCTGCCCCTCCGGGTTCCAGCACAGTCAGCTGGTCCTCGTTACTTCCATTGTCTCTTGTTCCATCTGATACCCGTCCGGGTTCCAGTAACGTCAGCTGGTTCTCGGAAATTAGACGACCTTAAAGACCACCCAGAAGAGGATGACGACAACAAGGACGACGAGCATGAAGCCAACCAGCCTGAACACCATCACAAAGAAAAAATAAAAGATTACCCTGAAGAAGATCACCAACAGGACAAAGAAGGTTAAGACAAACTACAAGATACAGAACAACAGACAGAAGAACAATAAGCAGAAGATCAAAAAGCAGAAGAACATGAAGTAAAAGACCAAAATGAAGAGCAAAATATATGCTCTAAATTCTAAGCAGAAGAAGACTAAGCAGTGTATGGGGGTGAGTCCGTTCCTCCTCGTGGTGCCCCTGGAAAATGCCTGCTGCTGCAGGCTAAACTGAACACGGACAAATACTGTTGTAATTTAAATCTTTTGTGACAGCAAGAACGGAAGGATGAAAAATTCATACTTTTACAGATTACAAGTACAGGAATCTCTGTCACAAATAAGAATATGATGAAGAAGATGAAGAGGAAGAAGATGAAGAATTTGAATATGAAGAAGATTAATAGTTTAATAATAACAATATGAGTAATGTAAACAAAAACATGAATAGCAAGAAGTTTAAGAAGAAGATTAAGAAGGTGAAGATGAAGAATAATTTGATGAGAAAGATGATGCTGCTGAAAATTCTGAAGGAGAAAGTGTGGCACTGGCAAAAGTTAAAAAGGTGAAGAGCATGGAAGTTGTGAAACATACATATTTGCCAAAATAGAAAAAAGGTTAACAACATTGTCAATTTGTTCGTCAATCCAAACGTATTTCCAAAAAAATATATATTAATGCTATTCCAATGCATTGGGTTAAACATGTATGCCTTTATTGTCTCCTCAACCCCCCAATACATTCTACATTACTCTTTGTTGTTTTCCTTCATGTACAATTAACCAACAAGGCAAGAATGGGTTTTTTTAATGTCGATATTTGGTTCCCATAGACTTACATTGGACTTCCGGTATCGGTATCGGGTATCGCCGATATAATATCGGCGATACCATTCCGATCCGATATTTTTAGATATCGAGCAGTATCGCTCAACACTAGTTGCAAACACTATAGAAGTACAGAAAGGAGCCTTTCAGAGATAGTGAACAGTTGTGTGCAGTGTTCACTCTAGTCTGAGGTTTTCATTTTTGGAGTGCAGATCACGCTCCAGTTAGTTCTTCAACCACTGCTGGTTGTAGTCTGCTGAACGTGTGTCACTGCCTCATCCTTGACATTTTTCTCTAATTGGTGCTGCTCCATTCTATTTAAAATAACTCTAATCTATTAGTGTGACGCGCTTCCATCCGTATCCAATACATTGGTTGCAAACACTATAGAAGTACACAAAGGAACCTTTCACACCTAGTGAACAGTTGTCTGCAGTGTTCACTGCAGTCTCTGCGTAATAACCACACTTAGGCCTTATAACTTTTCTGACTTTCTTTATCAATCTACCAAGATGAAGAAGGCAGGGAGTAAGGCACGTGGTCGTGGCCGTGGAGTTTCAGCAGGGAGAGGACGTGGGGATTCTGTGTCTGCTGCCGCCCCAAGTGACACAGCATCCACCATTTTTCCCCGTGAGCGTTCCTTTATGCGCACTTTTGTAGGAGGTCGGCGTACCCCCCTGCTGCGGGAAGAACAAATTGAAGCCGTTGTTGGTTGGATGGCAGCCAATGCATCGACTTCAATTGCTTCCACCTCCTCTCAGGACCACAACACTGTTGAGCAACCATCTGTCTCTTCACCGCCTGTCAAATTGCCCAGGCAGTCAGAGAGTTCTGAACTGGAGCCAGCTGAGTCTCTGCTTCTGTTCTCAGAATCTGTTGGCTTGCAAACAGGGGCCCAGCCAAGCAGCATTCTGGAATTTGAAGAAGAGGGAGTATGCAGTGATGCGCAACAGCTGTGTCTCTCTGAATCTGAAGAGGCGGGTGAGCCAGTGCCGATGGTCAGCACACCGCAGAACGCATCTGATGATGATGAGACTCAGGTTCCAGTTTCTGTTGAGTATGGTGCTGTCCAGACCACCCAACAGCAGCAGGTGTTGGAAGAGGGTAGTGGAGATGATGAGGTCCAAGACCCAACATGGCGTGAGGAACAGGAAGGTGGTGGGAGCAGCTCTGAGGAAGAGATTGACCCAACGGTACAAACAGGAGGGAAAGGTAGGCTGCAGACTCGGTTGCCTGTAGCCTCCAGTTTGGCACCTGTTCGGAGCAGTTCTCTTACAAAAGTGAAAATGGGCGCTCCCAGGACTTGCACTGCGTGGTCCTTTTTTGGCACACTTGCAGATGATATTTGCTATGTCAAATGCAAGCTGTGTAAGCAAAAAGTAAAAAGAGGTAAAAGTGTCAGTAACCTCAATACCACAAATATGTGGAAACATGTGCGGACAAAGCACGTAGTTGAGTTACAAAGACACACTGGAGATGTAGGCCAACCTACAGCAGCACCTACATCTTCAGCTCATGTTGGAGCCTCTTCCTCCAGCTCACACACAGCTGGTTCGGCTTCCTCACAGGATCACCATGGAAGAACCTCGGTCACTGTTGTCCAGAGCAAAAGTGTTATTCCACCCACAGCAGCAAGTTCCCTGTCATCCTCACACTCCCAGGCCACAAAACAGCCATCGGTAGCACAGGCATGGGATAAAATACGGCCATACTCGGCAAACCATCCACGAGCACAGGCTCTGAATGGTGGCATTGCAAAACTCCTGTCCCTTGAAATGCTGTCATTCAGGCTGGTGGAGACTGAGAGTTTCCGGAACTTAATGGCATTGGCAGTCCCACAATACAATGTGCCAAGCCGATTTTATTTCAGCAGGCAAGCCGTCCCTGGTCTGCAAAAGCATGTTGAGGGAAAAATTAAACATGTGCTACTAAACGCCGTCAGTAGCAAGGTCCACCTGACCACCGATGCGTGGACCAGTACCCATGGCCAGGGACAATACCTTTCCCTCACTGCCCATTGGGTCAATGTTGTGGAGCCGGGTACAGATCTTGCGAGTGGCGCTGTACGTGTTCTGCCAACTCCAAGGATTGCAGGAATCCAGTCTGTACACATTGACTCCTCCTCCTACTCCAGTTCCTCAGAATCATCGCTGCAGGAGCCGTCACGGTCTACCTCCACATGGACCCGTGAACGCTTACCTGTTGCGACCGATATGAGCACAGCTGTGGTCAAACGTCAACAGGCCGTCCTCAAATTAATTTCAATGGGGAATCGAAGCCACACAGCGCAGGAGGTCTGGAATGCCATCAAGCAGGAGAGCGACGTGTGGTTTTTGCCAGCGAATCTACAGCCAGGCTTGGTAGTGTGTGACAATGGCCGAAATCTGGTGGCAGCTCTGGGCCTTGGCAACCTCACTCACATAACATGTCTGGCACATGTGCTCAACTTGGTCGTGCAGAGTTTATTGAGGGAATATCCTCATCTTGATGAACTGCTGCACAAGGTCCGCCTAGAGTGCGCTCACTTGCGACGTTCCAGCATGGCCAGATCGCGCATTGCAGCTCTGCAACGCAGATTTCGCCTTCCTGAACATCGCATCATATGTGACGTACCCACCAGGTGGAGTTCCACGTTACATATGTTGGAGCGGTTGTGTGAGCAGCAGCCAGCAGTAATGGAGTATCAGCTGCATCAGGCGCAATCAAGTCGCAATTTGCACCGTCCACACTTCACCACTACTGAGTGGGCCTCTATGAAGGACATCTGCCACGTTTTGCATGCGTTTGATGAGTCAACGCGGATGGCGAGTGCAGATGATGCACTAGTCAGCCTGACTGTCCCCCTTATCTGCCTGCTTCAAAAAACACTGCAAGCACTAAGGGATGATGTTTTGGAAGAGGTGGAGGATGAGGAGTCACAAATTCCATCACCTTCTGGACAGTCAGCGCAACGTGGTTCCTCACAAAGGGCTGGGCAGGGCTCACTTTGTGAGGAGGATGAGGAGGAGTCAATGGAGGAGGAAGAAATCGCTACAGAGGGAGGTACACAACGCTCTAGTCAGTATCTAGAGCAAGGGTGGGGTGATGCAGAGCAGGCAGAGATGACGTTTCTTAGAGAGGAAAGCGTTTGTTGGCCAGTTGGGAGTCTGCAGCACATGGTTGATTTCATGCTGCAGTGCCTGAGAAACGACCGCCGCATCGCCCACATTCTCACCACGTCTGATTATTGGGTGTACACCCTCCTAGACCCTCGCTACTGGGACAACTTACAAAGCCTCATCATACCGTTGAACCGGGAGCGTAAAATGCGGGAGTACCAAGACACACTGGTGCAATCCATAATGTTCTCCATTCCAGCCGAGAGCGCTGCTGCTACTGCTTTACAAAGCAGCTCTGTGCGTCGAGGCAGTGGAGACAGCTCTGCAACACGAGGGAGCACAAGCAGCGCCTCTGCACAAGGCAAGACCAGTATGTTCCAAATGTGGCGAAGTTTTGTGGCAGCGCCACCAATGTCTACACCATCCGAGACGCCTCCAGTCACCAGGAGGCAACGTTTCCGTAAGATGGTGACAGACTACATGTCTTGCCCTCTCACTGTACTCCCAGATGGCTCTTCCCCTTTCAAGTTTTGGGTCTCTAAGCTGGATACATGGCCAGAGCTTAGCCAGTATGCATTGGAGGTGCTGGCTTGCCCTGCTGCCAGTATATTATCGGAGCGCGTCTTTAGTGCTGCAGGTGGTGTACTAACAGACCGTCGCATGCGACTATCCTCCGATAATGTAGACCGGCTTACTTTTCTGAAAATGAACAAGGCATGGATCTCGCCTGAATTTGCCTGTCCGTTTTCCGATTAAATAACTGGTTGGCAACGTTATCCATGTTTCCTGTTATGTTCATCTATCTACCACCTGAACTCTACTCCCTGGGCTACAACACTGCCAGTCACAGGGGAATGATCAGTTACCAACCAAAATGTTCTCCCCAACAGATAGTAGCGCAACGACTCCAGTGCCCACTTGATCGCCAGGCACTCTCTCTCTACAATGCTGTATCTGGTTTCAGCTGGAGTAAGCTTTCGACTCAGGAAACTAATGGGATGCTCCTCTCCGTTAACCTCCTGAGACAACACGGCACCCACACCTACCTCTGACGCATCTGTCTGGACAATGAATTCTCTTTTGAAGTCGGGTGTGATCAAAAATGGTGACACACACAGTGCCCCTTTTAGTTTTACAAACGCTTCTTCAAGCTGATCATTCCATCGCACCATTACTGACTTCCTGCCTTTTAGGCAGTCAGTTAACGGCGCCGACAGGGTTGCAAAATTGGGAATAAACCGCTGGTAGTATCCCACTAACCCCAAAAACCCTTTCACTTGTTTTGTGGTGAGGGGACGGGGCCAGTTTTGGATTGCCTCCACTTTGTTTATTTGGGGTTTGATAACTCCTCTCACAATCACATACCCCAGGTACCGAGCTTCCTCCAACCCTATGGAACACTTGTTTGGGTTGGCAGTTAGCCCTGCTTGTCTCAGCGAATGTATCACCGCCTGTACCTTGGCTAAGTGACTTTCCCAGTCTGTACTGTACACCACAATATCATCAAGATTGTCCGCGGCATATCGGCGATGAGGACGAAGAACAACGTCCATTAACCTCTGGAATGTCGCTGGAGCGCCATGCAACCCGAAGGGTAGGACTATATACTGGAACAGTCCCTCGGGTGTTACAAAAGCCGTTTTCTCTCTCGCTGCTTTTGTTAGGGGCACCTGCCAATACCCTTTTGTGAGGTCAATGACTGAAAAATAACGGTCCTGCCCAAACCGCTCTATTAACTCATCGACCCGGGGCATGGGGTAGGCGTCAAACTTTGAAATTTCATTCAGTTTTCTGAAGTCATTACAGAACCTTAGTGTCCCATCTGGCTTTGGTATTAGGACTATTGGGCTGGCCCACTCACTCTGGGACTCTTCAATGACCCCTAACTGCAGCATCATCTTGACCTCTTCCTTGCTGGCTTGTCGCCGGGCCTCAGGCAGCCGATATGGCTTTAATTGTACTTTGCCCTGCGGCTCAGTGACAATGTCATGTTGGATTAGGGAGGTACGACCAGGAAGTTCCGAAAAAACATCTGTATTTTGGCTAACAAACTCTCGGACTTCCTGAACTTGTCTGGGCGACAAAGTGTCTGGTATTTTGATGGCGGAGAGGACTTCTCTTGCCTTCTCCTGAGGCAAGGAAGCCATCTGTACTGGAAATGCAGGCCGTGGACAATCCTCACCAAGCGTGTCTCTGTCTTTCCATGGTTTGAGCTGATTCACATGGTATACCTGTTCTGGCTTTCTCCGCGCTGGTTGCTGTACTTTATAGTTTACTGGTCCCACCTTCACTATAATGTCGTAGGGTCCCTGCCACCTTGCAAGGAACTTACTATCCACTGTAGGCACAAGTACCAACACCCGATCCCCAGGGTTAAAGGACCTTACCCGTGCCTCCCGGTTATAGACCTGCCTCTGTGACCTTTGTACTGCTTCCATATGTTCTCGGACTAATGGTAGGACTGTCTCCATTCTCTCTTGCATTTTGGCCACATGTTCTATCACACTTTTGTGGGGAGTTGGATGGTTTTCCCAGGCCTCTTTTGCTATATCGAGTAAGCCATGGGGATGTCTGCCATATAATAGTTCAAAGGGCGAGAACCCCGTAGATGCCTGGGGCACCTCCCGCACTGCAAACATCAGATATGGCAACAAGAGATCCCAGTCCAAAGCATCTTTCGAGACTGGTTTTTTAAACATATTCTTCAGGGTTTTTAATTGAACCTTTCTACTAAACCGTCTGTTTGGGGATGATAGACCGATGTGCGCAACTGTTTAACACTTAACAAGTGGCACAGTTCCTTCATGATTTTTGACATAAAGCGGGTCCCCTGATCTGTTAAGATTTCTTGACGGATTCCCACCCGAGAGAACATACCCATGAGTTCTTTTGCGATCTGTTTGGCCGAGGTGTGTCGCAGGGGAATAGCCTGAGGATACCTGCTAGCGTAATCTAGAACTACGAGGATGTGTTGATGACCCCTTGGTGATTTATTAACCGGACCCACCAGATCCATGGCTATTGTCTCAAACGGTACCTCTATAATTGGTAATGGTAATGGCACCAAGGGACTCCGAAAATGAGGCTGCGGACTGGTTACCTGGCACACTGGACAAGAGTTACAATACTGTTTACCTTCTTCATAGACCCCTAGCCAGTAAAACCGTTATAGAATTCTGTCTAGGGTTTTCTTTTGTCCCAAATGTCCCCCTAGTACATGCGCATGCGCTAAGTCCATTACCAACCTCCGATATGACTGCGGTACCAGCAATTGCTCGACAATTTCCCCATGTATTTTTTCAACCCGATACAGCAAATCTTGGTTCATCTCGAATTGGGGAAATACTGTAGCTGCCCCGGGGTGTTGGGGTTCCCCATTGACAACCAGTACATTTTCACGGGCTGGAGTCAACGTAGGGTCACGTAGTTGCGCCGTAACAAAATTGTCACCTGCCACATTTAACTATGAGAATTCTGGTCCCGGTGGCAAATCTTCCATCTCCCCAGCTAACACTTCTATAGGAGAGGGGTTTTCCTCCTCCACCGAAGGCAAAGGTACTCCTACCGCCAGTACATCTTCCTCTGGGCCACCAGGTTCATGCCCGATTTCAGGAGAATGCAACCTGGTTGCCACTGGTGCCGACGACTGTTCTGTCGGAGGGGTAATTACCTCATAATGCAAATTAACCACCACCCCCACCTCGTCTCACCTCCTCCCCGCTGACGTGTTTATCATCACCAGGGCAGTAGGATAATGTTTTAAGTCCCCATGAATACACAACACACCCATTTTCAGAGCAGTATACTCGCTGATTTGGACGTGGCTGGCTCGTATTAGGGTCACGAGACTACCTGAGTCCAGTACAGCCACAGCAGGGTTACCCTCCACCTCCACTTTACACAAATGGTTCATACTGGTTCCCTCTGGTTTGCCCACTGCACACATGTGTTCTGCATAGTGAGACTGATAGTAGCCAAAGTTGTTGTCCATGGGCTCAGTCAGGTGGGGGCAATCAGCTCTCACATGTCCTGGTTCTTGGCACCGCCAACAGATTATGGGGCCCCTTTCGTTCCCCGACCCGTCCTGGGCGGCCCTCCGAGTCTCTGCTCGCCGAGCTGTGGGTGAAGGTTTGGGGAATTTACTTGATACCTTCCGGGTAGTCTCTCCCTGTATCTCCTTGGTAGCCCCATATCTTTCAATGAGGTCTACCATTTGGAGACCATCAGTAGGGCTGCCTGTCCAACCCATGTTTGAAGGGTGTGGGGCAAAGTTCTCCAGAATTTATCAGTCACTATACGATCCAGCATAGCGCGGGGTGACAACACCTCCGGCTGCAACCACTTTTCTATCAGGTGTATCAAGTCATAATACTGGTACCGAGCTGGCTCGGAAGGGGAAAACTTCCACTGGTGTACCCGCTGGGCCCGGACCAAAACATTTACCCCAAGACGTGCAAGTATCTCACCCTTGACACTCTCATAGTCCTCCTGTTGCTCGGGGGGTAGGTCCCTATAGGCTTTTGCGGGTCCTGAAGTCAAAAACGGAGCCACGATCTCGGCCCACTGGTCCCGGGGCACTCTCTCCCTTTTTGCCACGCCTTCAAACATCTCCAGGTACACCTCGACGTCATCTGATTGCTCCATATTTCGGATCGGTGTACGCACCGCTTTACGGACATCCTGGCATCCCCGGGCAGCTCCTGCTGTCTGCGGCGCTGTGATGTGCTGCATCAGTAGACTATTGTTTTCCTGTTGCTGTCGATTAAATATCTGCTGCTGCTCCATAGCCTGCTGCTGTATAGCCTGCTGCCGCTCCATAGCCTGCTGCTGTATAGCCTGCTGCTGCTGCATAGCCTGCTGTTGCTGCTGTGTAGCCTGCTGTTGCTGTCGCATGGCCTCCACCAGCATTTTTACGGTGTTCTCCATCTTCGGACAGTTATCCACCGGGTTTTGCGTCACTTTCTTTACCCAGGACATTTAGTGTCATGCAGGAAAAAACAGCCTGACCTCACTGCGTTGCCCGCATTGAAGCCACCAATTGTAGGGATCCGCTCTGGTAGGCAGGGCTGGGCCGCAGTAATGAGGCAAACACACAGCCTTTTAGTTCAAATTTCAGTGGTTTTAATCATGATTTAAAAAAAAAGTCCAGATAACAAAATAAAAACAGAACATAAATCACTACAGTTTGGAGAACCACTGGTCCCAGACTCACCCTTGCTTGGGACGGGCTTAACTAAGCGGCTGCAGGTCAGCAGAGACCGCCAGGTCCCATTACGGGTGGTCTGGTACTCGCTTCCTGGTGCACACTGGCACACAGTAACAAAACAATCTTCCAGGCTGACTCCAGCCGAACTCCTTCCTTCCACACACCAACTACAACAGCTCCTTATTTTATAGGCCTACTCCACACCCTCAGGTGAGGTACACATGAGCTGACCAGATCACGTTACTATGACCTTATCACAGGTCCTTGTGATCATGTAAAATCATGAGCAAACTTCAGTCTGCTAGAAGAAATATATCTCCCATCCAGCAAGATCCCCTTTGGTGTACCACACCGGCAAGAAGTCTCCTGTTCCCTACACATGCACAGAAAAACCCATGTCGAACATGCTCCAAATAGGGAATAGCCGTCACCCTGATTGTTATGCTTAAAACAGGAAAGATTGAAGTTTTCAAGGCCTAAAATGATAAATTTTACTAAGAAATATGGACAAATATTAATTTGTCATCACAGCGCATATCTGCACATGGCTAGTAGAAATGGTAACAAAAACTAAAACATAGTGTTTACTTTTGGAAATTAATGCATAAAAATAAATTTCATAATTATCAATTAATGGTTCTTAAGGAACGTTATCTGTACCTGTAAGATAATGCAGTCAATGGATGTACGAATCATAAACATCATCATCATCCTCACGAGTTTTATTTATGACAGACATAATAAAATACAAAGACTGAGGACAACTGTAACTTCACACACCATATATGAAATGGCCAGCATCTAAACCTGGTAATAATGCGCAATAATAAATAATTACACCTAGAAAGTGCATCATGCATACTAACAATAGGTAGTTAGACCTGCAAGTGCTGTTGAAACAACCACAACAGATATAAATTAATAATGGTATATAGGTATCACAGTGCATAGTTACTCATGGATAATGTCGATCTAATACTGTACCTCAATAAAGGCAGCGTCACCCCTCATGCTTGTTTGTCTTGTAGATTGTTGAAGAGGGAATTTTTTTTTTTTTTTTGGTTTTTTAAATTCCTTTTTTTTGTATTTTCAAAACAAAAATGCCACATAAGGCGTTACACATCTCGGTCGCAGCCGATATGGTCATAAAATAAACATTGTAAAAGTCAAAGTAACAAGAGAACAGAAAACCGAAACTCGTTAATAATTGTAAGGAAACCCCTAAGTTCTAGGATTCCTCCCGTCATCTTCCTTCTCTAACTTTGCTGTGATCCTGATTAAACTATTTCACTCGTCATCCTTCTCTGGCGTGTATTTTTTCAAATTCTCGCCACCTTTACATTCATTTTATCCGATCATGTTAAAATATAAGGCTTTCCTCAATATCAGCATGATCGATCATGATCCCATGTTTATTCGTTAACGCTGTAATATGTTGATGAATGTGATTTACTTTCGCTAGTCGTGATAATAGTCTCCCTGATTTGCTACCATAACGATATAGATCGGCTCTATAATTCATATTACTGGTTCTCTCGCGTCGATCTACCCATAGGTCAAAGTCAGCCTTAGCCTGCTTCCATCTATTTTTATCCTGTGTCGATGAAGTTCTCAGGTATGCCGTGTAGCTATCGCGTAATATCCTGGTAGCCTGCGAGTAGTTTGTCGCTATCTTCTTTTTTAGGGTTGTCTGATAAGCTATTAGTTTCCCGCGCATTACTGCCTTCCCTGCTGCCCATAAAAGTTCCTGCCTATCCCTACTATCTCCATTATACCTTACATATTGCAACCACCATTGCTTCACCTGATCTCGAAAATTCTCATCCGTTAACAAATAGGAAGTGAAGCGCAAAGTTTGGTCTGGCCCCATCTGAACCATATCTGGCAGGGTCACTGATACGGGTGCGTGGTCAGATATAGCTACGTTGTGCACATGTGCCTCTTCCACTCCCCTTACTAGCTCCTGTGATAGCAATATATAATCTATTCTTGACCAAGAGTCATGTGCCGACGAATAGAAGGAATATTCACTGCCATCTGTGTTCAGGTGTCTCCAAATGTCTACAAAGTTAGTCGTGTCTAGCAAGGGTTTCAAACGTGTGTCATGTGATCGCACAGTCGTTCGCATCGACCGACGGTCTTCACTGGTTCGATTCACCGTATTTAAGTCACCATCTACTATTTTCAGTGAAATTGTGTCTTGAAGTATACGTGCCTCCAATTCTCGGAAAAATGGTCCATTGTCTTCTGTGGGTCCGTATAGGTTATAAATACTATAGGTTTTGTTGTCAAGTGATACTGATATTCTCACCCAACGACCATCTGTGTCATTTTCGGAGTCAATCACCTTGCCCTTGAAGTGCTTGCTGATTAATGTCAATACCCCTGTCTTGCGCTCCGTGCCCTGTGACCCGTAACTGTCTCCCACCCAAAATTTGTGCATGGGAGGAAAATCAGTCACCTTCAGATGTGTCTCTTGGAGAAGTGCTATGTCCGGCTTCCACCGGCGGAGGTACCTCAGAATCATTGTGCGCTTCTCCGGCGCCCGCAAGCCTTTGACATTGCAGGAGATGATCTTTATATTGAATGGGCGGCAGAAAAGTTATGAGTGTGCTGGAGGAGACGGTGTACCCTCTTATGGCCGTCGTTGGCACCAACCTGTGAGGAAAGGAGGAAGTAGCACCACAATATCAAATACCAAATCAAGATGTATTGACAATTCCAGGATTAATTATTGGAGAGAGGTCCCTTGCTACCCTTTTCTAGTAACTCTTGTTTAACAATAAACCGCTGTAAGCGGTCGTAGTCTCTCCACCACTACCTCTGTTTATGTGACTTCCTTTTTTCTAAACTGTCAGGAGATTACCCCCATCCTCCCAGGCTATTCAGTGTACCCCCCCATGTGTCCAAAGCATGAAACCCCAATAGCCTGCTTCACTTATTGTCCCTCCATATGTAATGTTGAAGTCAGTTGTCCCACGTGTATCAAGATACCCTCTCTCATGAGAGATCTTCAACATCTAATATCAATTAACTAATTTAACCATCTAAAATTGCAGCAAAGCTATCATGCTTTAGCATAGGTATGAAGGAACTCCAATAGAAACGGCTCAAACAGCAAATATATCTCATATGTAATTTAACGTGGAGAGAATCTCTTTCATCTTTTCTGATCTCCTTCATGAACTGCCATCTTGTCGTCGTCTGCGTGGGGAGAACCAAGTTCCAAGGCTGCTTCGGCTTGTTCTGGTGTGTCATAAATGACATATGTCCCGTCAGATCTTTGTAACCGCAAACGCGCTGAGAACAGTAGTTGAAAGCGAACATCTCGCTCAAACAACGTTGTGCAAATGGAACTGAACGCCCTCCTCTTCTTTGAGACCGATACTGAGAAGTCCTCAAAGAGCAGAATCTCATAGCCATGGAGTAGCACTGGGCGCCTCGCTTCTCTGAATGCCCGTAACAATGAAACTTTGTCGTTATAATCTAACAGCTTCATTATTACTTGCCGTGGTCTGTACATCGTTGTTTTCGATGCCTCCCCTCGCCTGTTGTTGTTTTGCGGCGGTCCCACACGATGTGCACGTTCCACATGACAGTAGTACTTAAGTCACAATATTTTTGTTAGATCATTCTCACAGATGGATTGTAAGTCTGCTGATTGAAACGATTCAGGCAGTCCTACGAGACGTAAATTGCTTCGTCTCGAGCGATTTTCCAAGTCCTCTGTTTTGTCTATCAAATTTTGTAAGTTCTGCTGAAGGTTCTGTTCTCTGTCTTGGGAAAGTTGCTTCTCCTGTTGTAGCAGCGCCACATCCTGTTGCAGCTTGGTAATTGCAATGGTATTCAGATCTACAGACTTTTGTATGGAAGACAATGACGATTGCAATGCCGACTCCAGCAGCTTCTGAATGTCTGGTAAGAGAAGGACTGTGACCTCTCCAGCCATTTTCTGGGAATCAAATTCCTGAGGAACTCTCAGGTCACATGGTGCTTCTGATAATAGCTCTTGATGCATGTCTATGGCAGTGTCATGGGTGCATCGCCACGAAGATCGTTGCGATTGCACATTCTGACTTCTCGCAGCTGAGTTGCTGTTACTTTGTGTTTGGTAGTGAGGGAGTTAATTTTACCTAGCTCTTTGCTAAGACTAGGTCCAGCCTCGCCCGGCTGCTTTGATTATGCACTAATTAGCTTCCTTTATATACCTGCCAGTCTGCTTAGGAGTTGCCGGTGAAAGCTTACACGCAGACCAGCAGATTGGATCAGGTTATGAGAAGACTTAAGCTAAGAGTTCCTTTGTGGTTTCTCCTCTCCTCGCTTATAGTTTATCTCCTAGACCATTTGTGTTCCCTCTGTGTTTAAGTGTTGTATGCAAGACAGTATTTACTTTATCCCCTGTCTGTCTCGTTTGTCTTTACTGTTTGTTAAGCAGTGACCTGCCTATTCCCTGTGTGGTAATCAGGGTCCTTCTGAGGACTAGATTACAGTGGTCAGGGACTTATAGGAGACAGGGTTATGCTGGCGGCCTGGACCTCTGTACCATTAACAGTACCTCCAGGTAGAGGGACTAGTCAGGACCCCAGTTTAGGGTCAGCATAGACCCCGGTCCACCTCCAGCCTGTGACAGCGTAATACGTCTTCAGGATTCACCCACAGTACAACGGATATTATGTCAGGTAATACTATACTTTATGTACATGTTGATATTACCTATTCATATGTTATAGTGTATGTTGTCCCTCTTGGTATTGATTACTGACATTATATATATATATCTGTGATACAGCGTGACATTTTCACCGGCCAAAAAAGATTCTCCCCAGCTACCATGGATCCAGTTGCCCAGTTTGCCCTGCAGTTGCAGAGTTTATCCATGGAGCTGACGGACATTAAGTCCAAGGTTTTGTCCCCTCCGGAGCAAACCAGATCTGAACCTAAAGTTGCTCTCCCGGACAGGTTCACTGGTGGGCGGGACAAATTTTTTACCTTCCGGGAGGCATGTAAATTATATTTTCGGCTTCGGCCTCGGTCATCGGGGAGTGAAGAGCAGAGGGTGGGAATTGTCATCTCGCTCTTACAAGGGGACCCTCAATCCTGGGCGTTCTCTCTTCCTCCGGGCTCCCCGGCCCTCCAGTCAGTAGATCGATTTTTTACTGCCCTGGGTCTGGTATACGATGACCCAGATCGGGTCTCCCTTGCTGAAACGAAGTTACGTAAGATACAGCAGGGAGATCGTCCGGCGGAGGAATTTTCTTCTGAGTTCCGTAGATGGGCCACAGATACTCAGTGGAATGACCCAGCTCTTAGGAGCCAGTTTTGTCAAGGGTTATCTGACAAATTAAAAGATGTTTTGGCTCAGTATGATTCTCCTCCGTCACTGGAGGCTGCTATGGCCCTTGCTATTCGTATTGATAGACGGCTTCGGGAGAGGTGCGAGGTAACTCCGCCCCCTGTTATGACTCCACCTACTACTAAAGTCCCTTATATTGAGGTTCCCCTGGTCTGTTCTGTGGAACCTATGCAGTTGGGAGGGACATCATTTTGTAGGAGGGGATCGGCGGTGCGCCGTAAGACAAGAAGGTGTTTCTTCTGCGGGAGGGAGGGACATTATGAGAACCTTGTCATGCCTTTTGGTCTGACTACTGCCCCGGCGGTGTTTCAACATTTTGTTAATGACATCTTTCGCCATCTTGTGGGGCAGTTTGTGGTCGTTTATTTAGATGACATCTTAATTTACTCGCCAGATCTTGTGTCTCATCAGGAGCATGTGAGACAGGTGTTGCAGATCTTGCGAGACAATAAGCTGTACGCCAAATGGTAAAAGTGTGTATTCGCCGTACAGGAACTTCAGTTTTTGGGTTTCCTGGTGTCAGCTTCCGGTTTCCGTATGGACCCTGAGAAAGTGAGAGCAGTGCTTGAATGGGATCGGCCAGAGGATCTTAAGGCACTGCAGCGTTTCCTGGGGTTTGCTAACTACTACCGGAAATTTATTCGTAATTTCTCATCTGTTGTCAAACCTCTCACTGACATGACTAAAAAAGGGACGGATTTTTCTAGGTGGTCTGACAAAGCTTGTCAGGCATTTTCCTCCTTGAAAAAATGTTTTTCTTCGGCCCCCATACTCATTCAACCAGATGCATCACAACCGTTCATTGTGGAGGTGGACGCGTCTGACGTAGGGGTGGGTGCAGTATTATCCCAAGGTCCGTCCCCTGGTAAATGGCATCCGTGCGCTTTCTTCTCTAAGAAATTGTCGTCCGCCGAGAGGAATTATGATGTCGGCAATAGGGAACTCTTGGCCATTAAGTTGGCTTTTGAGGAATGGCGTCACTTTTTGGAGGGGGCAGTCCACCCGGTCACCGTTATTACTGATCACAAGAACCTGCTGTATTTAGAATCTGCAAAGTGTCTGAATTCCAGACAAGCTAGATGGTCGTTGTTTTTTACCAGGTTTAATTTTGTCGTCACATATCGTCCTGGGTCAAAAAATGTTAAGGCTGATGCCTTATCTCGTAGTTTCCCAGGGGCCGGGAAGACGGATGACCCGGTTCCTATCCTTCAGGAGGGAGTTGTAGTGTCGGCTGTATGCTCTGAGCTTGAGGAGGAGGTATTGGAGGCTCAGGGGGACGCCCCTGTAGGACCTCCAGGGAAACTGTTTGTTCCAAATCAGTTAAGACAAAAAGTTATCGAGGCACATCATAATTCTGCTTTAGCAGGACACCCAGGGAGTAAAGCAACTGTGGATCTCCTTTCTCGCCGGTTTTGGTGGCCTAACTTAAATAAAGAGGTAATAACTTTTGTCGCGTCCTGTGGGGTTTGTGCTCGCTCTAAGACCCCACATACCCGTCCATCTGGGACCCTCTTGCCTTTGAAAATTCCGGAGCGTCCATGGACTCATCTGTCTATGGACTTCATTACGGACCTCCCTCCGTCGTCAGGGAAAACTGTCATACTAGTTGTAGTTGACAGGTTCAGTAAGATGGCACATTTCATTGCTCTTCCTGCTCTTCCTAATGCTAAAACTCTGGCGCAGGTGTTCATTGGGGAGATTGTGAGACTTCACGGGTTGCCTTCTGATGTGGTGTCAGATAGGGGGTCTCAGTTTGTGTCCAAATTCTGGAGGGCATTTTGTTCACGTCGGGGGATGCAATTGTCTTTTTCCTCGGCTTTTCATCCGCAGACCAATGGTCAGACAGAGCGTCTGAATCAGAGCCTAGAGACATATCTTCGGTGTTTTGTCTCAGAGAACCAGGAGGACTGGTCTTCTTTCTTGCCTCTGGCAGAGTTCGCTCTTAACAATAGGCGGAGCGAGTCCACTGGTAAGTCCCCATTTTTTGGGGCATATGGTTTTCATCCCCAGTTTTGTACTTTCAATGGGGGGGCCCTTCTGGGGTTCCTGAGGAGGAACGATTCTCGTCGTCACTTGCTTCAGTTTGGAGAGGAGTACTGAATAATCTGAGTGCTATGGGCAACCGTTACAAACGTATGGCTGATAGGAGGAGAGGGTCTGGTCCGGACCTTTGTGTGAACGATCTGGTATGGTTGTCTACCAAGAATATAAAACTCAAGGTTCCCTCCTGGAAACTGGGTCCCAGGTTCATCGGTCCATACAGGATCAGTTCTATAATTAATCCTGTGGCATTTCGTCTGGACCTCCCTCCTACGTTTAAAATCCACAATGTGTTTCACAAATCGTTGCTTAAGAGGTACGTGGCGCCAGTTATACCGTCACCTCTACCTCCTCCTCCAGTGGTGGTCAATGGTAACTTAGAATTTCAAGTGTCGAAGATCATTGACTCACGTCTGAATCACCGGTCCCTTCAGTACTTGGTTCATTGGAAGGGGTATGGTCCTGAGGAGAGGACGTGGGTCCCTGCGTCTGATATTAACGCAGATCGATTGGTTCGGACCTTCCACACAACTTACCCGGGCAGACCTGGCCCTGAGGGTCCGGAGGCCCCTCGTAGAAGGGGGGTACTTTTATGGGTGCATCGCCACGAAGATCGTCGCGATTGCACATTCTGACTTCTCGCAGCTGAGTTGCTGTTACTTTGTGTTTGGTAGTGAGGGAGTTAATTTTACCTAGCTCTTTGCTAAGACTAGGTCCAGCCTCGCCCGGCTGCTTTTGATTATGCACTAATTAGCTTCCTTTATATACCTGCCAGTCTGCTTAGGAGTTGCCGGTGAAAGCTTACATGCAGACCAGCAGATTGGATCAGGTTATGAGAAGACTTAAGCTAAGAGTTCCTTTGTGGTTTCTCCTCTCCTCGCTTATAGTTTATCTCCTAGACCATTTGTGCTCCCTCTGTGTTTAAGTGTTGTATGCAAGACAGTATTTACTTTATCCCCTGTCTGTCTCGTTTGTCTTTACTGTTTGTTAAGCAGTGACCTGCCTATTCCCTGTGTGGTAATCAGGGTCCTTCTGAGGACTAGATTACAGTGGTCAGGGACTTATAGGAGACAGGGTTATGCTGGCGGCCTGGACCTCTGTACCATTAACAGTACCTCCAGGTAGAGGGACTAGTCAGGACCCCAGTTTAGGGTCAGCATAGACCCCGGTCCACCTCCAGCCTGTGACAGCGTAATACGTCTTCAGGATTCACCCACAGTACAACGGATATTATGTCAGGTAATACTATACTTTATGTACATGTTGATATTACCTATTCATATGTTATATTGTATGTTGTCCCTCTTGGTATTGATTACTGACATTATATATATATATCTGTGATACAGCGTGACAGGCAGCGCTCAGCATCGCGCCTCTTTCCTCTTTCTCTCCTCCATGCGCCATCTTGTCCTTCTGCTTCAGTTGGATAGGTAAACCGTTCGGGGTCTGTTGTGAACTCCGTAGCAAGTAGCGCTCCATAAATTATGTCCCCACGAATGTAAAAGGTGTCAGTGTTCCCGGGGGTGGTTTTACTGCTCTCCTATTGGCCCGATGTGCTTGGATACCTGGGAGGAATTCATGAGCGTCTCCAAACTCCCTCCTCACATGTCAGCGCAGGAACCGGAAGAGGGAACGTGCTTGTTTTCCTGCTCATAGGTGGAGTTTTATACAGCAAATGATTACTGCTGTCGTATTTTTGCCGTCCCTAGGGCAGAATAAGGCTGCGTAACGTCACATTTAAGAGAGAGTCATATAATAGACACACGCTACCCTACCCGTGACACAAGGAAGGTAGTGTTGCCGGATAAAGCCTTGCGCAACCAGACATGCTTTTACCCTCTTCAACACTCTACAAGCAAAAAATGCATGATTGCAGACGCAGCCTTTATTGACGTACAGTATAACATCGCCATTACCCATCAGAGGCTGGCCACTGTCTGATACAGACATAGTATATACCTTTGCTATCTGTAGCCTTTGTTTCACCTCCACTTGCAGGCACCCACTTAAATTGTGACAATGCATAATGTTTTTTTAAAATGTTTATTTTTTATCGTGCATTATTGCGTCATCTCATCACTTTGATGAGTCCATGCTGGACATGTAATAAATGCTGTCCGAACTAACAATTTTCATAAGTGAAATAATTTTAATCTGTGTGACTGTCACATATAAATTGTAATGATGATGATGAGTGACTATTACAAAATCCATTGTCTTCACTATGTTATGGTTTAACATAGCATTCCTTACGCATCATTCCTAAATACAAAAATGGACTTTTATTCATAAATTTACAACACTATATTTTGTAAAATAAATTTTGGGTGGTGTGTTGTTCCATTTCTTGTTGCCATGTGCTTAAATGCGTTTATATTTTAAGGGTGTTTATTTTTATTCTTGGAATTGAAATTCATCATTTTATTGTCCTAGTAAACATTCATTTTTTCTTGTTTGAAGTACATACATTTGCAATGGCCACGTAACAAGGCAATAACTCAATATTTTATTTCAAAACCCTTCTTGACCCTGGGCTTCAACACCGCCAGTTGCTGCTCACAAGTGTTGGATGCACAGATCAAAACAATCGCTGATGTGTTTGTGGGGTTCAGTAACGCCTGCTGTTCCCCTGCTGTGTGTCTGGCAAAAATTTATGCTGCTAACTACAAATTTAACTTCAAACATCTCATACTAGGCCTCTGCCCACACCCTCCTTGACCCTGTGCTCCAACACCGCCAGTTGTTGCTCGGAAGTGCTGTTAGCACAGTCAACACTTGCTCCTGTGTTACTGGGGTTCAGTAATGTCAGCTGTTCCCCTGCTGTGTGTACGGCAACAAAAAGTCCTGCTGCCTCCACCCTGTTCTCTTCTCATCCCTGGGCTCCAACACTGCCAGTTGTTGCTCGGAAGTAATTGGCAGGGGTACTGACTCCTGCCTAGCCTGGTTACAGCACGACAGCTGTTTCCTGGCAGTGTCAACGTCAATTTGCCTCCAATAAGTTGTCCTGTCGTGTTGCATTCGGGTTAGCCGACTGTATGGTGCCTGCAGTTTAGGTGATTCCTATGTGTGCTGTGGGATAAGTAAATAAAGGCTGTTTCCGTTGTGACAATAGGACAAGCATCCACTGTAGGACTGTGTGATTCGGTAACTGCGGACGGCTTGCGGCCTGTCAACTTACATTTTCATGGGTGCCTTATGCTACCCGTCCGGGTTCCAGTACCGTCAGCTGGTTCTACGCAATGCCTTTGGCCTAGGTGCCTCCATCTCGGTATCCGAGTTCCAGCAACGTCTGCTGGTCCTTGGTAGTGCTTTGGAGCACAGGTACCTCCTGCTTAGTAACCGTGTCCCAGTAACGTCAGCTGGTCCTCGGTTGTGCCATTGGCTCTTTTCCTTCTGCTGCCCCTCCGGGTTCCAGCACAGTCAGCTGGTCCTCGTTACTTGCATTGGCTCTTGTACCTTCTGCTACCCGTCCGGGTTCCAGTAACGTCAGCTGGTTCTCGGAAGTTAGTCAGCCTTCTTGTACCTTCAGCTACATTTACAAATTGAAGATTTTTTAAATTTTTTTTGGGTAATCACTCTGGATCTCCAACAATGAAGACGACGACCCTGATGACCACCCCGAAGAAGATGACGACCACAAGGACGACGAGCATCAAGCCAACCAGGTTAACCCTAAAACCACCTAATCCCAGAAACTCAGCAGACCATGACAGAAACATGGTTTATTTTTCTTTGAAACTCTTTAGCTTTTCAGAGCAAACATTCTTAAGAATCCATCCCGGAACCATAGCCGGTGACCAGTGCTAGTCTTGCTCTCCCATTGGTAGGCTCCTCCGGATCCCTCTCTAGGCGATTACCAGGTCTCTCCCTCTTGTGCACATAGGCAGAGACGAAGGGGGGCGAAGCAGGACTAGACTGGTCTCCGACTGTGGTCCTGGGCTGAATCTTTAATGTTTATATTAAAAATATACCTGAATTCAATTGTGCAGGTGGTATCTGATTCATGCTGCCTGCAGTTTGTTTAGCATGAAAGAGATGAAAAGTTGCCTTTGATGTGTAAAAAAATTAAGTAATGTGAAATAACCATCAGCTTATATAGAGATGATGCTATAATATGTATTTTCATCAAATCCAGGAGCAAATCTTAAGACGTTTGGCGGAAAATAACTAGTTATGAATGATTGTCTCTTCTAGCCTATCATCGATTTATGCAAATGGAATTTGTGTAGAATGTTATGAAATTTGTTGGCCCCAGTAGTTTTACTAGCAAATGCAGGTCACAATTTGCCTCCTATCTTCTAGCAAGCATATTAGTATGAGGGAAGTGGAGGGCGTTATGAAATATATAGCACTTCACTCATGTGAGTTACATCCGACTGACACTTTCAATTTGAGTTAGTGTTCTGCACAGAATGGTCTGCCTGATCACAAATGACTAAGAGGGATAACATTTGGTTTGCATTTTTTTATTTAACCCCTTCACCATCTTGTTTTTTTCCGTTTTTGAGTTTCCGTTTTTTGCTCCCCTTCTTCTCAGAGCAATAACTTTATTTTTCTGTCAATAAGCAGAATTGTTTATTTTGTGATGAATAGAGTTGAGCGATACTTTCCGATATCCAAAAGTATCGGAATCGGAATAGTATCGCCGATACCCAAAATATATCGGCGATACCCGATACCGATACCGGAAATCCAATGTAAGTCTATGGGAACAAAATATCGGAATTAAAAAAAAACCATTCTTGCCTTGTTGGTTAATTGTACATGAAGGAAAACAACAAAGAGTAATGTAGAATGTATTGGGGGAGGTTGAGGAGACATTAAAGGCATAGATGTTTAACCCAATCAAATGGAATAGCATTAATATTTTTTTTTTTAAAGATGTTCGGATTGACGAAGAAATTGACAATGTTGTTAACGTTTTTTCTATTTTGGCAAATATGTATATTTCACAACTTCCATGCTCTTCACCTTTTTAACTTTTGACACACTTTCTCCTTCATAATCTTCAGCAGCATCATCTTTTTCATCAAATTATTCTTCATCTTCACCTTCTTTATCTTCTTCTTAAACTTCTTGCTATTCATCTTTTTGTTAACATTACTCATATTGTTCTTATTAAACTATTATTCTTCTTCATATTCTACTTCATCTTCATCTTCTTCATCATATTCTTATTTGTGACAGAGATTCCTGTACTTGTAATCTGTAAAAGTATGAATTTTTCATCCTTCCGTTCTTGCTGTCACAAAAGATTTAAATTACAACAGTATTTGTCCGTGTTCAGTTTAGCCTGCAGCAGCAGGCATTTTCCAGGGGCACCACGAGGAGGAACGGACTCACCCCCATACACTGCTTAGTCTTCTTCTGCTTAGAATTTAGAGCATATATTTTGCTCTTCATTTTGGTCTTATACTTCATGTTCTTCTGCTTTTTGATCTTCTGCTTATTGTTCTTCTGTCTCTTGTTCTGTATCTTGTAGTTTGTCTTAACCTTCTTTGTCCTGTTGGTGATCTTCTTTTGGGTAATCTTTTATTTCTTCTTTGTGATGGTGTTCAGACTGGATGGCCTCACTCTGGAATACTGGGAGGCTTCTTATAGCCTCATTGTGGGGCCATTTCCTGTCGCTTATACTCTGACCCTTGGCCGAGTGTGTTTGACCCTGTTGTGCTTGTGCCAGTGCTTTGTGCCTGTGCTATGTTTCATCTGTCTGGTTCTGATTTGGCTGTGTCCCTTTTTCGAGTTTTGCCTGCCCCTTTTGCACTCTGCTTCTCTCTCCATGTATGACCCCCTGGCTACATCCTGACTACCCTCTGCCTGCTTCTCTTGTACTGCGTTGCCCTCTTTGTGTATGACCCCTTGGCTATGTCCTGACTACGCTCTACCTGCTTCTCTTGTACTGCGCCGCCCACTCTAATCCCTTGGCTACATCATGACTATCCATTCTGTCTATGCCCCTTGGTAACTTTGTCCCGTAGATACCCTTCTAGGAGTTTTCCTTCACCTCCTAGCTCTCCGGGGCTTAGGCCACGCCCCCCCAGCAGTCACATGCTTCAGGTCCTGGTTGTCTGAAGCACACATCTTCACTGCTGTTGCTCGCTCCACAGGTATCTTTGGGCACAGTTTGTTTACTCAGGACACACGCACTGGCTCAGTGAGCAAGTGCAGTGCGGTGTTCCTGACAGTTTCCATGTCGCAGCCCGAATCTGATTCATACTGTCCATGATTTGGACAGAATGAATCAGATGACAGGTTTCCTTTGAAGGAGCTGCATGGGACTGCTTTCCGGAAAGACACTTTTCTAGTCTGTGGGCTGTTACATGTATTGTAGCCAGATCTGGAATAATCTGTCATGCTCTTGTAGTGTCATTTTTTTTTCTTACTTTATGTAGCACATCATATTCCACAGCACTTTACAGATTTCATCATCTCTGTATCCATTGGGGCTCACAATCTAAATTCTCTATCAGTATGTTTTTGGAGTCTCTGAGGAAACTGCAGTACCTGGAGGAAACCCACGCAAACACAGAGAGAACATACAAATGTCCTACAATCCCTATAAAGTTATGGAATACTTAAAGAGAATCTGACATTATGTTTTTGGCACCTAATCTGAGAGCTGCAAAATTTAGGGGCATAGATCATGATTCCAGGGATATATCAACTATTTGGCTGTTTACTATATTTTTTTTTTTATAAAATCACTACTTTATCAGAAGGAGATTATTCTTAGAGGACTAGTTACCCTGCTGTCATGAAGTCCAGCCACACCCCCACTGTTGATTGGAAGCTTTCTGCCTATCCACAGTGTATAGTTAAAGTGATGAATCATCAGTGGTGTGGGCAGGGTTATACAGAGCTCAGCATTCAGAGAATGCTTACACATGTCTATTGTACTTGTCTATATTTCCCCTTTTCACATGTAAAGCGCCATGGAATAAATGACACTATATAAATGAATAATAATAATAATCTGCAGCAGATAAAATAGTTTTTAAATAAAACTGCAGAAAGTAGCTCAGTATGTGTCACATTGCTGAAATCAGGGTCTCTGCTTCAACATCATACTGCTCTCAGTTGGGGTAGCAAAAGCCTGGTGTCAGATTCTTTTTAACTGTACAAAAAAGAGAAGCAAAAAATGGCCCTATTCATAACTCACAAGACTTGAAAGAATAACGGCACTTGCCTCGCGATTATTCAGGTACTCCGGGTGCTTCACCAAATGCAAGATTTTCGTGAAACTTCAAAGAGAGGAAAGGTGGCACTCTCTGTTCCTTAAAAACCTTTTATATTGCAGAATCATTAAAAAATGGATGCAGGAGAATGCAGATGCAAGAGACGGAACACTTTTTAAGGACCACTGTGTGCGAAACGGCCGTTGACCGTCTCTTGCAACCGCATTCTCCTGTGTCCATTTTTTAATGATTCTGCAATAAAAGATGTTTTTATAGGACAGAGAGTGCCACCTTTCCTCTCTTTGAAGTTTCTCTTTAATTGTATTCCAACTCACAAATTGTGAGAGCTTTGATAATTTTTCTTTAATTTTGGTAAAAATTTGGAAAGTCTAAAATTTTTTAGTAGTGATAACTTTGAATGCTGAGGTTTGCAGTTCAATGACAGAGGTTACCTCCTCTTTGTATGCTATGGAAGATGTTCCTCTGTACAGTTAGATTTCTTTGTATAAAGTTCTTTGAAACGCTCTTGTAAAAGACGTTTCATCTCTAGGTGTAGATGATTATTCTTCCATGTGTTTTCACAACACAGCTAACGTAACATGGTGATCCTTTTCCATATTTAACACCTGTAGAAATGTAAGCACTCAATCATAGACAGAATGCATGCATCAAGCTGTTTATGGCAGGCTGAGAAAATATCTGCTTTTCCAGAGACTGTGAATCAAGGAAATGGCAGCATTTTGAAAGCCAAAAAGCACATTGCTAGCAGCTCAGATGCCAAGGGTAACATCAATCGTCTGATGTCCGCTCGAAGATTATAGAATTTGGAGTGATTTGTATTAACTTCTGCTTCAATCCAACCTGTTTCATGGCTTCAGAACAGTACAATTTATTTTCTTTTAAAGGTTGGTATATAGCATCTAGAACTTAAGTTTTATGGACTTCAAAACATCGGACATCTACGCTTAACCAGCCAAATACGGCAAACATGGAGGCGGCTGGATTGCTGATAATTTTATTTATAGCAAGAGGGAAATCTAGGAAAAGTCTCACAGTTTAAAGAACTGAAATCTTATAGGACTGGCAAATGTTTAGGATGCAATTATGAAGCCTAAAATGAGAAAATAAGAAGATTTCAATCGAATAATATCTGTACTTTTCTTAGTTAACATTGTAGAAGTCACTATGGATTTTTATGATGGTGTGTTTTGATAGGCATATCCAATCATTCACATTTGTGTCTGATGTCCATGTTGTTGTGGGAAGAATACAAATTATTACACTTAATGAGACCAAGAAAACCTAATTGTCATATTGATGAATATTAACATCAATGTCAAATACTCAGCTGTCTTGTAAAGATTAATGAGTACATATGTATCTTTAAAAAATGACACTATACCAATATAATAAAAAAGAATCAATTATAATGTTTACTCTAAATTTTTATTATATTTTGCAACAAGTGTGGATGTGTCATTCATTATTAGGGATGGGCAAACTCAAACAGTAAAGTTCGGCGTCTGTACCCAACACGTACTGTTCTGGCATGGACACCAAACATGGACTTCACCAGGAAGTCCGTGTTAGTGTTTGAGTTCGGCCCCTTGAACACTTGGTGTTTGTCATGCTGTCATGTGCATGACAGCGCAGCAAACACTGCTTATTATCTTCAAATGACAGCGTGAGTCCCCAGTTGTGATTGGAGGTATAACGTTTACCTCCAGTCACTGGCGTCGGCTGATGGGACTACTGCTCCCATCAGCCTACGCCTGATGCTGCTAGTAGCAGCAAGAGAAAGCAGCAGCTCATGGAAGTATTCATCAACTGGCCCCTGCGCTCTAAATATATATTTTTTGAAAATGGCATGGGTTCCCCTGTATTTTCGATTACCAGCTAGGCCAAACTGACAGATGGGGGCTGCAACCCTCAGCTGTCAGCATTAGCAAGGTTGGATATCAATAATAGAGGGGTCCCCAGGCTGTATTTTATAATTATTTAAATAAATAATTTAAAAAAGCGACATGGGTCCCTCCCATTTTTGACAACCAGCCTGTCATGATCCCAGTGCAGGGTTGACCTGCACGCTAGGGGTTAAGGTTTTGATCCCAGTGCAAGCTCTTACCTGCACACCTGGGGCTTATTATTGTGGCCTCTCCTTGGTTCGGGGAGAGCTTCTTATAGCCCTAGGAAGCTCCAATCCCTGTCAGTTATACTTTCGCCCTTGGCAGAGTGTGTTGACCCCTGAGTGTGTTTGTGCTGTGTTCTGGTTTGCCTGATACTTTGGTTTTGACTCGGTCTGTTCTTTGGATACTGCTTGTTGGATTCTGTTTCTGTACTTTCGCTGTCTGTTTGGTTTTGACCTCTGCCTGTCCCCGACTATCCGTTCTGTCTCATCCTTGGTACTATACTGTCTTCTCGTGCTTTGACCTTGGCTTGTTCAGATTTACGTCTCTGTTTGTGCCCCTGGGTAACTTTGTCCCGTAGTTACCTTTCTAGGACTTTTCCCTCATCTTCTAGCTCCCTGGAGCTGAAGCCACGCCCCTCAACTGTCAGGTGATTCAGGCCCTGAAACCATCTCTCTCCTGCCTTGCTCACCCTGCGTTCCTAGGAGCCTGAAGCCTTCTTCTGCACTCGTCTTCCGGGAGATTGCACTGGTGAGTTCTCTTGCAATGAGTGGAACAGGCTGCCACAAGAGGTGGTGAGTTCTCCTTCAATGGAAGTCTTCAAACAGAGCTGGATAGACATCTGTCTGGGATGATTTAGAGAATCCTGCTTTGAGCAGGGGTTGGACCAGAAGGCCCAGGAGGTCCCTTCCAACTCTACCATTCTATGATTCTATGATTCTATGATTCTAATCCTCACCGTGATACAGCCTTGCTAAAGCAGACATCTGGAGGCTGGTATTCTCAGGCTGGTAAAGTGCCATTGATATTGCCCCCCCCAGCCTAAAAACAGCAGCCTGCAGCCACCCAGAAAAGTTTCAGTTCTGGTGCTTTTCTAAGCTCCTCCCACTTGCCCTGTAGCAGTGGAATGTGGGGCTCATATTTGTGGGGTTAATGTCACCATTGTATTGTCCGGTGACATCAACCTCACAAGTATGGAACCCTCTTGCCACCGCTACAGGGCAAGTGGGAAGAGCTGGGCAAAGTGACAGAATTGGTGCATCTAATAGATGCATCTTTTCTGGGCAGCTGCAGGTAGCAATTTTTAGGCTGGGGGGCCTAATATTCATAGCCCCTTACCTGCATGAGAATACAAGCCCCTAGCTGTCTGCTTTCGCAAGGCTGGTTATACAAAATGGGTGGACCCTATGTCTTTTTTTATTAATTAATTAAAAACATTTAAAAACAGCATGGAGACCCCTCTTTTCTTTATAACCAACCTTGCTAATGCTGACAGCTAGGGTTGCAACCCTTAGCTGTTAGTTTTGCCTGGCTGGTTATCAAAAATACAGGTGAAGCCATGCCGTTTTTTTTATTATTTATTTAGAGCGCAGGCGCCAGCTGATACTCTCATCAGCTGCTCCGGAACATGACAGCGCGACAAACACCCAGTGTTCATTTGACAGCATGGGAACCTTGGCTGTCTGACCAGCTGTAATCATTTTACCGCCAATGAGAAGCAGTGTTTGTCGTGCTGTCATGCACATGACAGCATGGAAAACACTGGATGTTTGGGCTTCCTATACAAGTGAATGGAGTCCTGGTTCGGATTTGGGTCCAGGTCCTGTTCTAGTACCCGAATCTGAACTTTTTTTTAACTGTGCTGCTGAACCCACCTGTCCCGAACATCCAGGGGTCCGCCCATCTCTATTCATTATATAAAAATATTTCAAAATTCATCATATTGCCACTATTACTACAAAAAATTGGCTACAGTAATATTCTATTGTTTTTCCTAGAGTCAACTAAAAGTCCTGGATTTCACTGGACATGATAGATTATTTAATTAATTTGATGTGAATCTAATTCATGTCAAATTTTACAACATTCATTGGCCCCAACCAATTCAAACAACTTGTGATTCAGTGATTATTCATTATTGTGGTGGTGGTGCATGGTCATTCTTAGTTGGAGGAATGTTTTTTCTGGTTATTTCCGAAAATGAATGAGACTCCTTCATGCTAACTAGATACACGACCCTCCTGCGTCCAGCTTCTTAGAGGGACAAGTGGCATTTATCCATGTGAGATTGAGTGATAACAGGTCTGTGATACCTTTAGATATCCCGGGTACATGCACGCTACACTGTATGGACCAACGTGTGTTTACCCTTCGCTGACAGGCGAGGGTAACCCCCTAAACCTCGTTCGTGATTGAAATTGGGGGATTGCAATTATTCCCCGTGAACAAGAAATTTCCAGTAAGTGCAGGTCAAAAACTCATGTAGATTAAGTCCATGTCCTTTGTACACAACATCCGCCGTTACTACCATGGATAGTATAGTGAGGTGCTTGGATTTTCCTCGCCAGGTTCCACTAATACCTTGACTGAGAGCCGAGAAGATGATTGAACTAGACTATCTAGAGAAGTAAAAGTTGTAACAAGAATTATAAAGTTATTCAATTATTTTTAGGGTGAAGGGACGCAGTGCCATATCAGTCAGCAGTTACCATCCAGTTATGACTTAGGTAATAACCTTATACCTTGTTCAGATTAATTTATGGCTGCAGCTTTACTAGTGAGACTACATCTATAATGTTCATTATGCATTCGGGTATAATTGTAATTTATGCACCTGGCTATGAAACTACCATGTGTATAGTCCTCCCTTAACTCCATTATTACAACCTAATTAAGCACATAGTTGCATCTCTAGTTTAATTGGCACTTTTTTATCTGATTTTATTGTTACCATTATTTAATAAAGTATCTAATTTTAATTCTGCTTGTGCTATACTGCCTTTTTTTTGTTCTATGAGTAACCTTCTCTAAATGGGTTTATGTATGTGTACTTTGAAGTGTTACCCTATTGGGTCCCCATGCATACCTATTAGGACTAGCAAAAGGTAAAGATCCAGATTCAATCCATAGAATCCAAGAAATTTTATTTGTTCTTTTAAAAACATATAAGGTACTACTGCATACACCTAGGCATAGGTGTGGGTTGGGGATAAGGGGTGTGAGAGGTAGAAACTGGACACGTATCAAACACTAGCTGCATTCATCAGACCAAGTCTAAGAATGCAGCTAGCATTCAAAACGCGTCCAGTTTCTACCCTCTCACAACAAGTCTATCTTGACGTGCAGCAGAGACGTGATCTCATGCTTCTAACTCTGAAACTCACAGGGAGTTTCCACCAATGGTGAGCTCATCTTGTTAGGTTCAAATTTCATACTTCTTAGGACACCTTCTATGATTAATGTATTTATTATTGTACGCAATACAAAAGATTGCATCAACCAAAGAAGGTTCACATCACCTCAAGTGCTACCAGGTGGGTTAACAAATAATGCCTCACAGTTTCAAAATCACATAGTATTGCACAGTAGAGAATAGCCAATATGTAAGCTGAGGCTGGGAATACATCACAGCAACCATTTTTGGGGGAATCTGTTTAGTGAGAAGATGTCACAACTCATCAAGAGAAATAGGAAGGAAAAGTGAAAAAAAAACCTCTGAATATACTATACTGATAGTGTGTGACAAAAGAGCAGTGAAGAACTGTTGCCATCAATTTACCTTTAGCAGTATATATGTAGCTGACGTTGTTATTGCTAATGCTATGTTTGTTCTAAAGAGCTTGAAAGGGGTTGGAATTGAATCCTAGGAGACCTTCAAAAATTGTACACGTCTGTTCAGGGAAAGTTATAATACTTGCAATTCAATGCAAATTTATTCTCCACAAATCATTTTTTTTAATGGAGAATGACAAATTAGAATTTCAAAAAAAGATTATATCATCTCTATTGGATACTACATGTTATTCACTAGATGTTAATGTTTCAACGAAGAAATCACATTGCTATACCGAACAAAGACAGATCTAGCAATAGAATGTCAGATTACTGCTGCATACACTATATCGTAAAAAACAATACATAATGTGCCAACGAGAGAGACAGAGAACACCTTAGAAAAGGACCAAACCTGAATTGCAGAAATATTTTATTGTATTAGGGAAAACATGTTTTTTCAAGTACAGTAGAAATGTAACCCCTATATACATTTTAGTATTTTATTGTGCATAAACAGCTTTAATTAACACCTAATTTAGCAATTTTGCCTTAGTTACTAAAGTTGCACAAATGTCAAGGTCACTTTAAATTAATTGTTAATCATTATGTGAGACTAAATTTAAGTTTCAGTACTATTCAGAAATATGAACTATTGTTTGTATATACTGTGTATATATACTACAGTTGAGCAAAAAGATTTGTGCTTCCTTGGTTCAGTGTCCAGTCCTCTAATGCAGGCCAACCAGGGCAGTGTTCACTTTTGTGCCACAAATTTTTGGTCCAGCATCCTGTGTACTTTCTTGTGCTTGCCAGGAACTGATCTTATGGAGCGACTCATGATGCTACAAGGTTGTGGGACCTAGTAAATGGAAGAGGAACTCATGATATGTGCAAAAGTGAAGACTGCCCTGGTATGTCTGCAACAGAGTTACCAACTGGAAAATGGACCAAAGTAGCTGAATCTTTTTCCTCAATATTGTTTGTAGCATATGTGATACATTAGAGTTGAGCAAAAAGATTGGCAGGTCACTAATCCAGCGGCCACATCTTTAGTCAATGGCATTCGAACTGCAAACTTCCTTCTACATCTCGGCATCTCTGGCACTTCTTCTGATTACTGAGCCAACGCCTACAACATATAAAATTCTTTTCAAGCATCTGGCCACAGTCTATCTGCCAAGAACTATTTGACTCTGTTTCTGATTATTAGATCACAAATACAGAGTACTATATGTAGAGCCTGCCAAATGGAGTCAACAGTAAAAGGAACATATCGGCTGACATAGTGTCTGAGATATTGTCATGTTAACATATGATATAAATACATAAACTGGAAGAGCAGAATATGGCAACTAAAACACAGCTTCTGTGAATAATGACTAACTCATGTAAAGATTTGTAATTTGTTTATATTATTTTTACCTTCCAGGAGCAACAATCTATTTACAGAAGTCGTTCAGATGAACTTTGAGATCACCAGTTTTAGCAGCCTTTCTGGTACACAGCCCATTTCATGGCAGCTGGAATATCTTGGAAAAATGACAACTGACATGGTCCTATCTGAAGTCTACATAAGCCAAAAAGATATTTTGGGAATAGTTCCTCTCTCTATGGTAAGAACATTTTGTGTTCTTGGTATGTAAGAGCAATAAGATTATTAGACAAGGAGACAACTCAATAGGGGCCTCTTCATATCACTACCACTTCTACCTCAGGTCACAATAGAGGGCGCATGCAAGTCTCCAAGCTTCATACCAAAAAACCTTCAAAATATAGTACAAGAAAGACCATATTTCAAACTAGCAGAACACGTGAAAAAAATTGTGGTTATTTATTCAGCTTTTCAAGACTTGAAAAGAGTCAGTATGTAGGGCTGAAAGGTAAATTCTATGGGCTAATTTCTGCATTTCTTTTCAATAGATCTGATAGATTGTAGTGCTGCCTTTTTTGTACTACTGCATATTGTAATGGTTTTTTAATAAGAAGCCTGGTGATTTGCACCCATCATCTCTAGTGACCTGTGCTGCTTTCAATATTTGAATACATGCAGTGGCTTGTGAAAGTATTCACCACCACCCCTCCCACCCTTGGCATTTTTTGTATTTTGCTACCTCACGACCAGGCATTTTAGTTTTTTTGAGGGTTTGCATCAATTCATGTAAAGAACATGCCTAGAACTGTGAACATTTGGTTTTCTTTTTAATGTGAAGCAAACAACAAATAGGACTAAATAACTGAATACTTCATTGTCCATAACTATTCACCTCCTAATGTCCGTATTTTGTAGAGTATCCTTTTGTGGCAAATACAGCTGCAAGTCACTTTGGATAAGTTTCTATGAGCTTTCCACATCTTGCCAATGGGATTTTTGCCTATTCCTCAAAGCAAAACTGATCCAGCTCCTTAAAGTTAGATGATTTATTCTGGTGAACAGAAATCTTCAAGTCTGACCACAGATTCTCAATTGGATTTGACTCCAAAACATTAACACGTTTCCCCTTAAACCGCTCGAGTGTTGCTTTAGCACTATGCTTTGAGTCATTGTCTTGTTGGAAGGTGAACCTCTGTCCCAGTCTCAAATAATTATAGTCAGGTTTTGCTCAAGAATATCCCTACATTTTGTATAATCCATCTTCCCTTCAATCATTTTTTCTTTCCCTGCTGCTGAAAACATCACCACTAGAGATGAGCGACTTTGCCTCAGGGAGGGTCGAGTCGGGTTTCGGACCACCCGACTTTCATAAAAGTCGAGACTAACGAAATCGGCCGACTATCGGCAAAAGTCGAAGGTCCGACTGAAACACGAAACCCAATGCAAGTCAATGGGGAAGAAAAGTTGGCAGGGAGTGGAGGACAGTAAACACACCTACAGTGCCCATTTCAATGCCAACGACATCAATTCTTATTACTTAAGCTTGTCAACTTTCATTTACTTTATAATAATAGTAACGCATTGAAAACTGGGGGTTATTAGGCTAAAGTTGTGGGGGGGGCAGGGCTGGCTCCAGGTTTTCGTGGGCCCCGGGCCAAAAAGTGTCACTGGGCCCCTTTAACACATACCACAATTCATGATGCTCCGATACGGCAGAGAAATATAGGTATAGTAAAATGCTAAATACTTCACTTCTTACATTACATGAGTGATATCTATTTTAAATTCTACAATAGCTCAAAAACCGGACACTATATTCCTCCATACCGTATTATGACACCACATAGTGCGCCATACAGAATAATGAGCCCAATATATTGCTCCATAAATAATTGGTCCCATATAATGTTCCATACAGTATATGATGAGCTCCACATAATGCTACAGTATATAATGGTCACCATATAATGTGCCATACAGTATAGGACGGTCCCCATAGAGTATAATGAGCCCAATATATTGCTCCATACAGTATGAGTCGCATATAAAGCTCCATACAGTATATGATGGGCCCCATATATGGGCCCAAAACAGAGCCTTGTGGTACCCCACTTGAGACATTCTTCCAACTGGATGTGCAGCCATTTACGACCACTCTTTGGGTCCAATCACTAAGCCAGTTATGAATCCACCTAACAGTTGCCTTGTCCATTCCATACTTAGTCATTTTTTCAATAAGGATTGTGTGAGATACTTTGTCAAATGCTTTGCTGAAGTAAAGATATACTATATCTACAGCATTTCCCTGATCCACCCAGTCAGTGATTCTGTCAAAGAAGGAAATTAAGTTAGTCTGACATGACTTATTAGTTACAAACCCATGCTGACTCTGTTTAATCACTTCATTCTTATCCAGGTACTTGCATACATGTTCTTTAATAATTTGTTCAAAGATCTTTCCTGGTATAGAAGTCAGACTCACCAGCCTGTAGTTCCCTGGGTCCACCTTCTTCCCCTTTTTGAAGATAGGAACAACATTTGATCTTCTCCTGTATTCTGTGACTTCTCCAGTGTATGATGGGCCCCAGTGTATGATGGGCCCCATTTATAATGCTCCAGTATATGATGGGCCCCATGCATGATGCTCCAGTGTATCATGGGCCTATATAATGCTCCATATATAATGGACCCTATATGATGCTCCAGTTTATGATGGGCCTATATAATGCTCAATATATAATGGGCCCCTTATGATGCTCCAATGTATAATGGGCCCATATATGATGCTCCAGTGTATGATGGGCCTATATAATGCTCCATATATAATGGGCCCCATATGATGCTCCAGTATATGATGGGCCCCATGGATGATGCTCCAGTGTATGATGGGCCTATATAATGCTCCATATATAATGGGCCCCATATGATGCTCCAGTATTTGATGGGCCCCATGGATGATGCTCCAGTGTATGATGGGCCTATATAATGCTCCATATATAATGGGCCCCATATGATGCTCCAGTATATGATGGGCCCCATGGATGATGCTCCAGTGTATGATGGGCCTATATAATGCTCCATATATAATAGGCCCCTTATGATGCTCCAGTGTATGATGGGCCCATATATGGTGCTCCAGTGTATGAAGGGCCCCACTTATAATGCTCCATTGTATGATGGGCCTCATGGATGATGCTCCAGTGTATGATGGGCCTATATAATGCCCCATATATAATGGGCCCCATATGATGCTCCAGTATATAATGGGCCCCATATCATGCTCCAGTGTATGATGGGCCCCTTGGATGATGCTTCAGTGTATGATGGGCCTATATAATGCTCCATATATAATGGGCCCCATATGATGCTCCAGTGTATGATGGACCCCATGGATGATGCTCCAGTGTATGATGGGCCTATATAATGCTCCATATATAATGGGCCCCATATGATCCTCCAGGATATGATGGGCCCCATTTATAATGCTCCAGTGTATGATGTGCCCCATATATAGTGCTCCATTGTATAATGGGCCCTATCTATGATGCTCAAGTGTATGATGGGCCCCATATATAATTCTCCAGTGTATAATGCTCCCCATATATTGCTCCAAACATTAATAAAATGAAATACCACCAACCAAACTATTTCTTTGATTGATGGGGCGGTCAAGAAAGAGGAATCCATGTGCATTCTGTCGATTGACGCAGAAAAGGCTTTCGACAGGGTGCACTGGGATTTTATATTTCAAACGTTAGAAGGAATTGGCTTAACAGAAACTATGCTCTGTAGAATTTCTGCCCCGTACTCATCTCCCAGTGCTCAAGTTAAAATTAATTCATTTTTCATATTTTTCATATTTCGTGTTTGCAAGCTATAGCGCTACAGTGTGCTACCTTTTTCTCTTGTATGTATATGAGTTGGTGACTCTAGGTTTAGCACCTGTTCACACTGAATCTATGTTTGGATGTGCCGGTCAGTTTTTTGATATGTATTCATTTACCTTCTACCTGAACACTCCACCTGGTGGTCACAGGCTTTTTAATTACAACAGGTTCATCACCCCTCCACAGAGATGTAGATTTTAGTCTGAAGAGAGGATTCATACGTTCCCATGCAGACAGACTTTTCTAAGCGAGGATAGGCATTAGTTAGGACCTGATATACGAGAAGAGCCTTGACGTGGCTATCAGGCTCACATAATTTGGCCATCTTATGCGCTAAGACTTCTCAATTTTTCATATTTCTAAGGTAATGATGCAATTCATTTTTCATATTTTTCATATTTCGTGTTTGCAAGCTATAGCGCTACAGTGTGCTACCTTTTTCTCTTGTATGTATATGAGTTGGTGACTCTAGGTTTAGCACCTGTTCACACTGAATCTATGTTTGGATGTGCCGGTCAGTTTTTTGATATGTACAAGTTAAAATTAATGGCCCACTTTCAAACACATTTTTAATTCGGAATGGCACGAGGCAAGGCTGTCCTCTTTCACCCTTGCTTTATATACTCACTATGGAACATCTAGCAACCGCAATACGGAATAATCCCTCCATTAGAGGCATAAAAGCCCAATTAGAAGAGCACAAACTGGCACTTTTTGCAGATGATGTCCTATTGTATGTCTCTTCCTCAACTATAAGTCTCCCAAATATTATCTCAGAATTACATAGATTTAGTCGTCTGAGCAATTTCAAAATTAATACCCACAAATCGGAGATTCTCAATATCTCAATCCAACCAAGTGAGGTGGAGAGGTTGGCAGCTTCATTTCCCTTTAAGCGGTGTTCAGATTCTCTTACCTAGGAATAAAAATCACCACCAAAGTATCTAATCTTTATGAAGAAAACTTTAAGACAGCTTTACATAAAACTGAGCTAGACTTAGAAAAATGGCATAAACTACCTTTTTCTTGGTTTGAAAGAGTGAGGTCTATTAAAATGGATCTATTACCCTGTCTCCTATATTATTTCTAAACAATCCCCTTGTATTTACCTGCCTCCTTTTTCTCACGTCTTAAAAAAACGATTAGTCGTTTTATTTGGTCACAAAAATGAGCACGTATTTCATACTTTTTGTTAAGTAGATCGAAGCAAGAAGGGGGAATAGGTCTGCCAGATTTTGCTATGTATAGTCAAGCAGCAATTGGTACATGTATTTTAGATCTGTTTCATAGAAAAACAACAAAAAATAGGTTACATTAGAAAATGATCTTAATGGACGTGACTCCCGTATAGTTATTTGGTCCCCGACGGAAGAACGGGATATACCTTTACCCTTCCTCACCAAAAACATGATATCATTTATCAAAAGAGGGAGTCGAGAGCTGGGACTCTCTTCCTTCCCTGGCCCCCCAACTCCTATATATCACAATCCATCCTTTCCTGCAGGATTAAAAAGAGACACTTATCTACATAAAAATAGATCTTCGTGCCCCATAGTCCATGATTATGTTACAAGGACAGGGATGAGGTCATTCCAGGACATTTTTTTGGGACAAGGAGCTGCCAACAGGAGCATGGTTCTTTTATGAACAAATAAAGAGTTTTATTATTAAATTAGCCAAACAATCCGATACATACTGAATATTATCTCCGTTTGAGACTCTGTGTTTATCAACAAACTCTATAGATCACACTATCTCTTTATTATACAAATCCTTCCAAGAAGGGCTGACCCCATCGAGAGATTTCCCAGCATTTTTTCAAAATGGTACATTGATTTGGGTAGACCCTTATCAGTTGAAGAAAGAACAAAAATTCTCTTATGCACATTCAGGTCTTCGCTCTGTTCGACATCACAGGAAAGGAGCTGCAAAATCTTGTCGAGGTGGTACAGATGCCCATCAGATTTAAACTTAATTTATCCAACAACACCGGATACATGCTGGAGATGTTTAAACGATAGAGGTTCATTTGTACACATTTGGTGGTACTGCCCACTCATACAGAAACTGTGGTTAGCATCCTTTGATCTCTGCAACAAGCTGTCTATAACCAAAATTACACCCACAATGGAGGTGGCCTTGCTGTCCTTGTGTAGCTCCTCGATTTCTAGATTTAAGAAAGGTCTTCTTAGACATATTCTCACTGCTACCAGGAATGTGATTCCTAGATTTTGGAAACAGGAAAAGGTTCCCTCGCGTTCTGATTTGTTGATGGAACTCAACGACATATATAGAATGGAACAGCTGATAGGACAACTGAATGGCACCACAGGAAAGGTATACAACACTTCGGCCCCTGGGTTATGTTTAGAGAATCATCGGAATAGGACTCTTGGTTGATAGACACATAGATGGTGGGTCATATCAGTTTACCTACTGGATGGAGCCACATCTCCTACCCCACTCCTTAAAATCCTCCCCCTCCCCCTCTTTTTTTTTTCTTTTCCCTTCTTTCCCCCTTGCTTCTTCTCTATCTTCTTTTCTTTTGTAGACCTAGAGTCTTAGTTTAGGTACCTTCTTCTTTAAAATTTATAAACAAAGTAATACTGATGTTAATTGCCTACATGAGCAAACAGGCGTTCATCCAACATTTGTTTTATATGTTTGACTTTCTGGGGAAAGTAGAAGAGGTGTGTTCTTTTATCTTTCTGTTATTAATGATTGATGTGTATAAATGCCTCAATAAACTTGATTTACACAAAAAAATGAAATACCTCTCCTGGCTGGGCACTGCTCTACTCTGGACTCCTCAGCGTTACCATCTTCCAGCTCTCTGCACTGTGACTGTTCAGGCAGAGGGCGCAAAGACGTGACGTCTTCACGCTCTCTGACCTGAAAGTCATTGTGAGGAAACGCAGAAGACGTCACAGCGGTGGAGCAGGGAGAGGTAAGTATTGGAAGTGCTGGAGCTCTGAGGAAGCAGGGGGGTCCACTCTTGGGCACCGGCACTGGCACAGGGCCCCTCATAGTACGCCGGTGTCTCTGACAGCGAGTGGGCCCCCCACCTGCTCGGGCCCCGGCACTTGCCTGAATTTGCCAGGTGCTAACGCCGACCCTGGGGGGGTACAGGCCAGTTAGGGAGGTGGAAAAACTGGCAAATGTTGAGGTGTAGACTAAATGTTCAGCAGCTGCAAATGGAGGAATTGGAGAAGTCAGAGGAAGAAGAGGACAAAGCTAGCCATTTTGCTGGCAACCTATGTGTCATCAGGGGAAGGTGGTACAAAATCCTTTGATACCCAGGCATGGTTCATTTTAATGAAGGTGAGATCAGCAACATTTTGGGTCGACAGCCGGGTCTTTCTTTCTGTCAGGATTGAACCAGCAGCACTGAAGACTCTTTCTGATAGCACACTACCAGCAGGGCAAGCAAGCTCCTGTAAGGCATATTGTGCCAATTCAGGCCAGGTGTCCAGTTTACAGGCCCAGTAGTCAAAGGGGAATGACCTGTGAGGGAGATCGATAGGGGAGGAGAGTTAATTTTGAACCATAGTTGACAACTGCTGTCTCCAGTCTGTTGCAATCGATTCAGTATTAACAGTCGTGTGAGCGGTACTCGAGAAATCAGTACAAAACATGGTCATGAAACCCCTGTCTCCAACTCCACTTTGGCTGTGTGCACCATTAACAACTCTTCCATTTGGCCCAGTACGGCTCGTGGTAGAACCTGCACCACTGCTGTGTGCTGGGAATGCCTCTAACAAATGGTTTACCAGAGTTGATTGTTTGTTCTCCAATATTAACTCTAGGTTCTCCTGTGGCATGATGTTATGTAATTTGCCTTTATAGCGTGGATCTAGAATGCTGGCCAACCAGTAGTCGTCATCCTTCATAATTTTGGCAATGCGGGGGTCCCTTTTTAGGATCCACAAGACATAATCACACATGTGGGCCAATGTTCCAGGTGTCAATGCTGCACTGCCAGTGGTGGGTGGAGGAGCACTTTCTGCCAAATCCACATCCCTCCAGTCGCGCACAAACCCTGTACTTGACCTTGGCAAGCCAACATTTTCTCTTGCCCCTGAGAAGCATCCTCTTCCCCAAAAGAGTCATCATCCTCATCCTCCTCCTCCTCCTCTTCCTCTTCTTCCTCCACCTCGTCCAGGACAGTTCCCTGAGCAGACAATGGCTGACTGTCATCAAGGCTTCCCTCCTCCTCCGCTGCAGATGCCTGATACTTAATGTGCGTCAAAGTGTGCATGAGCAGACGCATAAGTGGGATGCTCATGCTTATGATGGCGTCGTCTGCGCTTACCAGCCATGTGCATTCCTCAAAACACTGAAGTACTTTACAGAGGTCTTTCAGCTTTGACCTCTGCACACCGACAACTCGATGTCTGCCCTCAAACTGCCTGCCCGTGTATCCTCCCACAAATGCATTACAGCCTGCCTCTTTTCGCACAGCCTCTCAACCATGTGAATGGTGGAGTTCCACCTTGTTGCAATGTCTATGGCGGTGCTTGGGGACGAGGAGAGATCGCTGCAGCTTCTGCATACGACAGGAGTCTACGGGCGAGCAACGGATGTGCAAGCACAGTCTTCGCACCTTACGGAGCAGGGCTGGTAATTCCGGATAATTATTTATGAAGCACTGCACCACCAGGTGTAAGGTGTGAGCCAGGCAAGGTATGTGTCTGAGTATTGCCAGGGCTATGGCCTCCACAAAATTACATCCGTTATTACTGACTACCTTGCCTGGCGCAAGATGTAGACTGCCCAGCCATGACTCAGTTTCTCGCTGCAAGTAGTCGGGCAGTACCTCTGCGGTGTGTCTGTTGTCACCCAAAGACATCTTCTTTAAAACAGCCTGCTGACGCTTACCATTAGCTGTTCGATAGTGGGACACCTCGTGTGCAACACTGGCAGCTGTGGATGGAGTGCTCGTGTGACTGCGCTCTGTCGACGAGCTTTTGCTTCTGGAAGAGGAGGAGGAGGGTTGAACGCCTACAGCCAACTGTTGCCTGTACCGTGGGCTAGGCAGCACTGTCCCACCACCGCTGTCCCCTGTGAACCCTGCATCCACCACATTAACCCAGTGCACAGTGATGGACATGTAACGGCCCTGTCCATGCCTACTGGCCCATGTATCTGTTGTGAGGTGCACCTTTCCACTCACTGATTGTTTGAGTGCATTGACAATGCGGTCTTTCACATGCAGGTGGAGGGCAGGGATGGCTTTTCTAGAAAAGAAGTGCCGACTGGGTAGGTCATAGCATGGGACAGCGTAGGCCATGAGCTCCCGGAACACTGCACTTTCAACCAAACGGAAGGGCATCATCTCTAATGAGATCAGTTTGGCAATGTAGGCATTCAAAGCCAGTGTACACGGATGAGAGGATGAGTACTTTCTTGTCCTACTCAGAGTGTCTGCTAGGGTGAGCTGGACTTGAGAGCTGCATATGGGGGTACTAGCGGTGGACATGGCGGACTGAGAGGGGGTTGGTGGTGGTGTTGGAGATGGCCTAGATTCAGCCTTTGGTTGCAAAAACATTGTGATTCCCTGACTGCTTTGGTCTTGCGACAACACCTCAACATTTCTTGCTGGCGGTGTGCTAACCAGTGGGCTTACGGTGGGGAAAGCGATGGAGCGTTGCTGGCTACCTTCAGTCGGAGCAGGTGCACATGTGCTAACTGAGGTTTTGTAGTCTGTCCACACTTGCAAGTGCATGGTGTTTAAATGTCTAAGTATGTAACTGGTATTCAAATTTCGGAGATTTTTCCCTCGGCTAAAGGTCCTTCCGCAATTCTTACAGATAACCTTTGCCTCATCAATAGGATTTTGGTCAAAAAAATGGCACACTGCATTCTTCCTACTATGGGATAAATTTTCAGGGCTTGCACGCTGTGTTAATTTGACCGTCTGGCCAAGCTTCCTGCAACTCTTTTTGTTTTTTTAACACGTTTTTAGACTGCTACGAGGCTGCCAGATAACCGCAGCTGCGATGTCGATGCCTGCTGCGGATCCTCCTCTTCTTTTGAGCTATTGCCAGCGGCGCTCTTTTCCCCCAATGGATGCCAATCCGGGTCAAAAAGTGGGTCATCCATCACCTCCTCTTCAATTTCATCTGCACCTTCCTCTTTGTCACCGTGTAAGGTGGTATAGTATGCGGGAAGGGGCACCTTAGTTTCATCAGGGTCAGATTCCGGCTCAGTAGACTGGGAGAGCAATGTAGTGCTCTGGGTGAATGTACCAGCAGAATCATATAGCAGTGGCTGTGCATGAGTGCAGTCCATGTCAGATTCATCTTGGACTGGGGAATTCAGGATTTGACTTGATAACCCAGGCATGGTATGTGAAAAGAGCTCCATGGAGTAATCTGAAGTGTGGCCTGCCACATCCTTCACTTTTGGTGGCGGTGAAGGACACAAGGAAAGGTGTTGTTCCTGACCAGGAGCCTGCACTGACAAGTCAGTGCTTGCATTTTTTTGAAACTTCAGAAGAGGAGTCGATAGAGCTGGAGGCTGTTTCTGCAATGTAAGCCAAAACCTGTTCCTGATGCTCCGGCTTTAAAAGCAGTTTACCTACTCCCAGAAAAGGGAGCCTTCCAGGCCTTCTGGAGTCAGACGATGACGCCGACTCAACACCTCCTGCCTTAGGTGCTATTGTGCTTTTGGCACTACCAGCAGATGCGCCACCACCACCACCATCAGTACCAGCTGCCCCACCCGCCCACGTCCGTGGCCTCTTCCACCATACTTCCTCATGTTTGGGAAAATGTACCAAAAATACCAGCAGATATATGGTTCTGTATGAGAAGCGTACAGCTGTATAAGGTGAAGGGGAAAATTTAAATCTCCATATATATTTCTGGAGTCACACACAGACGCTCACTCAGTATGGATTAGACCAGAATATAAAAAGCAGAATAACTTACTGTATCAGAAGGTACCAGGTGTATATAGTTTAGCGTAATATTTAAATCTCTGTATATCTTTCCGGAGTCACACATGGACGCTCACAGGCTCAGTATGGATTAGACCAGAATATATTAAGCAGAAAAACGGTACTGTATCAGAAGCGTACAGCTGTATACAGTGTAGGGGAAATTGTAAATCTCCGTATATATTTCCGGAGTCACACACAGACGCTCACAGGCTCAGTATGGATTAGACCAGAATATAAAAAGCAGAAAAACGGTACTGTATTAGAAGCGTACAGCTGTGTACAGTGTAGGGGTAATTTTAAATCTCCGTATATATTTCCGGAGTCACACACAAACGCTATCTCAGTATGGATTTGACCGTAATAAAAAAGGCAGAAAAAAGGTACTGTATCAGAAGCTACCAGGTGTATATAGTATAGGGTAAAATGTAAATCTCCGTATATATTTCCGGAGTCCCACACAGACGCTCACAGGCTCAGTATGGATTAGACCAGAATATAAAAAGCAGAAAAACGGTACTGTATCAGAAGCGTACAGCTGTATACAGTGTAGGGGTAATTTTAAATCTCCATATATATTTCCGGAGTCACACACAGACGCTCACTCAGTATGGATTTGACCAGCATACAAAATGCAGAAAAAGGGTACTGTATCAGAAGCGTACAGCTGTATACAGTGTAGGGGAAATTGTAAATCTCCGTATATATTTCCGGAGTCACACACAGACGCTCACAGGCTCAGTATGGATTAGACCAGAATATAAAAAGCAGAAAAACGGTACTGTATTAGAAGCGTACAGCTGTGTACAGTGTAGGGGTAATTTTAAATCTCCGTATATATTTCCGGAGTCACACACAAACGCTATCTCAGTATGGATTTGACCGTAATAAAAAAGGCAGAAAAAAGGTACTGTATCAGAAGCTAC
>JARQOD010000001.1:800197786-800273256 GCA_033576555.1 Oophaga sylvatica
TTATAGGTTTGTAGAAATGTTCTGGACGCCACCTGTGGTTCCTGGTCAGAGTGACCAGCGCTGCAGGGTAGATCCTCGAGGGGTTGTTACTGGGCAGCAAGGTGTTAAGTCTCCCACAGGCAAGACTGATCCCTCAGGGTATATGGCGGTGTAATTTAGGGGTGCAGGAGCAATAAGGCAGACACACACAAGAAAGTCTCTTTCTGTACCTTTACTGATGGTGAAGTTGCAGGCATGACCCGGGAAGCTGTCAGGGTGGAGGATGCACGTCCTGTAATCCCACTGAGTAGGTGTAGGGCCTCCTTACTTCTTTATGTGTGTGAGTTTCTGACCCGTATAAAACAAAGCCTAACTCCGTCTTCTCAGCTACGCCCGGCTGACCTTGTGGTGGAGCCTTCTTGTGGACAGAACTAAGTCTCTATATGGCTGATCAGGCTAGACTCCTGTTCTTCCTGACCCCGGTTACGTATCAGCACTGTTGGGCCCCTGCGACCTGTAGTCCAGCAGGGTCTCCGGTGTCTCCTACCAGTCGTGCAGATGCTGGCAAGCGCGGACCCGGTGTCCGGTGGTGCAGAGTGGAGGTAAGCTGTAAATGCTGGTTAACCTCTGTCACTCTCTCTCTCTTCTTTCTTCCACCTGCCTTTCATCCTACTCTCACCACTATCATAAGCACAAGCTAGCAGCAGATGTCAGCTTTCTTTATCTTCACCGCTCTCCAAGCGTCGGCACGCTTATTCACTAAAACGCTCACTGAAGGTCTCTCAGTAAACTCAATTTTGACCAGGCTAAGTGGTAATCTTTCCCACTACTACTGGACTCCACTCCTAAACTGAGTGTTTGCTGAAGTCTTCAGGCTTTCTCTTTCTGGCTAGTCTTTCCCTCTCAGCTAGTCTGAGGTAACTGCCGTTCTGACTGGAATCTCTCACAGTCTGCTCTAATCTCCTCTGCTGAGGTAAAACTGACACTCTGAGGTAAAACCAACGATTAGCTAACTCTCAGCTAGACTGCCTTCATCTCTCTGCTGTCGTCTCCAAGGGCTCCCTCTGGTGGCACCAGGAAAATGTGGAGTGTTGTGTGCTTATGGGTTGTTGTGGGTTTACCTTTCGTGCATCTTCCAGGGTAACATGTGACTCCAGACACAGCTGGGCTACACAGAAAGGCTTCAGCGCAGACAAGCTACAAGCTTTAAGGCTGTTGGCACTTCCGGCCTCATCACAGCCATGACAAATAATGACATGTCTGTGATTGACCGGTGCACCACATGGCCCTGCATGACAGCGTAAAATAAATAAATGATAAAAAATAAATAAATAATAAAAAAAGACAGCTAGGGCTGATATTAATAGGCTAGCAAGGGCCATGGATATTGGCCCTTTCCAAACCTAATAAGACCAGCCCTCAGCCGCTCCAGAAATGGAATTGTGGGGTTGATATCAGCAGTTGTTGCTGACATCAAGTCCACAGGTTAGTAATGGAGAGGCATCTGTCAGAAACCCCATTACTAACCCATTGTCAAAAGAAATAATACACACATAAAAAAATTCTTTATTTGAAAGAAAAGTCAACAATTTCCCTCTTTCACCCATTTATTGAAAAAAAGTCACACCAGTCTGCCCTAGTTCAATTTAAGGTACCATGATGATTACAGTCTTCATTTCCAGTGCATGGAGCCCTGTTCATAGACTGGGGCTCCATAGATTGGAGCAGCAGCCACTGCCGGGTCTCGCGGAGTCACGAGTAAATAGTGGGAGCTGGAATGATGAGTGGTAACATGGCCATGAGTGACTTATGCAGCCTTGTTCTCGTGGCAGGACAAGTCACTCGCCGTCATGTCTCATGAGTGAGACTTGTTTTACTTGTGCTGTGCATGTTTTACGCAGACCCATAGACTTTTATTAGCCCTTTTTTTATCAGAGCTGCTGTTAAAAAATGGACATGTCTATGTGTGGTTTGCACGGACATATGGTCCATGCAAACACATGGACATGTGCATAGCAGCACACGTTACATTGGGTAAATGGATACCATACATACCAGAAACACAGACATGCGAAGGGGGCCTAAGATAGTTTTTAGTTAGTTTTGAGTCTTACCTGCCATTTAAATTTGTAGACTTTTAGCCCCAGAAGAGGCATGTTTGATAAATATTAGGTTTAGTGTTCAATCAAAGAAAGGTATGGCTTGCCATAGTTGATGGGCTCTCATAAATTGGCCAATTTATGTGCTAAATATCTTCATTTTAATAAATATGTTCCATATAGCAGTAATGCAGATCAGATTTCATATATTTAATATTTTCATACATCTTAGAGCATGTTGCTGTATTCTCTTATTTGTATATTATGGATTTATTTGTGCAAGGCCTCCAAATCAAAATTGTAATAATATAAAATAAAATAAAGGAAGGGACCACGCTCAAAATATACAAAAATGTTTGGTTCATAGAACCTTTCTCAAGACTTGGAATCATATTATTTGGCATTGTGTACTTACAATTGCTCATTTTGCCCTTCTACCAAGTTAATACTTCTTTTTTCTATTAGCTCTATTATATCATATGATTAAAACGTGACTAGCTGAATCCTTCTAAGTTCTATGTAGAAACAGAATGTTAAATTTCCCTGTATGACTCGTCAGTCACCGCAAAAGTCCCTGACAGGAGGGAGGAGTGGAGCAGTTGGGTCAGTTGTTGGAGGGGAATGAAAAATTCAGGGACAAGTGACTTCCTATTCCTACATAGAGCAGAGAAAAGAGAAGAAGTAGCTGGGTAGAAAAGCAAAATGAGCAATTGTAAATATACAGTGCTATACAATATCATGAGTACAATATGTTAAGAATAATAGCTTCTTTAAAGTCCACTTATATATTTATTCTTTAAAGTTCATTTTGTATATTTTTGGAGTGCTGTCTTTCTTTCGTTCTTTCTGTTTCTTTTTAGATAGATAGATAGATAGATAGATAGATAGATAGATAGATAGATAGATAGATAGATAGATAATAGATAGATACATAGATCTTTTTGTCCTTCAAAACATCCATGCTTTGACATAATGGGCAGATCAAATTGTAACAGGGTGCTCCAGGGCCAGCAATTACCCAGTTTACATGTATCTTACAGTGTGTTGATTATCTTCTGCAAGTAAGTAATTTGTAATAACAACGAAAACTTTCTGAAACATCACAGCAGGGTGATGTACATTGCACTGTAGACAGGAAGGAATCATATAATTATTTTTCCTTAAACAGGTAGGCGTCAGGATTTCCTCAAAGTCATTTAGTACATTTTCCTATGTGAAACTCTGCAAAACCTCAATTTCAACCGTTCTTTCAGAAAATTAGGACTTCGAGACCCTCTTAAGATGAAAGTTGATGTCCTGCAGTATCTGACATTGCTCTCATATATCCAATACCATCCACTACTGTTAAATTCAGTCCATTTGTATCCATTAGTTGTGCTATGACATCCCTCCAGCTGTTCTTTGCTGCACATAACAAAATACAAGAGAATCAATTATCTGCCAGTACATTACTGTTGGTTGCAGATTCATCTCTAAGGGTGGTTTGGGGAGTTATATGGTTTATGGTATTTAGGGGGTTTGAAAATAATCTAACAGGATGAAATTGTATAAAAGTCCTTTCATTAATCCCACATGTTCCATTCTTATTTTACGAGCCAACAGTAACTGACAACATTTAGTTCCAGCTACAAGGCCCTCGGAAAATGAGAAGAGAGCTCAGCAGTTTCCCATCTTGTGAGTGCAGTGCAGAATGAGATAGTTGTTGCTAAAGACTTTTTAGTATGTATTGTCTTAGTATATGCACATTAATGTGATCAACATTGGGCACAACTGTATGTGCTGTATGTAAAGGTAGTTTTCAGTTGCAAATATATAACATACTGTATCTCTGATGTAGCATACCATATTGCTGAGGAATCGGATATTTCATCTTGACTTAAAGAGATAAAATATTTGTAGTGTTAGTGAATTCATTCCAATGGTACTGTGTGCAAAGGGTGGCTTGTTTTACTCAGACCGAGTTTGAGACTGTACAGTGGGGAAAGTAAGTGTTTGATATGCTGCCGATTTTGCAAGTTTTCCCACCTACAAAGAATGGAGGAGTCTGTAATTTTTATCGTAGCTAACTACACTTCAACTGTGAGAGACAGAATCTTAAAAAAAAAATCCAGAAAATTACATTTTTTGATTTTTACATAATTAATTTGCATTTTATTGTATAAAATAAGTAATTGATACAATAGAAAATAGAACTTGATATTTGGTACAGGAACCTTTGCTTGCAATTACAGAGGTCAGACATTTCCTGAAGTTCTTGACCAAGTTTGCACACACTGCAGCAGGGATTTTGGCTCACTGCTACATACAGATCATCTTCAGGTCTGTCAGATTTTGGGGTTGTCGCTGGGCAACATCGAGTTTCAGCTCCCTCCAAAGATTTACTATTGGTATCAGGTCTGGAGACTGGCTAGGCTACTCCAAGACCTTGAAATGCTTCTTACAGAGCCACTCCTTAGTTGCCCTGGGTGTGTGTTTTGGGTCAATGTCATGCTGGAAGACCCAGCCATGACACTTCAATGCTGTTAATGACGGAATGAGGTTGTTGGCCAAAATCTCATGGTACATGACCCCATCCATCCTCCCTTCAAAAAGGTGCAGTCGTCATGTCCCCTTTGCATAAAAGCATCCCCAAAATATGTTGTTTCCCCAGCCATGCTTCACGGTGGGGATGGTATTCTTGTGGTTGGATTCATCCACCTTCTTCCTCCAAACACGGCAAGTGTTCTATTTTGGTCTCATCTGACCATATGACTTTCCAGATCATCCAGATAGTCATTGGTGAACTTCAAACAGGTCTGGACATGTGCTGGCTCGAGCAGGGAGACTCTGCGGGTCCTGCTCGATTTTAAGCCATGACACTGTACAGTCATGGACAAAAGTTTTGAGAATGTCACAAATATTAATTTTTACAAAGTCTACTGTTTCACTTTTTCTAATGGCAATTTGCATATACTCCAGAATGTTATAAAGAGTGATCAGCTTAACAGCAATTACTTGCAAAGTCAATATTTGGCTAGAAAATGAACTTTATCCCCCAAAACACATTTCAACATCATTGCAGCCCTGCCTTAAAAGGACCAGCTAACCTCTTTTCAGTGATTGCTCCATTAACACAGGTGTGGGTGTTGATGAGGACATAGCTGGAGATCAATCTGTCATGATTAAGTAAGAATGACACCAGGGGCGTAACTAGGAACGGCAGGGCCCCACAGCAAGCTTCACAATGGGCCCCCCCCCCTCGCGCGCGTTGCCAATCCCGGTCTACCCAAGTTGTGTTAAGAAAGATACCTTTATTATCCAAAATTAGAGGTTTTTGGAGTAATGATAGTGAAATAACAGAAAAGAACCAACTCCCAGGAAGCAACTGAGGTAGTGACGAAGGTAGGCTTTCTCCAGAGTAAATATGTGAAGAAACTTGTAATCCAGCCTGCAAATTGCTTTCAAAACGGATGATTTATTCAGTAGAACAACAGTCCGGTATACAGAATAATCTAAGATTGTTCTGTATACCGTACTTCTGCACCATGCCCTCACCAATTACACATGTGAGGAGTTGACAGCCTCAGCTCTGCTGCATGTGAGGAGTGACAGCCTCAGCTCTGCTACATGTGAGGAGTGACAGACTCAGTTCTGCTACATGTGAGGAGTGACAGCCTCAGCTCTGCTACATGTGAGGAGGAACAGCCTCAGCTCTGCTACATGTGAGTAGGGACAGCCTCAGCTCTGCTACATTCGAGGAGTGACAGCCTCAGCTCTGCTACATGTAAGGAGTGACAGCCTCATCTCTGCAACATGTGAGGAGTGACAGCCTCAGCTCTGCTACTTGTATAGCAAAGCTGAGGCTGTCACTCCGCGCATGTAGCAGAGATGAGGCTGTCACTCCTCGCATGTAGCAGAGCTGAGGTTGCTACTTGTCACATGTAGCAGAGCTGAGGTTGTTACTTGTCACATGTAGCAGAGCTGAGGTTGTTACTTGTCACATGTAGCAGAGCTGAGGTTGTTACTTGTCACATGAGCAGAGCTGAGGTTGTTACTTGTCACATGAGCAGAGCTGAGGTTGCTACTTGTCACATGTAGCAGAGCTGAGGTTGTTACATGTAGCAGAGCCGAGGTTGCTACTTGTCACATGTAGCAGAGCTGAGGTTACTTGTCACATGTAGCTGTCACGCTGTAATAGCAGATATATATATGTGATGTCAGTAATCTATATCAAAAGGGCAACATCCTATATAACATGCGCATAGATATATGATAACATAGATTTACCTGACAGAATGTCCAGTGGGTCAAAACGGAATCCGTAATACGCTGTCTCCGGCTAGAGGGTGACCGGGGTCTAAGCTGACCCTAAACTGGGGTCCTAACTAATCCCTCAACCTGGAGGTACTGTTAAAGGTACAGAGGTCCAGGCCACCAGCGTAAACCCTGTCTCCTATCAGTCCCTGCCAACTGTATTCTAGTCCTAAGAAGGACCCTGAATACCACCAAAGGGAATGAACAGGTAACGGTTTAATGAACAGAAAGACATACAAGAAAGACAAGAAATAAAGTAAATAAAGTCTTACATACAACACTCACACACAGTAGGAACACCTAAGGTCTCAGAGATAAACTATAAGCTATAAGAGTAAAAACAACTAATGAACTCTTAGCTTAAATATTCTCAGAACCGATCCAGTCTGCTAGACTACATGAATGCTTTCACCGGCGTCTAACACCCAGACTGGCAGAAATATAAAGGAAACTAATTAGAACATAATCAAAAGCAGCCGGGCGAGGCTGCACCTAGCCTTAGCAAAGAGCTAGGAAAAATTAACTCTCTCATTACCAAAAAACAAAGAAACAGCAGCTCAGCTGTGAGAAGTCAGAATGTGCAATTGCGACGATCTTCGTGGCGATGCACCCATGACAGTACCCCCCCTTCTACGAGGGCCTCCGGACCCTCATGACCAGGTCTGTCCGGGTAAGTTGTGTGAAAGGTCCGAACCAATCGATCTGCGTTAGCATCAGACGCAGGGACCCACGTCCTCTCCTCAGGACCATACCCCCTCCAATGAACTAAGTACTGAGGGGATCGGCGACTGAGACGTGAGTCAATGATTTTCGACCCATGAAATTCGACGTTATCATTGACTACCACTGAAGGAGGAGGTAGAGGTGATGGTATGACTGGTGCCACATACTTTTTAAGTAATGACTTGTGAAACACATTATGAATTTTAAACGTAGGAGGGAGGTCCAGACGAAATGCCACAGGATTAATTATGGAACTGATCCTGTACGGCCCGATGAATCTGGGACCCAACCTCCAGGAGGAAACTTTAAGTTTTATATTCCTGGTAGACAACCAAACCAGATCGTTCACCTTCAGATCTAGACCAGAAACTCTCCTCCTATCAGCCATCCGTTTGTAACGGTTCCCCGTAACCTTCAGTCTTAAGCGATCTGGAACTATCAGTCTCCCTGGAAGTCCCACAGGGACGTCCCCCTGAGCCCCCAATACCTCCCCCTCAAGCTCAGAGCATACAGCTGACACTACAACTCCCTCCTGAGGAATAGGAACCGGATCATCCGTCTTCCCGGCCCCTGGAAAGTACGAGATAAGGCATCAGGAAGCAACTTTATTGAGCAGTCATATGTGCGATGAGGAGGTAACTCTTTACACCCCTCCTCTGAGAACATCTCCCCAAAGTCCTCCAGAAAAGGAGGCAAAGTCCTAGGCACAACCGCACCGATGACCGTGCTCATGCAGTTATTCCTGCAAAATTCACCCCACTGGCTTATCTTTCTGGATTGCCAATCAATCACTGGTTATGTTTAGCCAACCAAGGAAGTCCCAACACAATAGGAGTAGGTAGACCCTCCAACACATAACAAGACAATTGCTCTTTATGTATTGCCCCTACTCGAAGATCTATGTTATGAACAGCTTGTACCAAGCTACCTTGACCAAGAGGTCTAGAATCAATAGAGAGTATAGGGACCGGTTTGGCCAATACACTCAGTTGCATACCATGCACCTGGGCAAACCGAGCGTCCACCAGATTAGCCCCGGACCCACTATCAAGAAAAACAGAAATCCTCTCAGTTCTAGTACCAATCACCACCTCCGCAGGCACGAGAAACTGAGAGGGATTTGGGGACGAAATACACACTCCCAGGTTAACTCCTTGGCTCAAAGAGGTCCGGGATGGACACCCCCCAACAAAATGTCCCTCTCTCCCGCAAAAGAAACATCTTCTAGTCTTGCGGCGCACCGCTGATTCCCTCCTACAAAAAGATGTCCCTCCCAACTGCATGGATTCCTCAGAACAGACCAGGGGAACCTCAGTATAAGGGACTTTAGTAGTAGGTGGAGTCATCACGGGAGGCGGAGTTACCTCGCGTCTTCCCCGAAGTCGTCTATCAATGCGAATAGCGAGGGCCATAGCAGCCTCCAGTGATGGAGGAGAATCATACTGAGCCAACACATCTTTTAATTTGTCAGACAACCCTTGACAAAACTGGCTCCTAAGAGCTGGGTCATTCCACTGAGTATCTGTTGCCCATCTACGGAACTCAGAAGAATATTCCTCCGCTGGACGATTTCCTTGCCGTATTTTACGTAACCTTGTTTCAGCAAGGGAGACTCGATCCGGATCATCATATACCAGACCCAGGGCAGTAAAAAATCGATCCACTGACTGGAGATCTGGGAGCCTGGAGAATAGAGAACGCCCAAGATTGAGGGTCCCCTTGTAAGAGCGAGATAACAATTCCCACCCTCTGCTCTTCACTCCCAGATGACCGAGGCCGCAGCCGAAAGTACAATTTACATGCCTCCCGGAAAGTAAAAAATTTGTCCCGCCCACCAGTGAACCTGTCCGGGAGAGCAACCTTAGGTTCAGATCTGGTTTGCTCCGGGGGGGACAAAACCTTGGACTTAATGTCTGCAAATTCCATGGACAACCCCTGCAACTGTCGGGCCAGCTGGGCTACTGGATCCATGACAGCTGGGGAGAATCTTTAGTTGGGCCGGTGAAAATGTCACGCTGTATAGCAGATATATATATGTGATGTCAGTAATCTATATCAAAAGGGCAACATCCTATATAACATGCGCATAGATATATGATAACATAGATTTACCTGACAGAATGTCCAGTGGGTCAAAACGGAATCCGTAATACGCTGTCTCCGGCTAGAGGGTGACCGGGGTCTAAGCTGACCCTAAACTGGGGTCCTAACTAATCCCTCAACCTGGAGGTACTGTTAAAGGTACAGAGGTCCAGGCCACCAGCGTAAACCCTGTCTCCTATCAATCCCTGCCAACTGTATTCTAGTCCTAAGAAGGACCCTGAATACCACCAAAGGGAATGAACAGGTAACGGTTTAATGAACAGAAAGACATACAAGAAAGACAAGAAATAAAGTAAATAAAGTCTTACATACAACACTCACACACAGTAGGAACACCTAAGGTCTCAGAGATAAACTATAAGCTATAAGAGTAAAAACAACTAATGAACTCTTAGCTTAAATATTCTCAGAACCGATCCAGTCTGCTAGACTACATGAATGCTTTCACCGGCGTCTAACACCCAGACTGGCAGAAATATAAAGGAAACTAATTAGAACATAATCAAAAGCAGCCGGGCGAGGCTGCACCTAGCCTTAGCAAAGAGCTAGGAAAAATTAACTCTCTCATTACCAAAAAACAAAGAAACAGCAGCTCAGCTGTGAGAAGTCAGAATGTGCAATCGCGACGATCTTCGTGGCGATGCACCCATGACAGTAGCAGAGCTGAAGTTGCTACTTGTCACATGAGCAGAGCTGAGGTTGTTACTTGTCACATAAGCAGAGCTGAGGTTGTTACTTGTCACAAATATCAGAGCTGAGGTTGCTACTTGTCACAAGTAGCAGAGTTGAGGTTGTTACTTGTCACATGTAGCAGAGCTGAGGTTGCTACTTGTTACATGTAGCAGAGCTGAGGTTGTTACTTGTCACATGTAGCAGAGATCAGGGTGTCACTCGTCACTTGTAGCAACCATGAGGCTGTTACTGGGCCAGGGGGATGCTACTGGTGACTGAGGTCCCGTGCCCAACAGGGCCCAGGGGGAGGTTAGTGGTGACTTGAGGCTTGCGTCAAACAGGGCCCAGGAGCCCGAGGCCCTGTTGGAATGCGGGCCCCTTGCTACCTGGGCCCTGTGTTGAATGTGGGCCCCCTGCACTGCAGCCTGGGCCCTGTTGAATGTGGGCCCTGTTAGATCCTGCCTGCACCTGCTCTCCCAGTCACCATTGAGCAGCCAAGCCTCTTCTCACTGTTGAGAGACTCACGGTACTCACCCTGCTCGCCCGGGCTTCCACCTGCTTGTCCAGTCAGCCTGCTGCTTCATGTGGTCTGCCTGGCCGTCTGCTGTCCGCCCCCACATGCACACACGCTGTGACAGACGGACCATAATGCACTGGGCCGCAGCTTAAAGCTACAGTGCTCATTTCTGTTCGCTGTCTGCATTTACAACACTGTAGTGTCTCTTTAAAACAACACAGTGTTGTTATGCATCAGCGTTCAGAGTCAGAAGCCTGAACAAAATGTTGGGAGGGGGCCCGAGCGCGGATCCATTTGCCAGCGTGCTCGGGCCCCCCTTTTTGCTCCTAAATCACAGGGCAGCTGCAGCAGGGACGGGCCCCCTTCTAGCCCGGGCCCTGTGGCAGCTGCTTCCCCTGCTTCCACTATAGTTCCGCCCCTGAATGACACCACTGGACACTTTAAAAGGAGGCTGGTGCTTGGCATCATTGTTTCTCTTCTGTTAACCATGGTTATCTCTAAAGAAACACATGTAGTCATCATTGCAATGCACAAAAATGGCCTAACACGGAAGAGTATCGCAGCTAGAAAGATTGCACTTCAGTCAACAATCTATCGCATCATCAAGAACTTCAAGGAGAGAGGTTCCATTGTTGCCAAAAAGGCTCCAGGGTGCTCAAGAAAGACCAGCAAGCGCCAGGACCGTCTCTTAAAAGTGTTTCAGCTGCGGGATCGGGCTACCAGCAGTGCAGAGCTTGCTCAGGAATGGCAGCAGGCAGATGTGAGTGCATCTGCACGCACTGTGAGGCGGAGACTCTTGGAGCAAGGCCTGGTCTCAAGGAGGGCAGCAAAGAAGCCACTTCTCTCCAGAAAAAACATCATGGACAGACTGATATTCTGCAAAAGGTACAGGCAGTGGACTGCTGAGGACTGGGGTAAAGTTATTTTCTCTGATGAATCCCCCTTTCGATTGTTTGGGACATCAGGAAAACGCCTCATTCGGAGAAGACAAGGTGAGCGCTACCACCAGTCTTGTCTCATGCCAACTGTTAAGCATCCTGAAACCATTCATATGTGGGGTTCTTCTCAGCCAAGGGAATCGGCTCTCTCACAGTCTTGCCTAAAAACACAGCCATGAATAAAGAATGGTACCAGAATGTCCTCCAAGAGCAACTTCTCCCAACCCTCCAAGAGCAGTTTGGTGATCAACAATGCCTTTTCCAGCATGATGGAGCACCTTGCCATAAAGTAAAGGTGATAACTAAATGGCTCAGGGAACAAAACATAGAGATTCTGGGTCCATGGCCTGGAAACTCCCCAGATCTTAATCCCATTGAGAACTTGTGGTCAATCATCAAGAGACGGGTGGACAAACAAAAACCTAAAAATTCTGACAAAATGAAAGCATTGATTGTGCAAGAATGGACTGATATCAGTCAGGATTTGGTCCAGAAGTTGATTGAGAGCATGCCAGGGAGAATTTCAGAGATCCTGAAGAAGAAGGGTCAACACTGCAAATATTGACTTGCTGCATTAACTCATTCTAACTGTCAATATAAGCTTTTGTTACTCATATGTTTGCAATTATATTTCTGTCTGTGATAAAAACATCTGTCAAACACACATAAAAACCAGAGGGCAGCAGATAATGTTAAAATATAATATTTGTGTCATTCTCAAAACTTTTGGCCATGACTGTAGTGTGTTACTAACATTAATGTTTGAGACTGTGATCCTAGCTCTTTTCAGGTCATTGACCAAGTCCTCCCGTTTAGGTCTTGCAAGATCTTGCATGGAGCCCCAGACCATGGAAGATTGACAGTCATCTTGTGCTACTTCTATTTTCTAATAATTGTGCCAACAGTTGTTGCCTTCTCACCAAGCTGCTTGCCTATTAACATGTAGCCCATCCCAGTCTTGAGCAAGTCTACAATTTTGTCCCTGGTGTCCTTAGACAGCTCTTTGGTTTTGGCCATGGTGGAGAGGTTGGAATGTGATTGATTGAGTGTGCGGGCTGGTGTCTTTTTTACAGGTATCAAGTTCAAACAGGTGCATTTAATACAGGTGATGAGTGCAGAGTAGGAGGGCTTCTAAAAGCAATACTAATAGGTCTGTGAGAACAAGAATTCTTGCTGGTTGGTAGGTGATCAAATACTTATTGTATGCAATAAAATGCAATCTGTAAAAATCATAAAATGTGATTTTCTGTTTTTTATTTTTAGATTCTGTCTCTCACAGTTGAAGTGCAGAGTTTTGTTGTGGGTATGCCAAAGCTTTCCTCTACATGGGTGGTTTTGAAGCATTTTAGAGCAGAATGTTTCCACTGGTTTCCATTTTTGGGAGCTATCTTTCAGCAAAACATTACCCTGCTAGCTACTGAACCTCAAAACATGTAGGCTATAGTGTTTGTTTTTACTGAAGGGTGAAATGGGCCAATCTAAACTCGATCACAGAGGCTCCTCAAAAGACACCAGCAGCAATTCCCACCACTATTACAGCAGAGATGGCAAGCTCAGCGTGCTGATAATTGCTTGGCATTGGTACATGTAAAGCAGTCAACAATTAAAAAAACATAAAATTATGAAATGCTTTACACTATCCCCCCATATCAACAAAAATGTATGACTTGACTGGTATTCCTCCATAGTAATAATGTTTGGGAATCATTGCTGTAGGTCAGGCGTACATAACCATATTGCCTGGTCCCAACTATGCTTAACAGTGTCTGGTGGCTGCTCATTTGTATTTTTAATGTCAGGGAGAAGAGAGCTGTTGAGTAGGGATCAGCAGAGACAAATAAGTATTAATGGACAGGTACAGTTAAGTGTTAATGGTTGCCATTTTTGGAGCCAATGTAATTTGACCAATACAAGTGACTTGGCTCCTGTGCTGCACGGACATGAGTAAATGAGTTGCCGTGCCCTACAATGAGTGCTGTTGTATTTAGTGTAGTTTTTGGGAGAAGGGAAACACTCAACTGTTTCAGCATCTCACATAGGCTATTATAATGAGAGCCTCATGCCTCCTTATTTCTGGATTGGGATTGGTGAAGAATTGGACCTCTATCCTCCTGGTATTTATGAGTCATAAAAATGAACCAGGAGCACCTATGAGATATTTATGGTTTATACTGTGGTTATGGAAGGTAATACCCCTAATACACACATGTTATTATGGCCCATGGGGTTGGTTCAATCTGACAATGTGGCCTTCTGACCAAAAAAGATTGTGCATCTTTGCTGCAGAGGCTGCAACGCAGAAGATCCATGACATTCCTTCTTTGTTATATCTGGTCTTGAACAAATCTTTGATTCTACTGAAGGAAATTGACATAGTAAATCTTTTTATATAGGAGCAGCGTGGTGTTTGTTACATAGTATAATTTCTATGTCAAGTGTCTATTTTACTGGGAAATTCATTGTATGACCTTTTCAAGGTTGACTTTACTAATTCCCCCCATTCTGCATTTTGCTTACTACACAGGATTACGATCATCTGTAATCCCCGATGCATATCTTCCTTCTTTAATCACACTTTTGCTAAAATGGTTTCATTATTAAATCTGCAGTGGCTTCATTAGAAGCATGTTTACTTCCACCATATGGTAACTACTCCTTGGTAGAGTGGAGACAGGTTCTGCTATGCTGTGTAGCATATTGTCACCATACATACACGTATTCAGCAAATAATTTCATATGCTGACAAGCTCTGTTTTCATTTTTCCATTTCTCTATGCAAGGTGACTTATTGGTTTGGATTGAGATAAATTAACATGTTTAAAACTCTTTTTGCAATCCAAACGTTATAATTCATAATTTATACACTTGTCAATAATTAATTTGTGAAACCAAGAAAGAAAAGGATTGAGAGAGATGTTAATATTACATCTATGATGGAAAAATGGAAGCAAAATTTTTAAAAGAGCTTAATTTTGTTAGCATCGAGTATGAGCGCCACATGCAGAAATGCACACATTTACAAGCCTTGGCATGCTATTAATAAGGTTATTAATGTTTGCCTGAGGAATGTTCTGCCACTCTAAATGCACCTGGACAAACAAATCATCAATATCTGCTGCTAGCAGCTGCCTTTGCAATTACTGACCAATGACATCCCAGATGTGCCTAATGGGAGATAAGTCTGGAGTTGCTGTAGACTATGGTTATACGTTTAGGCCATTCAGGCTGCTCAGAGTAGTACCAGCAACCTGCAGCCTGGCATTGTCATGCTAATTTATGAGTACAAGTCTCCAGGAGACAAATAGTTCTCCATCACTTCAGAGTTTTGCTGTATGGCTAAGCACTACTGTACAGTCACATATGAGGTATTTCCACATTCAGCAGAAATTGTGGGCCACAGTTTGGTGCAATTTTTACCCATTTCCCAGTGTGAAAATTTAAAATCTGGAGCTAAAACTAAATTTTGGTGGTAAAGATATAATTGTTTTTTCTTCGCTGCCCAATATTGTAAAATTCTGTGACCCACCTGTGGTGTCAATATGATCACTGGACCCCTAGAGGAATTCATTGAGAGTTGTAGTTTGTAAAATGGAGTCTCATGGTGGGGGTTCTGCTGTTCTGGCACCTTAAGGGCTCTGCCAATGTGATATGCTACCCTCAAACCAGTCCAGCAAAATCTGAACTCCAATATGGCGCTTCTTCCCTTTTGAGCTGTGAACTTTGCCTTAGAAGTAGTTTTCGACCACATATGGGGTATCGGCCTACTCAGTACAAATTGAACAACACATTTTCAGGTCCATTTTATCCTCCTATCCTTGTGAAAATGAAAAAAAAATCATAAAGCAACATTTTCGGGTTAAAAATATTTTGTTTTCATTTTCAGAGATCAATGTTGTAAAATTTTGTGACGCACCTGTAGGTTCAAAGTGCTCATGACACATATAGATAGATTCCTTGAGGTGTTTAATTTCCAAAATGGGGTCATTTTGGGGGTTTTCCACTGTTTAGGCACATCAGGGGCTCTCCAAAAGCAACATGACACCTGCAGACCAATCCATCAAAATCTGCGTTCCAAAACATCACTCCTTCCTTTCTGAGCCCTGTTGTGCACCCAAACAGCATTTTTTCATGACATGTTGGGTATCTGCGGATTCAGGAGAAATTGCCCAACAAAATGTGAGGTCAATTTTCTCATTTTACCTTGTGAAATTAAAAATTTGGGACTAAAAGAAAATGTGATTTTTTTATTTTCCCTGCTCTATGTTCTAAACTTCTGTGAAGCACCTGTGGATTTAAAGTGCTCAGCACACATCTAGATAAGTTCCCTGTAGGGTCTAGTTTCCAAAATGATGTTACTTGTGGGGTTTTCCACTGTTTAGGCACATCAGGATCTTTCTAAATTCGACATGGTGTCAGCTAATTATTCCAGCTACTTTTGCTTTCAAAAAGTCAAATAATGCTCCTTCCCTTCCAAACCAAGCAATTACATTAATTAAAAACATTAGTTTTCTTCCGCATATTGGGTATCAGTGTACTCAGGAGAAATTTCACAACAAATTGTATATGCAATTTCTCCTGTTACCTTTATTAAAAATGCAAAATTGGGGCTAAAGAACATTTTTGTGGGAAAAATTATATTTTTTTTATTTTCATGGCTTAACATTATAAACTTCTGTGAAGCACTTGGGGGTTCAAGGTGCTCACTGCAAATCTAGATAAGTTCCCTGAGGGGTCCAGTTTCCCTAAGTAGTGTCACTTGTTGGGGGTTTCTACTGTTTAGGCACATCAGGGGATCTCCAAATATGACATGGCGTCCGCTAATTATTCCAGCAAATTTTACATTCAAAAAGGCAAATGGTGCTCCTTCCTTTCCGAGCCCTGCTATGTACCCAAACAGTGGTTGTTCCTAACATATGGGGTATCGGTGCACTCAAGACAAATTGCACAACAAATTGCATCATGCAATTTCTCCTGTTACCCTTGTGAAAATGCAAAATTTGGGTCTAAAGTAAAATTTTTGTGAAAATTAGCTGTTAATTTTTTCCTTCCAAATTTATAAAAATTAATGTGAAACACCTGAAGGGTTAATAAGCTTCTTTAATGTGATTCTGAACACCTTGAGGGGTGCAGTTTTTAAAATTGTGTCACTTTTGGGTATTTTCTGTCATATAGACCCCTCAAAGTCACTTCAAATGTAATGTGGTCCCTAAAAAAATGGTTTTGTAAATTTTGTTAAAAAAATGAGAAATCTCTGGTCAACTTTTAACCCTTATAACATCCTAACAAAAAAAAAATGTTTTAAAAATTGTGCTGATGTAAACGAGACATGTGGGACATGTTATTCGTAAACTATTTTGTGTGACATAACTCTCTGATTTAAGGGCATAAAAATTAAAAGTTTGAAAATTGCAAAATGTTTGCCAACTTTCTGTTTTTTTCATAAATAAATGCAAGTCCTATTGAAGAAATTTTACCACTATCCTAAAGTACTGTATGTCACGAAAAAACAATATCAGAATGTCAGAATCCCAGGATATAATGAAGAGTTCCAGAGTTATTACCACATAAATTGACACTGGTGTGAATGGTAAAATTTGGCCTGGCCATGAAGGTGAAAACAGGATGGGGTTTTGCTGGGGTAAAAGACTGTAATGACAATGAGCTAAATGACAATGAAGGCTATAATGGAGCCTCTGACAGGTTTGAGGATGTTTGCAGGGTTCAGGTTTGGTGGCCATAGACTGCTGATATGACTGCTGTTCAGGGTCCTTCAAACCTTTTTGCTCAACTCTACCATTAAGATATTAAGTTATTAGAAATATTTGATTCTGCCGAGATGCAAATTCGGCAGATCGCATGTGTTTGGTAAGGAAATTCAATTCGCATCAAAGTTATACAAATTGAATGTTATTTTTTATGTTTTGGATCTCTTCAGACTGGAACATAAGGATGTAAAAAGAAAAAAAATATTACTCTTCTTACCATTCACCTGTTACATTCCTCTGTCCGGTTTCCTGTTTTGTCTGACCTCTTCTTTCCATCTTCCCCTGGTACGCAACATCCATTTTAACCTTTTTCACACAGTGCTAGGACTTCTGCATTGTGACATCAGAAAACTGTGCCTGAAGCCCTGATGCAACATCAGCAATGTTGAAGAAAACAGGGAAAGATGGAAAGTTCTGGAGCAAAGGGCAGGATGGTATAATGCGGCAGTGGGACAGTTGAGTGCTGAGGTTAGTATTTGTTTTTCAACCCTTTTTCTGGCCCCAATTTTGCAAAATTTGCACAAAGATAATTTTTTTCTAAAATTCAAGATATATTCAATTCACCTCAAAACTAACTTCCTTGTATCTATTAATTACAGTATATGAGTATACATCTTAGAAAACAGATTTAAGCACATTTGTAGAATTTACTTAGAGCAGTGCAATCATAATGCTTGCAAACTTCTCCAGCAGTGGAAAAATAGTTGAAAAATATATTCAAATTTTACAAATGGTCAGGGATTTTCTGGGTGGTTAGCAACCCGATACTACAGTGTTATTTGACCTTAAATGCTGTTTGTATTGAGTGCTCTAAGACGATCAGTCTAACATAATTATGCTTGGGAGATCACTGGGATCAAGAATAACCAAACCATTCTACAATCAAGTAGTCTTGTTCTATGCTGCACTTGAGAAACCTGAGCAAACTGTTGTATTTTGTTGATCCATGCATATCCACATAAATGCAGGGAAACAGCTTCAATGCATTAATTCTCTTTACACCACAGTGATGCCCAGAATTAATGGCTGAAAGCCATACTTTATACTGCAAATTCCTGCATTGTATATTGGGAAAATGGATTTCTATATGGGAACTATCACGAGGAGAATTGCAAGAAAACTCACCAGTGCAATCTCCCGGAAGACGAGTGCAGCAGAAAGCTTCAGGCTCCTAGGAACGCAGGGTGAGCAAGGCAGGAGAGAGGTGGTTTCAGGGCCTGAATCACCTGACAGTTGAGGGGAGTGGCTTCAGCTCCAGGGAGCTAGAAGCTGAGGGAAAACTCCTAGAAAGGTAACTACGGGACAGAGTTACCCAGGGGCACAGACAGAGACGTAAATCTAAACAAGCCAAGGTCAAAGCACGAGAAGACAGTACAGTACAAAGGATGAGACAGAACGGATAGTCGGAGCCAGGCAGAGGTCAAAACCAAACAGACAGCGAAGGTACAGAAACAGAATCCACAAGCAGTATCCAGAGAACAGACCGAGTCAAAACCAAAGTATCAGGCAAACCAGAACACAGCACAAACACACTCAGGGGTCAACACACTCTGCCAAGGGCGAAAGTATAACTGACAGGGATTGGAGCTTCCCAGGGCTATAAGAAGCTCTCCCCAAACCAAGGAGAGGCCACAATAATAAGCCCCAGGTGTGCAGGTAAGAGCTTGCACTGGGATCAAAACCTTAACCCCTAGCGTGCAGGTCAACCCTGCACTGGGATCATGACAGTACCCCCCTCTCAACGGGGGCCTCTGGACCCCCAGGCTTGCCCGGAAACCTGGCATGGAAAGTCCGAACCAGGCGATCCGCATGCATCAAACGGGCCGGCACCCAGGATCTGTCCTCCGGACCATACCCCTTCCAATGAACCAGGTACTGTACCGACCGCTGCACCAACCTGGAGTCAACGATATGATCAATCTCATATTCCATGTGTCCCTCAACCAAAACAGGAGGAGCACGGACTCGGACTCCCCCCTGACTGCCTCAAAAGGTTTCAGTAGGGATTTATGGAAGACGTTAGGGATCTTGAATGAGACTGGAAGACACAACCTGTAAGCCACTGGATTGATCTTTTCCACAATCTTGTATGGGCCAATGAACTTGGGGCCCAACTTGGCTGATGGAACCTTCAACTTAATGTTTCGCGTGGAGAGCCAAACTTTCTCTCCAACCCGAAACATAGGACCTGATGTTTTTTCCTGTCAGCGAAAAACTTGTACCTGCCTTGAGACCTGGATATATTCCGCTGGACCTCCGCCCATGTATTCTTTAATCGCTGAACAGACCCCTCTGCCCCTGGACACCCAGAATCCAAACGAGAAAACTCACCAAAATGAGGACTAAAACCATAATTGATCAGGAAAGGAGACATACCAGTAGATTGGCTCACCCGACTATTGAAGGCGAATTCCGCCAACGGCAGTACATCACACCAGTCATTCTGTCTTGCAGAAGTCAGACATCTGAGGATCTGTTCCAGAGACTGATTAGTGCGTTCCGTCTGACCATTGCTCTCAGGATGGTATGCAGACGAAAAAGACAGAGACATCCCCAATTTCTTGCAGAAAGCACGCCAAAACTTTGCCACAAACTGCACTCCACGATCAGACACCACATTCAGGGGTACCCCATGCAACCGGATAACATGCTGTACAAACAATCTGGACAAAGTCTCAGCCGAGGGTAATGCGGATAAGGGTACAAAATGAGCCTGCTTCAAAAACCTGTCCACCACTACCCATACCACCGTATTGCCCTTGGACATAGGAAGATTAGTAATAAAGTCCATGGACAAGTGAGTCCATGGCCTTTCGGGAACTGCCAAGGGCATCAGTTCCCCAGCCGGCCGGCTATGTGAGTTTTTAGAACGAGCGCAGACCCCACAACCAGAAACAAATTTTTTTATGTCAGAACTAAGAGTAGGCCACCAAAAGATCCTAGCCACCGCCCGACGTGTGGCAGATATACCAGGGTGAGCACTGAGCTTGGATTCATGGAACTCCTGGAGAAGTTTAAGCCGAAGCTGCTCTGGGACAAACAACTTACCCCCTGGCTTGGCAGCAGGGGCCAGAGACTGGGCCCCCTCAATCTCCTGTTCCAACTCAGACAAGACCCCTGCCAACACAACCCCAGGGTGAAGAATGGAGGAAGGTGGCTCAGGGGAGACACCGGATGAAAACTGCAAGATAAGGCATCAGCCTTGATATTCTTTGACCCCGGACGAAACGTAATAGTAAACTGAAAACGGGAAAAAAAAAGTGACCAACGGGCCTGTCTGGGCGTTAGTCTCTTAGCAGACTCAATATAAGATAAATTTTTGTGGTCGGTAATCACAGTAACCGAGTGACTGGCCCCCTCCAAAAAGTGCCTCCATTCTTCAAACGCTAACTTGACCGCAAGAAGCTCTCTATTGCCAACATCGTAATTCCTCTCAGCAGCAGAGAATTTCCTGGAAAAAAAAGCACATGGCCTGAGGTTGGTCAGAGTGGCAGGACCTTGGGACAACACAGCACCCACCCCCACCTCAGAGGCGTCCACTTCCACAATAAATGGTTTGGACGGATCTGGCTGTACCAACACCGGAGCAGTCATAAAGCATTTTTTCAGACTAGCAAAGGCCTCTTTTGCGAGCGAGGACCAATTTTTCACATCCGCACCTTTGCATGTTAAATCTGTGAGTGGTTTGACCACCTGCGAAAACCCCCGAATAAATTTGCGGTAGTAATTGGCGAACCCCAAGAAGCGCTGGAGCCCTTTAAGATCTCGGGATTGTACCCAATCAGCAATGGCCTGCACCTTCTTGGGGTCCATACGAAAACCCTCACAGGACACAATCAATCCCAAAAAAGATAATTCTTGAACAAAAAACACACACTTCTCCAATTTAGCAAACAGATGATTTTCCCTAAGTCTTTGGAGAACAGTTCGTACATGATTCATATGAGAATGGCTGTCGGGGGAATATATTAGAATATCATCTAAGTAGATAACAACAAAACGACCAATGAGATCAGAAAACACTACATTGATGAAATTCTGAAATATGGCGGGAGCATTGGTAAGACCAAATGGCATGACTAAATTTTCAAAAAGTCCCTCGGACGTGAGGAACGCAGTTTTCCATTCATCCCCCTTCCTGACCCTTATCAAATTATATGCTCCCCGAAGATCCAGTTTAGAGAACCATTTTGCCCCTGATAGTTGGTTACATAAATCAGGAATCAACGAAAGGGGATACGTATTACGTACAGTAATTTTATTTAGTTCACGAAAGTCGAGACAGGGACGTAGACCGCCATCTTTTTTCTTCACAAACAAGAACCCCGCCGCTACAGGTGAAACTGAGGGACGTATGTGTCCCTTGCGAAGACTTTCTGCAATATAATCCTTCATAGCTAAGCGCTCAGGTCCAGACAAATTAAACAGACGGGCTTTAGGTAGTTTAGCCCCCAGGACTAGCTCGATGGCGCAGTCAAAGGGTCTATGTGGCGGCAACGTCTCGGCCTCGCTTTCTGAGAACACATCTTCGAAGTCTTTCAGGTACTCCGGAATACCTTCCAGCTCGACAGATGACACAGACACAGATTTAACAGGTTTAACCAGCAGTGCAGATTCATAACATAACTTAGAATCATTAAATCCCCATTGAACAATCTCCCCCGTTTTCCAGTTAATAACTGGATTATGGTTTGTAACCAGGGCATGCCCAACACCAACCCTGCTGGTAGATTGTCCAGAACTAAACAACTTAATTTTTCCTCGTGAGCAGCGCCCACTCTGAGCGAAAACAAGTCAGACATAAAGAGAATTCCCTCTTTTGTGAGGGGGGAGGAGTCAATGGCCACCACCTTGATCGGAGTCTTAAGCCTAGCTGTCCCTATCTTGCAGCGTGTGACCAATTGAGAGTCAATCAGATTGATGGATGACCCGCAGTCCACAAAGGCTGTAGAGGAAAAAGAACAACCATCCACTAACAGTTCCACATGAAGCAACACCTTAGAGAACGAGGAAAAGTGTACCTGAGGGTCTGAGTAGTCTCCTCGCTGACTACCCAGACCTAGTCGTTTCCCGCCGACCGGCTTGAGGACGGGCAGACAGGACACTCCTTTTTCCAATGTCCAGCTTTACCGCAGTAAAAGCACAACTGTTCTTCCCGACGACGTTTTCTCTCTTTTTCCTTCAGAGTGATAGCGCCCACGTCCATGGGCTCAGAGACAGTCTCTTTTCCACTGGGAAACAATGTAGTCTCCACCTGCATCACCCCCCTGGCCCGCAACCTGCGGTCCATCCGGACGGCTTGGGTCATGGCGTCCTCGAGAGAGTTAGGTGGGGGGTGTAACGCCAAGGCATCCTGCAGCCGCTCGGACAAGCCTCTGCGAAATAGTCCTCGGAGGGCGGCATCCTCCCAAGAAATCTCTGCAGCCCAGCGGCGGAACTCAGTACAAAACCACTCGGCCGAGTGCTTCCCCTGACAGACGCTCATCACCATGTCCTCTGCCAATCGCACTCGGTCAGGCTCATCGTATATGTGCCCGAGGGCCTCAAAGAATGCATTCACCGACACTCTCTCAGGGGCAGTGGGAGGAAGGGAAAATGCCCATGCTTGTGGGGACCCTCTTAATAAAGACATGATGACCCCTACCCTCTGACTTTCACCCCCAGAGGACCGTGGTCTCAAACTAAAAAAAAAGTTTGCAACCCTCCATGAAGATCCTAAACTCCTTTTTGTTCCCAGAAAAGAAGTCAGGCAGTTTAACAGGTGGTTCTGAGGACACCAGCACAACATCACTCGCCATAGCCCTCAGAGAACCAGCAGATAAAGCCCCCTGCACAGACTCAGAAACCTGCCGCTGTGAACACGACAGCGCTTGCTGTTCCAGAGATAAATCCTGAAACATCTGACTCAGATTTTTCATCTGTTCCCCAAACACAGCCGTGAAGCAAAAAAAAACAAAAAAAAAAACTTAGTGGTCAGTTATAATATCACGAGGAGGATTGCAAGAGAACTCACCAGTGCAATCTCCCAGAAGACGAGTGCAGCAGAAAGCTTCAGGCTCCTAGGAACACAGGGTGAGCAAGGCAGGAGAGAGATGGTTTCAGGGCCTGAATCACCTGACAGTTGAGGGGAGTGGCTTCAGCTCCAGGGAGCTAGAAGCTGAGGGAAAACTCCTAGAAAGGTAACTACGGGACAGAGTTACCCAGGGGCACAGACAGAGACGTAAATCTAAACAAGCCAAGGTCAAAGCACGAGAAGACAGTACAGTACAAAGGATGAGACAGAACAGATAGTCGGGGCCAGGCAGAGGTCAAAACCAAACAGACAGCGAAGGTACAGAAACAGAATCCACAAGCAGTATCCAGAGAACAGACCGAGTCAAAACCAAAGTATCAGGCAAACCAGAACACAGCACAAACACACTGAGGGGTCAACACACTCTGCCAAGGGCAAAAGTATAACTGACAGGGATTGGAGCTTCCCAGGGCTATAAGAAGCTCTCCCCAAACCAAGGAGAGGCCACAATAATAAGCCCCAGGTGTGCAGGTAAGAGCTTGCACTGGGATCAAAACCTTAACCCCTAGCGTGCAGGTCAACCCTGCACTGGGATCATGACAGGAACAAGTATTTCAGCTAAGATAGATTCCCTTCAATAATCCAGAATCTCTAGGATCTCATAGATACTGGTCTCTGGCACAGAGAATTAAGAATTAGGGTGAAAGTCTTCAAGGATAAACTCCTTGAATTTTTATAATTTAATGGAGGCTTTCCAGAAGAAAATATATAGGAGTTATTCCTTTGTTAAGATATTCTGATTTACTAGGTTCAAAGTTCTGATTTCTGTATTTTCATCGAGGCCCTGTATTGATCCTAACCACTAAGCACATAGATGTTGTCACATAATGTACATATTAATATCTACAAGGTGATTTGTACATATTGATGCTTTGGCTTTTGTTGTGAATATGCTGGAGGCGGCTTCTGAGCTGGGGCTCCCTCCGGTGTTTGCTGAGGGTAATGAACTGATTACTGAATGGCCTTCAGCTGGCGCTGAATGGTAGAATATAAGTGGCCTGAGTTCCCAGCAGCCTTGCCGGTTATCAATTGTTCCTTCTGGTCTTGCTTGAAGCTCTGCTAGTTTCCTGCTCTCCCTCAAATAAGTGTTTGCTTTTTTTTTTCCTCTGTTTGATTTTCTCTGCTGGTTTGCTTCTTGCAGTGGACTGCAGCCTGTCCCCTTTTGGGGGTCTGGCGCTGCAATTGTGCTCCGTTTGTGTCTGCACTTTTGCTTTGCTCCTTTGTTACTTTTTATTTGCTGAATAGCGTTTTGTTACACCAGAGATCTGATTTAGGTGGATGAGATCGTGTGATCTCAGGTTTTTTGGCAATCAGAAGTGTTGGTATTTTTGTTAGGGTTTTTGTTGGATTGCAGTCAGAATTCTTTCCTGTACTTTTCTGTCTAGACAGATTGGGCCCCAGCGTTTGCTCATTCTATTTTCTGTCTGTGTCCGTGCTTTCTTCTTGTCTAACCGCCATTACATGTTTGGGGGCTTCCTATTTTCTTTGGGGATCTGCTCCGGGGCAGATAGCTTTCATCTTTCTGCCTTTAGGGGTAGTTATCTCTCAGGCTGTGACGAGGCGTCTAGGATCACCGTAGGAATGCTCCACGGCTACTTCTAGTTGTGTGGTTAGTTCAGGTTACTGCAATCCAATAGGTTCCAGCCTCTCTGATGTATTACCGCTTTTGCTATTTTTTGCTATTTCTCCTCAGTTACCGAAACATAACAGTATAACAGGCCAAAAAACTGAAAATTGTATGGTACTCACAGAAGGGGAAAATAGTAATTAAGAAACTCTGTTTGTTGCATTTTTTCCCCTCTTTTCTCTGGGTGCTGAGGAGAAATTTTTTATTTTTTTATTTTTTCCTCTCAATGGAGTTTTGCACAGTTGTCTGGCCATGTGGATCAGCTTGCCACTGAGGTTCAGAGTATTGCTACCTATCTTGCTGGGTTGCCGGTTGTGGAACCTAGGATCCCCATGCTAGATTTGTTTTTGGGGATCGATCTAAATTTCTGAATTTCAAAAATAACTGTAAGTTGTTTTTTGCCTTAAAGCCTAAGTCCTCAGGGAACGCGGCACAGCAGGTTGAAATTGTCATCTCCCTGCTGCGCGGCGACCCTCAGGATTGGGCTTTTTCCCTGACACCTGGGGATCCTGTTTTGAATGATATTGATGTATTTTTTCAGGCTCTGGGGTTGTTGTACAATGAACCTAATGTCATTGATCAAGCTGAAAAGATCTTGGCATTAAATCAGGGTCTTGAAGACGCTGAGTTGTACTGTCAGAAATTTCGAAAGTGGGCAGTCCTGACCAAATGGAATGATGATGCTTTGGCAGCCCTTTTTCGAAAGGGTCTGTCAGAAAAAGTAAAGGACGTTATGGTGGGATTCCCTGTTCACTCTGGTCTCAATGATTCTATGTCTTTGGCTATTCAAATTGACAGACGTTTGCGTGAGCGCAGAGGTATGCGTGAGATAGTGTTGTCTTGTGAGCCAGCTCCTGAGCCCATGCAGTGTGATGGCGTGACTTTTGGGGCTCAGCGTCATGAGTTTCGTAAGTGCAATGGGTTATGTTTCTACTGTGGTGACGCTTCCCATGCTATTTCTGTCTGCCCTAAGCGGGGAAGACGTTTTGCACGCTCAGTTGTCTTGGGTAGTGTTCAGATTAAATTTCTGTTGACTGTTACCCTGATTTGCTCCCTGTCCACATTTTCTGCTCAGGCTTTTGTTGATTCAGGAGCAGCTATTAACCTGATGGATTTTGACTTTGCCAAACGTTGTGGGTTTCCCATGATACCCCTGCGGAAGTCTATTCCCCTACTGGGCATTGATTCTACCCCTTTGGCGGAGAATAAACCCCAGTTTTCTACTGAGGTGATAATGAGGGTTGAACCAGATCATCAGGAGAGTTGCAAATTTCTGGTGCTGCATAATCTGCATGACATTATTGCACTAGGTTTCCCTTGGTTACAGTCTCATAATCCAGTTTTGGATTGGAAATCTGTGTCCGTGACCAGTTGGGACTGCCAATGTGTTAATACTGACACTCCTGTTTTTTCTGCCTCTTCCCAGTCTCAGGATGTCCCTGACTTTATGACAGATTTTTCTGATGTGTTTAGTGAAAGTAAATCTGCATCCTTGCCCCCTCACAGGAGCTATGATTGCGCTATTGAGTTAGTGCCTGGTGGTAAATTTCCTAAAGGTCGCCTTTTTAATTTATCTGTGCCTGAACACGATGCTATGCAATCTTATATCAAGGAGTCATTGAAGAAGGGTCATATCAGGCCATCCTCTTCACCCTTGGGCGCCGTTTTTTTCTTTGTGGCCAAAAAGGATGGTTCATTGAGGCCGTTTATTGATTATCGCCTCCTGAATTAAATCACTGTTAAATATCAATATCCATTACCTTTGATTTCTGACCTATTTTCCAGAGTGAAAAGTGCTAGTTGGTTTACCAAGCTTGACTTCAGGGGGGCGTATAACCTTATTTGCATTAAGCACGGGGATGAATGGAAGACGGCGTTTAATACCCCAGAGGGGCATTTTGAGTACCTAGTGATGCCTTTTGGGCTTACTAATGCCCCTTCCGTCTTCCAATCCTTCATGAATTATATTTTCAGGGATTTTGTGGATAAATTTCTGATTGTTTAATTGGATGATATCTTGATTTTTTCCAATGACTGGGACTCTCATGTGAAACATGTTCGGACTGTGTTCCAGATTTTGAGAGAGAATGCATTGTATGTGAAGGGATCAAAGTGTCTTTTTGGCGTAGAGAAGATCTCATTTCTGGGATTCATTTTGTCTCTGTCTGTTATTGAAATGGACCCGGTCAAGGTTCAGGCCATCTGTTATTGGGTTCAACCTACTTCATTGAAGGCTCTTCAGAGATTTTTGGGTTTTGCCAATTTTTATCGTAAATTTATTGGTAATTTCTCCGGTATTGTTAAACCGTTGACTGATTTGACCAAAAAGGGTTCCGATGTGGTGAATTGGCCTCCTGAGGCAGTTTCTGCGCTTCAGGAACTTAAGCAGAGATTCATTTCTGCTCCTGTTCTACGGCAGCCTGATGTTTCTCTGCCCTTTCAGGTGGAGTTTGATGCCTCTGAGATTGGGGCAGGTGCCGTTTTGTCCCAAAGGGATCCAGAGACCTCTAAGAGTAACCCTTGTGCCTTTTTCTCTCGAAAATTTTCTCCAACTGAACTTAATTATGACGTGGGTAATCGGGAGTTATTGGCCATGAAGTGGGCCTTTGAAGAGTGGAGACATTGGTTGAAAGGAGCCAAACATCAGGTGGTGGTCCTCACGGAGCATAAGAACCTGGTTTATATCGAATCAGCCAAGCAGCTTAATCCTAGACAGGCCAGGTGGGCCTTGTTTTTCACACGTTTTAATTTTGTGGTTTCTTTTCTTCCTGGCACTAAGAATGTCAAGGCGGATGCCCTCTCGAGGAGTTTCTTTGCAGATTCTCCTGAGTTATCTGATCCTGCTGTTATTTTGAAATAGGGTGTGGTTCTTTCCGCCATTTCGCCCAATTTGAGACTGGCTCTGGAAGGCTGTCAGGAGGATAAACCTGAGCGCTGCCCTGTTGGGAAGTTGTTTGTTTCATACCAGTGGAAAAAGAGTGTGATGTCTGAGATTCATTGTTCCGCGTTGGCTGGTCATCCCAGGATTTTTGGTACCAGAGACTTGGTGAGTCGCTCCTTTTGGTGGCCTACTTTGTCTCGTGACGTTAGGGACTTTGTGCAGTCCTGTGGGACTTGCTCTCGTTCCAAGCCTTGCTCTCGTTCTAGTGGTTTGTTAATGTCATTACCTGTACCCAACAGGCCATGGACCCATATTTCTATGGATTTTATTTCTGACCTTCCTGTCTCTCAGAGAATGACCGTTATCTGGGTAATCTGTGATAGGTTTTCCAAGATGATACATCTTGTGCCATTACCTAAGTTGCCTTCCTCCTCCGAGTTGGTGCCTTTGTTCTTTCAGCATGTGGTTCGGTTACATGGCATTCCGGAGAACATTGTGTCTGACAGATGAGTCCAGTTTGTTTCCAGATTTTGGAGGACATTTTGTTCTAAACTTGGTGTTCAGTTGTCTTTCTCCTCTTCATTTCACCCTCAGACGAATGGACAAACCGAGAGAACAAACCAGACCTTGGAGACTTATTTGAGATGTTTTGTGTCTGCTGATCAAGATGACTGGGTCTCTTTTTTGCCTTTGGCTGAGTTTGCTCTTAATAATAGAGCTAGCTCTGCCACCTTGATGTCTCCATTTTTCTGCAATTCTGGGTTTCACCCTTGATTTTCTTCAGGACAGGCCGAGGCTTCTGTCTGTCCGGGGGTTGACTCTATTGTGCAGCGTATGCAGCAGATTTGGGACCAGGTGGTGGAGAGGTTGTCTCTCTCTCAGGAGAAGGCCCAGCGGTTTGCCAACCGGCATAGGACTGATGGTTCTCGTTTTAAAGTGGGGGACTTGGTTTGGTTGTCCTCAAGGAATATCCCTATGAGGGTTGCATCTCCAAAATTTAAGCCAAGGTTCATTGGACCTTATAAGATCATGGAAATTATTAATCCGGTTTCCTTCCGTTTGCTTCTTCCAGGGACATTTAAGATCCATAACGTGTTCCACAAGTCCTTATTGAAGAGGTTTGTCGAACCAGTGGTTCCTATGGCTGCGCCTCCCGACCCTGTTTTGGTTGAGGGAAATTTGGAGTATGTGGTTGAGAAGATATTGGATTCTCGTTTTGCTAGATGGAAACTCCAGCATTTGGTTAAGTGGAGAGGTTATGGTCAGGAGACAATTCTTGGGTGTTTACTTCGGACATTCATGCTGGGAGACTTATCCGTGCCTATCATCGAGCCCATCCTGATCGGCCTGGTTGCGCAGGTGAGGGTTTGGTGACCCCTCCTCAAGGGGGGCGTACTGTTGTGAATATGGTGGATGCGGCTTCTGAGCTGGGGCTCCCTCCGGTGGTTGCTGAGGGTAATAAACTGATTACTGAATGGCCTTCAGCTGGCGCTGAATGGTAGGATATAAGTGGCCTGAGTTCCCAGCAGCCTTGCCAGTTATCAATTGTTCCTTCTGGTCTTGCTTGAAGCTCTGCTAGTTTCCTGCTCTCCCTCAGATAAGTGTTTGCTTTTTTTTTTCCTCTGTTTGATTTTCTCTGCTGGTTTGCTTTTTGCAGTGGACTGCAGCCTGTCCCCTTTTGGGGGTCCGGCGCTGCAATTGTGCTCCGTTTGTGTCTGCACTTTTGCTTTGCTCCTTTGTTACTTTTTATTTGCTGATTAGCGTTTTGTTATACCAGAGATCTGATTTAGGTGGATGAGATCATGTGATCTCAGGTTTTTGGCAATCAGAAGTGTTGGTATTTTTGTTAGGGTTTTTGTTGGATTGCAGTCAGAATTCTTTCCTGTACTTTTCTGTCTAGACAGATTGGGCCCCAGCGTTTGCTCATTCTATTATCTGTCTGTGTCCGTGCTTTCTTCTTGTCTAACCGCCATTACATGTTTGGGGGCTTCCTATTTTCCTTGGGGATGTGCTCCAGGGCAGATAGCTTTCATCTTTCTGCCTTTGGGGGTAGTTATCTCTCAGGCTGTGATGAGGCGTCTAGGATCACCGTAGGAACGCTCCACGGTTACTTCTAGTTGTGTGGTTAGTTCAGGTTACTGCAATCCAATAGGTTCCAGCCTCTCTGGTGTATTACCGCTTTTGCTATTTTTTGCTATTTCTCCTCAGTTACCGAAACATAACAGGCTTTATTATAATTAGACAAGAGCGAACCTTTCAAGGTTCATTTCGGTTTGGATTGGCGAACATCCCGATATTCATCGAACATATACGAATCCCATTGAATTCAATGGGAGGCAAAACCAAACGCAATAACAACACCAGGCAAAACAGGTCAAATTAGGGGCAGACACCAGGAAAAGTGGCATCAATTGACCCAGAATATAAATAGTATAACTGTGCAGCATGGATGCTTGGGACAGGGACTGGGACAGGGCTTGGATCAGCATTTCTAGCTTAAACATTGATCAGTAACAGGTAAATGACTGACAGGTGTAGACCTGGCACTCTGTGAGCCCTTCTAAATTCAGGCAACACATATGAAGGTGAACCAACTTGGAGTCCAAAAATTAGTAGCAGACACTAGCAAAAGTGGCATCAATTGACCCACAGTAGAATTTTGATAATGGCACAGCAGCAGTCAGCCATGGGTCATGCATGAGGTATCAGGGTCTGGGTCAGCATTTACAGCTTTGCATTTAAGTTTAAATTAAGATGTGTTGGGTGAGGGATTTGTGTAAGCCTGCTGTGCTGGGAGCCCTGATACCTCATGCAACAGCTCAAAGTGCTTTTCTGCTTAGCCACAATCAGTTGCTATAAACATCAGTTTAGTAAACTACAGTAGCGTAGCTACTGGGGGGCAGAGGGGGCCATTGCCCCGGTCCCCATCACATGCAGGGGCCCACTGGGAGACATGGCCACTTACGTCATGTGGCCGTGTCTGAGGTGCAGGGACAGCAGCCCAATGCCGGCTCCCCTGTCTGACAGACTGCACAGCGGCCGTTTGCAGAGCCAGACTCTCAGTCCCTGCAGTGTGCTGCTTTCTCACCCCAGAAGCTCCATCCTGGTTGCAGCAGCTGCAGTTACTTTCTGTGCAGACTCTGATGGGCTCAGGCACACTGGGTCCTAGTGCCCTCCTCATATGGACACTTCCTGGTCCTGCCTCACTGTGCCTGCAAGCTTCATCAGTAAGTGGGGATGGAATTGATTACATTTGTTTAGTTTGGACATCACATCTCATGGTCACTGTGGGTTGAAATGTGAGAGGATGGGGGGTATTGTGGGGGTTAGGGCACTTGGGGGCGTGAATGTGAGAGGATGGGGTATTATGGGGACAGGAGACAGCACTGGGGGTGAATGTGAGAGGATGCGGGTGTTGTTGGGACTAGGGCAGTGGGGGGTTAATGTGTGAGGATGGAGGTATTGTGGGGGAGAGGAGACAGGACACTGGGGGTGTATGTGAGATGACAGGGGTATTGTGGGGGCTGGGGGGCTTATAGTGAGAGGATGGGGGGTATTGTGGGGGCTAGGGCACTGGGTGGTGAATGTGAGAGGATGGAGGGTATTGTGGGGAAGAGGAGACGGCACTGGAGGTATATGTGAGAGGATGGGGGGTGTTGTTGGGGCTAGGGCAGTGGGGGTTAATGTGTAAGGATGGAGGTATTGTGGGAGTTAGGGCACTGGGGTGGTTAATGTAAGAGGATGGGGCTAGGACACTGGGGGTGAATGTAAGAGGATGAGGGGTATTAAGGGGAGAGGAGACAGGGTACTTGGGGTGTATGTGAGAGGACAGGGGTATTGTGGGGGCTAGGGCACTGGAGGGTTAATGTGAGAGTATGGGGGTATTGTGGGGGCTAGGGAACTGGGGGGACTTAATGTGAGAGGATGGGGTATTGTGGGGACTAGAGCACTGGGGGGGTTAATGTAAGAGGATGGGGTATTGTGGGAGAGAGGAGAAAGGGCACTGGAGGGTTAATGTGAGAGGATGAGGGTATTGTGGGGGCTAGTGCACTGGGGGGTGAATGTGAGAGGATGGGAGTATTATGGGGAAGAGGAGGTGGCACTGGAGGTATATGTGAGAGGATGGGGGTGTTGTTGGGGCTAGGGCAGTGGGGGGTTAATGTGTAAGGATGGAGTATTGTGGGGGTTAGGGCACTGGGGTGGTTAATGTAAGAGGATGAGGCTAGAACACTGGGGGTGAATGTAAGAGGATGAGGGGTATTAAGGGGAGAGGAGACAGGGTACTTGGGGTGTATGTGAGAGGACAGGGGTATTGTGGGGGCTAGAGCACTGGGGGGTTAATGTAAGAGGATGGGGTATTGTGGGAGAGAGGAGACAGGGCACTGGAGGGTTAATGTGAGAGGATGGGGGTATTGTGGGGCTATGGCACTGGGGGGCTCAATGTGAGAGGATGGGGTATTGTGGGGGCTAGAGCCCTGGGGTGGTTAATGTAAGAGGATTGGGTATTGTGGGGGCTAGGGCACTGGGGACTGAATGTGAGAGGATGGGGGGTATTATTGGAGAGAGGAGACAGGGCACTGGAGGGTTAATGTGAGAGGATGGGGTATTGTGGGGGCTAGGGCACTGTGGGGTTAATGTGAGAGGATGGGGTATTGTGGGGGCTAGGGCACTGGGGGTTAATATAAGAGGATGAGGTTTTGTGGGGGCTAGGGCACTGGGGACTGAATGTGAGAGGATGGGGGTATTATGGGAGAGAGGAGACAGGGCACTGGAGGGTTAATGTGAGAGGATGTGGTTAATATCTAAGTATTAGTATAACCTGGATAAGTATAAGGCCGGTGTCAGACTTGCGAGTGTGATACGAGAAACTCGCACCTCAATACCCAGAGCTGCCGCCAGCACTCGGACCGGCATGTGCGGCTGCAAGAAATACAAAGAAATACATGAAGCAGCACACTCCGCTCCCGAGTGACGGTGGCAGTGCCGGGTGTTGAGGTGCGAGACTCGTGCGAGTTTCTCGCAAATGTGACCCTGGCCTTAGCATAAGGGCACAGGCAGATGGCCGTATAACTCATGCGAGGATCACTTTGCAATTCTCGGACTGCCCGCTGCCGCTCCAGACATGAGCGTGACAGTGTGATGGATTACTATGCAGCTCTTACACTCAGGTCGGGAGAGCCAACTGTCAGTCCGAGGATGGCGATACGATCCTCGCATGAGAAATATGTCCGTCTGTCTGCCCCTTAGCAAGTGTAACCATGAGCTGCATTCTATTTAATTATTTCATAATTCATTTCTTATTATAAAGTTATTAAAGGCTCTGGATAATTGTCTGCAGTCACTCTGAGACTACAGACGGCCAAATCATGATATGGTACACCTGCTGTCATGAGACCCCAAGACCACTGGTGCGATCAGGCAGTCATGTGACCACATTTGCTATTTGCACATGTCGACTAGATAAGTTTGACTTCTCTCAATAGAAGATAATTGGAAGAAGTCGAAAGAGTCATCACACGACCCCCTGCTCACATCAGTGATGCTGGGGCCATTACAACTGTGCATAGGGGGACTCAGTTAATTATTATGTGAGCAATTAAGAAGCATTATTATTTATAGGGGCACCAGTAGGGTCGTTACTGGGTGGGAGACGGTGCTGAGCCGGCTGTCAGTCAGTGCCGTGGTGCTCTTTCAGCCGCCACTTTCTATACACAGAGCGGTGACTGAAACCGTGCCAGCGCAGCCCCTATGACAGGAAGAGCAAGGCTGCCGGGAGGAATAAAGTTAATTTCCTCCTGGCAGAGGGACTCTTAGTGCAGGCGCCGCACAGTGTCAGAATACTATTAACGATTATACTGTGTATTCGAGGAGCAGTGGGGACATTATTCTATATATAGGGGAACTCTGGGGGACATTATACTGTATGTACGGGAGCTGCGGGCCCATCATACTGTATATAAGGGAGCTGTGTGCCTACCATACTGTGTATAGGGGAGCTGTGAGATCCTCATACAGTGTATAGGGGAGCTGTGGGAGCATCATAGTGTGTATGGGGGAGCTGTGGGAGCATTATAGTGTGTATAGGGGAGCTGAGGGATCATCATGCTGTGTATAGGGGAGCTGTGGGATCCTCATACTGTGTATAGGGGAGCTGTGGGATCATCATACTGTGTATAGGGGAGCTGTGGGATCATCATACGGTGTATAGGGGAGCTGTGTGATCATCATACAGTGTATAGGGGAGCTGTGGGATCATCATACTGTGTATAGGGGAGCTGTGGGATCATCATACGGTGTATAGGGGAGCTGTGGGATCATCATACAGTGTATAGGGGAGCTGTGGGATCATCATACGGTGTATAGGGGAGCTGTGGGATCATCATACAGTGTATGAGGGAACTGTGGGATCATCATACAGTGTATGAGGGAGCTGTGGTATCATACAGTGCATAGGGGAGCTGTGGGATCATCATACTGTGTATGGGGGAGCTGGAGCTGTGGGATCATCATATTATGTAGAGGGGAGCTGTGGGCCCACCATACTGTATATAGGGGAGTTGTACATGGGGAATGTAAGGGACATAATTAAATGTTAAGTGGGCACTTAATCATTATTGTTATAAGGGCTCTCAGTATTGTGACCATCAAAGTTGCACATGGAGTATTATTACTTTCTAGGGACAAAATGTGGAGGGCACATGCACAGGAAATTAATATTGGCAATTTTACCATCTAGAGAGCACAAAGGAGGCATTATTACAGTCTAAGGTGCACAGTGGGGGCATTATGTGGGACACTAGGAGGAGCTCTGCTTTTGTACCACACAGCAGGTGCAGTAATAGGGTCACATATGGCAGCAGCGGCTCAGTATTGGGGTATCAGGTGCAGTAATAGGGTCACATACGGCAGCAGCGGCTCAGTATTGGGGTATCAGGTGCAGTAATAGGGACACATACGGCAGCAGCGGCTCAGTATTGAGGTATCAGCAGGATGAGGAGTTGGTGCAAGTTGGGAATACATTGTGGAAATACAAGAAGCAATGGGATGAAATTGAAAGGGAGAAGATACAGATTAGATAATAAAAAAAACAACTTTTTGACGGTTAGGGTGATCAATGAGTGGAACAGGCTGCCACGAGAGTTGGTGAGTTCTCCTTCAAAGGAGGTTTTCACACATAGGCTGGACAGACATCTGTCTGAGATGGTTTAGTGAATCCAGCATTGAGCTGGGGGTTGGACATGAGGATCATGATTCTACATGTGAACGGTGCTGGAAATGTGAGAAGTCAGATGTGTCTTTGTTGTAATCTGTGCAGATGAGCCCTGGCTGAAGAAGTCGACATGTCGGTCTGGGCCAGATGGAAAAGACGGGAAAAGTGAATGACTCCACCTGAAAGGATGTCCTCTGTATGTCACCATCTATAACTGTACTGTAATCTCTTATATGTTCTGTAGGACTGGTATCTACCACTATGTGTCACCATAAGGTGGTAATATCAGTGCTGGTGTTTGTATGGAGATTTATTTTCTAAGACAGTGCGGTCATCTCTTGAGGTTCCCCTATACCCCCATAGCTATAATCATTATTACCTGGTTAGGGGCCACAAGGAGACACAGACAGAAAGGGCCCCTGTGCAAGAACAATATATGGGCGCTTTGCAGCCCAAGAGCTCCTAAAAATGCAAAATTGCACCTTCTTTGGAGGAATATATGGGCCCCCTTACCTCTTGCGCCCATGTGCGGTTGCGCAGGTTGCTCCAATGATATATCCTACTGTTAGGGGCCCACTCAGATGTTTCCCCCCAAGCTGAACCCCTAGCTACGCCTCTGGTAAACTACTATTCATGTCCGTGTGTCCGTGTGTTTAAAATGTATTAGCAACTGTGTGTCACATCAGTATGACACGTAACAGTGCCTGGGAATCAACGGTTCTGTGAACTGCGGTGAACTCACTGAGCTAGAAATTTTTCACAATGAACTCACTGAGCTTGAACTGAGGTGAAATCACTGACTTTTTATCACGGTGCTTTGGTCACCACAGTTCAGGGGCCCCGCTAGGAATGCAGCCTCAGTGACCCATGGTAGTCACGATGATGTCACCATTAGTCACTGATACTGCTTTCGCAGTAGCTCATTGCTCAGTGGTCTCAGCCTGGACAGTCGCATCTTAGCTGGTTGAAAACTATTTATCCCAGACATGGATTATGGTGTGGGACAGAACAACGAATAGGAGAGGGATATTGTTGTTTTTTATTTTTGATCTATTACAGTAGATGAGAGCTTCAATGGAATGGGGCTACGTGTGTCAGTGTCTACAGTACATATGAAAACTGTCCACCACACGTACTGGAAACAATGACGTGAAATAGCCCTTAAGGATAGAAACACACAGGTGATTGACTAAAACTAAGTGCAGGCCTGCCAGTCTGGGAGCCCTACAGCGACAGGCAGCACACATGAAGGAGACCCAACTTGGAGTCCAATCATTTAAAGAAAAATTCCAACAAGCCACTAACACTAGACGTCCCAGAGGGGGGTCATTTAACATTTCTACCTTTCGAACCCAGAGACAGGTCGAGTGACCTGAAGGATTTTAGCTAACATCCTATAATCACCATCTTTTGTTCTGTATTCTGCAGATTCTGCAGATTCCTCAGGCAATGGCCACATTTACAAATGAAAGGATGCTAATTGGAGCCATCAGAGTTGTCAGTTTGAACTAAGGGTCATTTGACCCTCTTTCGGGACTTCAGGGGGGAGCTCGAAATTTCTGGGACTTCTAGTGCTAAAGTGGCATCAATTTCCACACAGTATAAATAGTATAATGGATCTCTGACACCACTTCCACTACGGGAAACCTACCAGATGTAGATCCAACTTGGAGTCTCCACATTTCCAAAAATTATTGCCACACACCACTAAAGTGGCATCAATTTCCCCAGAGTAGAAATAGTATAATGGGGCTATAACACTCCTTCCACTACAGGCAACTCACCAGATGGAGACTCAACTTGGAGTCTCCAAATTTTCAAAAATTACTGCCGCACACCACTAAAGTGACATCAATTTCCCCAGAGTAGAAATAGTATAATGGGGTTCTGATACCCCTTCCACTACAGGCAACCCACCAGATGGAGACCCAACTTGGAATCTCCGCATTGCAAAAAATTGTTTGTAACATCAGCAGCAGTAGCAACAGCAGGCACAGAAGCTATGACAAAGGTGTCATGAAATAACATGATATTAGTGCAGCACACTAAAAACTACATCATCACCGAGTCTGCCCAGTCTGTGACTGGGGTGCAAAGTAATTTAAAATCCTTGCAGAAGGGTCAAAACCCCCTCAAATGACATTTATATTGAGCTCGAGATACTCCTGCACCAACCTCTTCTGTTGTTCACAACGTGTAAAACTACTCTGTTCTCTGGTACATGGGCTGGTCTAAAACATGTGTGAAACGACTCACAGGAATTGCTTATGCCACTTACGCTGCTGCTGCTAATGTTTTTGGGTTGACCACTCGATGTTCCCAGGGTTGGAAGTCTATAACTAAGATGCACACTGTGTGCCTCACTGCTGTCTTGGGGAAAAGCATTCTTATGATAGTCTACATGTGCGTTTCGATACTCCAGAGTGGAAGCATCTGGCAACATTTACTCTTGTAAGTTGGATCTAACAAAGTAGCAACCCAGTAGTCAGCACTATTTCTAACCCTAAGAATACAGAAATCATGTTGCAGATAGTGCAGCAAGAAGGCGCTCATGTGTTGGGTGCTTCTATGAGGTCCAAGTTCAAGGTGTGTTGGCGGTGAGGTAACACTCAAGCTGACTTCCTCCCTCCCCTCCTGCCAACCATGGACAACAGAGAGGGGATCATTATTCTCTTCATCTCCTGACTGTTGCATGCCCATCACCTTGTCCTTCTCCGTTTGTTTCTCAGCTCCTGCATTTTCACTAACAGTTTGTCTGGTACCATGATTCCATCTCGATCACTGTAATACACCCTCCCACCCACCTATGCGGCAACAGTATGGAACTTGGAGATATTGTTATCTCTTCTGCATCGCCTCTGGGACCACCACCTCCTCCCGCAGACTATTCAAAGTGCGCTTCAGCATTTAAATGACCAGAATAGTGATTCTGATGATGGCATCGTCAGCGCTAACCATCTTAGTATCCATTTCGAAACTGTGCGGAAAGGTGCAGAGGTCCTTCGTCTGTGCCCACTCCGCAAGCATGATTTGCACCCTGTCCGTACTGCCTTGATCCAGGCTATGCAAAAGTACATACTGCACCTGGGCTCGTCGCTGCTTCACAGTTGCTTCACATGTGCAAGTGGAATTCACATGTCGGCACATCGCAATCAACGTTAACATGAAGCGAAAGACTCTGAGTGATGCAGTCAATACTTGTGGGCTGTGTATGGCTAGTGGCATACAGCGACCGGCGATAGGTATGCGAACGCACATATAAGTAAGAGTGCGTTCGCAGCCCGGGGTCCACCGTGCAGGCGGAACCTGCTGCTAGTAAAATGGCGAAAGTAGCGAACTCTGTTATCCCGCAGAGTCGCTAAAATAAACGCCGTAGCGCGTTGTGGCAGTAAGTGCGAACTCTGTTAATACCCAGAGCCGCTAACGGAAATGCCACAGCGCTATATGGCGATAGGTGCGAACTCACTTAGCTTCAGTGAGCCGCAAAGTAAAACGCTAGGGCGCTGTCTAGCGTCGAAAGCAAACCCTGTTACGTCACAGGGCCGCTGAGGAAAAGTGCTGTGTCCTGTCAGGCTCTCATGTACACAGTTAAGTGCTAAGCGTACATAACGCGTGATCATGTGCTAATGTCCTCGCGGGAGTCACCCGCAATCTATGGCGTCTGAACGCCAGACCCTGAATACGGCAATCAAAACTCCTCACCGGTTACGCCGGTAATCTAGGGCATCTAGGACACCGACCCTGGCCAGCTACCATACCAAACTCCTCACCGATTAAGTCGGTATTCTAGTGGCTTATTTCAGCTGGGTCCCTAACCACACATACGCATGATCACACTGGCGCATAGCATACAATGGTTGATATTAGCGCATGGCGGCCCAGCCATGCTACCCTTTTATAGCAACAGCTACAGGACCTTCCAGGAACAAGGACCAATGAGAAGCTGTTACAAACACACGTAGCTACATGACCTTCCTGGCGGACCAATAGGAGCCGCTGCAGCACTTGAACATGTGACCCCTGATCTCCAATGAGAGATCTCACTCTGGGCATGCTCAGATGGGAAAACGCAAGACTTTGTCTCAAAGACGGCTGCTCCAGCACTGGCTATAATAGCAGATCCAGGAAGGCAGCAGCAAGTCACTGCACAGTAGAGGAGTGGGCAAGATGCCTGGACCGACGTCTCTGCTGAGCAGGCTCCACTGCGGCCAGAGATGAATGGGAGACCGCAGCGGGACGGGTTCGAGACTCCCCTTGTGCAGCAGCGGGAACTCGAACCCTAACATTACCCCCCCTCCTAGGGCCCCCCTTCTCTGGGCCTCGCTGCGTTCAAAGGCAGCGATGAGCTGCGGAGCGTGAACAGGCTCCCAGGACCTATCCTCAGGCCCATAACCCCTCCAATCCACCAAATAAAATTTTTTGCCTCGTACCACCTTGCACCCAACAATGGCATTCACCTCGTAGTCGTCCGAAGACGAACCCGACGTCCCGTCAGATGACTCAGGCAACCGGGAGATGACCACAGGTTTTAGGAGGGATACATGGAAGGTGTCGGAGATACCAAGGCAAGGCGGAAGGGCCAAACGGTAAACCACAGGGTTCACCTGCTCGAGAACCTTGAAGGGACCCAAATAGCGGGATGCCAATTTAGTGGATTCCACCCGTAGCCTGATGTTTCGGGCGGAGAGCCACACTAGGTCGCCAGGAGAAAATGTCGGAGCGGGACGCCGATGAGCATCGGCAGAAGACCTCATCCTTTCCTTGGAAGCCTGAATGGCATCCTGGGTGCGGTCCCATATGTCCCGTGCCTCCACAGCCCAGTCTGCCACCCTGGAGTCAGCGGAAGCAACGGGCATGGTCACCGGTACCCGCGGATGCTGGCCGTAATTTAAGAGGAATGGGGTCTGTCCGGTCGAGTCAGCCACAGCATTGTTTAGCGCAAACTCCGCCCACGGAAGCAGAGATGCCCAGTCATCCTGCCTGCCAGAGACAAAATGTCGCAAGTAGGTGACCAAGGTCTGGTTGGCCCTCTCTACCAACCCATTCGTCTCGGGATGATATGCAGAGGAGAGGGTTCAATTCAATGCAGAGTAGATGACACAACTCTCTCCAGAACCGAGACGCAAATTGGGGACCTCGATCGCTGACAATCTTGTCTGGCATACCATGTAGACGGAAGATGTGTCTAATAAATAATGCTGCCAAGGCCCGTGCGGAAGGTAACCGTGGTAGCGGCACTAAGTGCACCATTTTGGAGAAGTGGTCGGTGATCACCCAAATGATAGTGCAACCCCGAGACTTGGGTAAGCCCACCACAAAGTCCATACGGACCATCTCCCAGGGCCTGTCTGCCACCGGCAAAGGAAAAAGTAACCCAGCTGGCCGTTGTCGAGGGGACTTGTTCCTGGCGCAGGAGACACACGCCTGAACATACTCCCTGACGTCACGGACCATATGTGGCCACCAGTATGTCCTCGCCAATAGCTCAGTTGTCCTCTTTGCCCCAAAGTGTCCACCCACCCTGGACGAGTGTGCCCAAGAGAGTACCTCCGGTCGCAAATTAGTGGGCACAAAAGTCTTGCCCGGAGGCACAGACTCTAGCGAAACCGGGGCTATAGTTCTCAGGCTTTCTTCAGGGACAATAAGCCGAGGCTCCTCATCCTCCTCCTCTGATGACACTAAGGAGCGAGAGAGAGCGTCGGCCCGAACATTCTTCTCACCGGAGAGAAAATGGAGGGTGAAATGGAACCGAGAGAAGAATAGGGACCATCTGGCCTGGCGAGAATTTAGCCGCTGAGCCGTTTGCAAATATACCAAGTTCTTGTGGTCGGTGAAGACTTGGAAGGGAAAACGAGCTCCCTCCAGAAGATGTCTCCACTCTGAGAAGGCCAATTTCATAGCCAGCAACTCCCTGTCCCCGATGGAATAATTCCTCTCTGCTGGTGTAAAGGTCTTAGAAAAGAAGAAGCAGGGATGCTTCCGACCTTGAGCAATCCTTTTGATATAGGACTGCTCCAGCACCAACAGAAGAGGCGTCCACCTCTAAAACAAACGGTTTATCAACATCAGGGCGATGTAATATGGGAGCACTGGCAAAATGCGACTTGATGGAAGAGAACGCCTTGGAGACCTCCTCAGACCACAACTTGGGATTTGCTCCCTTCTTGGTGAGGGCTACCAAGGGAGCTACCAAAGTCGAGAAATGGGGAATGAACTGGCGATAATAATTAATGAACCCCATAAAGCGCTGCACCGCTTTAAGAGAATGGGGTTCTTGCCAGTCCATTACAGCCTGTAGTTTGGCAGGTTCCATAGCCAATCCCTGGGCAGAGATGATATAGCCCAGAAAAGGTAAGGACTCCTGCTCAAACACACATTTCTCCAGCTTGGCATAGAGGGAGTTTGCCCGTAAGAGGTCGAAGACTTTGTTGACATCCATCCGGGGAGAGTCTATATCTGGTGAAAAGATGAGAATATCATCCAGATAGACTACCACAGAGGTGGAGAGCATATCCCGGAAGATATCATTGACAAAGTCTTGGAAAACAGCGGGAGAATTACAGAGCCCGAAGGGCATCACCAGGTATTCGTAATGCCCATTCCTGGTATTAAAAGCTGTCTTCCACTCGACCCCTCACGGATGCGAATTAGGTTATAGGCACCACGTAGATCAAGCTTGGTAAATACTCTTGCTCCTCGGAGCCTATCAAAGAGCTCAGAGATTAGGGGCAACGGGTACTTATTCTTGACGGTGATGGCGTTAAGACCCCTGTAGTCAATGCATGGACGTAATTCTCCGTTCTTCTTTTGCACAAAGAAGAACCCTGCCCCTGCTGGTGACACCGACTTCCTAATGAACCCTCTTTCCAGATTCTCCTGAATGTACTGGGACATGGCCTCCGTCTCAGGGAGCGAGAGGGGGTATACCTCCCCCGAGGAGGTTCTGCTCCAGGCAAGAGATCAATAGGACAGTCGTAGGGGCGATGAGGTGGAAGAGTCTCCGCCGCCTTCTTGGAGAAAACGTCTGCATATGCCCAATAACACTGAGGAAGAGAAGTGAGATCTACGGGTATCTCTGTAGTGGTGACCTGAACGCACTCCCTGATACACCTGCCTCTACATGAATCACCCCAACCCAGTATCCTCCCAGAGGACCACTCAATATGGGGAGAGTGGTAACGGAGCCAAGGTACTCCCAGCAACACCTCGTCTATTCCCTCGGGCAGGACAAGAAAAGAAATACTCTCCTGATGGGACGGAGACATAGATAAAGTGAGAGGGATCGTCTGGTGGGTGATTTGGGAGGGCAGAGTTGATCCATTCACTACTCGCACAGTCACCGGTTGGGCGAGCATCACCAGAGGTATAGTGTGGCAGAGAGCAAATGCAGAGGACATGAAATTCCCCTCGGCTCCGTAATCCACACAGAGCTCAGCGGAGAGCGTGGATGGACCTACTGTAATTGTCCCTTTAAAGGACAACTTGGTGGAAAATGCCGCAGTGTCTAGTGAACCTCCTCCCAAGGTCACCAGACGCGACCGTTTTCCCGACCGCTGTGGACATTTGTTGGCATAGTGTCCTAACTGCTCCCTTCTTGGTGAGGGCTACCAAGGGAGCTACCAAAGTCGAGAAATGGGGAATGAACTGGCGATAATAATTAATGAACCCCATAAAGCGCTGCACCGCTTTAAGAGAATGGGGTTCTTGCCAGTCCATTACAGCCTGTAGTTTGGCAGATGTTACAGACCATGGGTACTCGAGCGGTCCGGGACTTAGGTCCCGTTCGAGAAACCTCCATGGCCTCATGGGAGTCGGGCGCCTGGCTGGAAGATTCCAGAGGTCTGGCGAAGGTGGGAGCCAGCCGGAACCTCAGCCTACACTGGGACCGCTCCAACCTCCGCTCGTGAAAACGGAGGTCGATGCGGGTGGATATGGCGATAAGCTTCTCCAGTGTGGCGGGAATCTCCCTGGTAGCCAAAGCATCTTTAACATGATCAGCCAGTCCTCGCCAGTAGACTAGAATGAGTACTTTATCCGACCAGTCTAGCTCTGAGGCCAGAGTCCGAAACTGGATGGAAAACAGACTGACCAAAGACGAACCCTGTGCCAATGCCAGCAGTTGTAGCGCCGTATCGTGGGTGACCTGAGGTCCTAAAAAGACCTTTTTTAGAGCCTCCAGAAAACGAGGAGCACTCCGCACCACACGGTCGTCACGCTCCCACAGCGGGGTGGCCCACTCCAACGCTCTGCCTGACAGAAGCAAAATTATAAAGCCCACTTGTGCCCGATCCGTGGGGAAACGTGCAGCCAGAAGCTCGAGTTGTATAGAGCACTGACTCATGAATCCCCGACATTGCTTGCTGTCACCAGCAAACTTGTCTGGAAGCGGGAGGTGGGATATTGTGGGGGCAGAGGTGGCAGTGGACACACTGGTTGCAGCCACGCTAGCAGCCTGAACAGCGACTGCGGTAACATCCACAGCTGAGGTTGTGCACTCAAGAGCCGCCAACCTACCCTCCAGCTGCTGGATGTCCCGTAGTAGACGCTGGTCATCCGCCATTTTACCAGCCAGACCCTGGCGCTAATATTATGTTAGGGTCTGCGGAACGCACCAAATATATGAGGTAGAGAGGTGCGTTCGCAGCCCGGGGTCCACCGTGCAGGCGGAACCTGCTGCTAGTAAAATGGCGAAAGTAGCGAACTCTGTTATCCCGCAGAGTCGCTAAAATAAACGCTAAACGCCGTAGCGCGTTGTGGCAGTAAGTGCGAACTCTGTTAATACCCAGAGCCGCTAACGGAAATGCCACAGCGCTACATGGCGATAGGTGCGAACTCACTTAGCTTCAGTGAGCCACAAAGTAAAACGCTAGGGCGCTGTCTAGCGTCGAAAGCAAACCCTGTTACGTCACAGGGCCGCTGAGGAAAAGTGCTGTGTCCTGTCAGGCTCTCAGGTACACAGTTAAGTGCTAAGCGTACATAACGCGTGATCATGTGCTAATGTCCTCGCGGGAGTCACCCGCAATCTATGGCGTCTGAACGCCAGACCCTGAATACGGCAATAAAAACTCCTCACCGGTTACGCCGGTAATCTAGGGCATCTAGGACACCGACCCTGGCCAGCTACCATACCAAACTCCTCACCGATTAAGTCGGTATTCTAGTGGCTTATTTCAGCCGGGTCCCTAACCACACATACGCATGATCACACTGGCGCATAGCATACAATGGTTGATATTAGCGCATGGCGGCCCAGCCATGCTACCCTTTTATAGCAACAGCTACAGGACCTTCCAGGAACAAGGACCAATGAGAAGCTGTTACAAACACACGTAGCTACATGACCTTCCTGGCGGACCAATAGGAGCCGCTGCAGCACCTGAACATGTGACCCCTGATCTCCAATGAGAGATCTCACTCTGGGCATGCTCAGATGGGAAAACGCAAGACTTTGTCTCAAAGACGGCTGCTCCAGCACTGGCTATAATAGCAGATCCAGGAAGGCAGCAGCAAGTCACTGCACAGTAGAGGAGTGGGCAAGACGCCTGGACCGACGTCTCTGCTGAGCATGCTCCACTGTGGCTGGAGATGAATGGGAGACCGCAGCGGGACGGGTTTGAGACTCCCCTTGTGCAGCAGCGGGAACTCGAACCCTAACACGTGCTTTCTGTAACAGTGCACACAGGCTAGGATGGAGGTGGAGAAATTGCTGTTCCACCATGTTGAGGATGTGAACCATGCAAGGCATGTGTGTAAGGTATTCCTGATTTCCATAGCTGTCCACAACTTTTGAGCTGTGTGACTGCGATCTCCAAGGCATATTAATTTAAACACTACCTGATTGCGGTGAGTCCTGGCTGCACATTATGGAGGTGGGGGGGGTTCTCTCTTCACTGTTGAACACGTGTCTCATTAAGGGAGAGGTTCAAGCTGCAGGTCGAGGCCTTAGGCTGAAGTCACACTGGCGACAAAATCGGACGACTGCAATGCGATGAAATATCGCATTGCAGTCGGACCTATGTTAATCTATGGAGCAGCTCCCAGTATCAGATTTTTTGTGGTCCGTTTTAAACGTCCGTGTGCAATCGCAGCATGCTGCGATTGTCACCGATTGTCGGTCGACAATCGCCAATGCAAGTCTATGGGAGCGATGAAAAATCTGATTACAAACGGACCGCATGTGTGACTTGCGATGAAATCGCATTGGTGTCCTTTAGAAAAGCCGGCAATTCATCCCCGGCTATACTGTAAAATCACACTGACAGCTTTAATAAAGACTAGAAAGAATAGATATATACACATAGAACACATATATATATATATATATATATATATATATACATGTCATTGTGACATGTACATATACATATATTTATAGTTCCTAGACTTCTACATACTGTAATAGGCGCTAATTCAATTGCCGGGTTTTGTGAAATCACAGAAGCCGACATGAAATGATACATTGTTTCCACACAGTTAACCATGTCATTTCCTGTATTTTGATATTTGTTTAGAACTTACAATTACATGAGTGTATTTGTGCAAAATTTCAGACATGTAGGGGTTAATTAAAGGTGTAATTCGTTGAAAAAAATGCGTGGGCTCCCGCTGTATTTTCTCCACCAGACAGACAAAGCAAAGCGAGTGGGGGCAGATAATAATAGCCTAGGGAGGGTACATTTTTTTGTGCCCCCCCTGGCTACTAACATCTGCCCCCAGACACCCCAGAAAGGGCAAATCTATAATTAGATTCGCCCTTTCTGGCACTTTGCCCGTCTATTCCCATTGCCCTGTAGCGGTGGCGAATGGGTTAATCTCACCTTAATGTCACCTTAGTATTGAAAGGTGACCTTAAGGCAGGTTAATAATTGAGAGCTGTCAATTAGACAACTATCAATTATTAATCCTATTGAAGTAAATAAAAAAACACACACACTTTAAGAATAAATAATTTTAATGAAATAAAAACACATTTTTTTGACCATATTTTATTTTACACTTAATCCGTGCGAAGCCATTGATCTCCTAAAATAAAGAAAAAAAAATAAAACAACATTATTCTTACCTATTCGCCGATCTGTCACGTCCCACGCTGTAATCCTTCACAAAGGGTTAACTAGCTTTGAGCCAAGCAGTGCAAGTAATCCTGCATGCTCAGCTCAAAGCTCCTGAATGAATAAGTTCCTCTCCTGGCGACAGGAGAGGATGTGTTTCATGAATGAAGCTTAATTGATTGTGTCTACTTTCCCTTTAGGTCAGGTCACTACAGTTAAATTGCCAATAAATCAATTAAGCTCCATTCATGAATCTATTCCTCTACTTTCGCTGGGAGAGGAAGTTATTCATTCAGGGGAATACAGGTCTGAGACAGCATTATTAGCTCTCTGCGACCTGTAACCTGTTAACCCTTTCTGATGGATTACACCGTGGGACCTGACTGTACATCGGATTGGTAAGTATAATTTTGCTTTTTTATTTTATTTTTGTTACAGGAAATGGTTTTAGCAGGAAAATAAAATATGGTCAAAAACTGTGTGATTATTTAATTAAACTTATTTTTTATTAAACTGTGTGTGTTTGATTTTTCTTTCATACAATAGGATTAATAATTGATAGTTGTCTAATTGACAGCTCTCAATTATTAACCTGCCTTAAGGTCACCTTTCAATACTAAGGTGACAGTAAGGTGAGATTAACCCATTCGCCACCGCTACAGGGCAATGGGAATAGACGGGCAAAGTGCCAGAAAGGGCGAATCTAATTATAGATTTGCCCTTTCTGGGGTGTCTGGGGGCAGATGTTAGTAGCCAGGGGGGGCACAAAAAAAATGTACCCTCCCTAGGCTATTATTATCTGCCCCCACTCGCTTTGCTTTGTCTGTCTGGTGGAGAAAATACAGCGGGAGCCCACGCATTTTTTTCCAACGAAATTACACCTTTAATTAACCCCTACATGTCTGAAATTTTGCACAAATACACTCATGTAATTTTAAGTTCTAAACAAATATCAAAATACAGGAAATGACATGGTTAACTGTGTGGAAACAATGTATCATTTCATGTCGGCTTCTGTGATTTCACAAAACCCGGCAATTGAATTAGCGGCTATAACAGTATGTAGAAGTCTAGGAACTATAAATATATGTATATATACATGTCACAATGACATGTATATATATATATATATGTGTTCTATGTGTATATATCTATTCTTTTTTTTGTGATTGAAATACTATTCTTTTAGATCCATTATATGTCAGTTTTGCAAGCCTGCGAGAAAATCTCGCAAGTCGGATGAAAATCGGATGTTACAAGGTACACACACATGCGATTAAATCGCATCTTTGAAGGAAAATCGGATGCCAGAAGGATGTGTGATGTTTGCATTTTGATCCGACAATCGACCGTCTAAAACGGACCGATTTTTTGTGGTTGTGTGTGACTCCAGCCTTATAGAAAGTGCAGGAGGCAGAAGCAGTGGAGGAAGTGTTAGATACAGAGGTTTGTCCCACAAGCCTAGGAGATTCTAAGACTTGTGGAGCAGCCCTTGCCCGCCTGCCCTCACAGCCACCAGAGTCAACCAGTTCAAAGTCAATGAGATGTAATGCCCCTGGACATGTTTGATTGTCCAGGTGTTATTGGTGAAATTCACCCTGGCAGACAGATTTTTTCAAAGAACCAGTGATGTTGTTTATGACATGCTTGTGTAGCGCAGTCACAGCTTTCTTAGAGAAGTAATGGTGATTGGGCAACTGGTATTGGGGGACTCTTACGGCTATCAGCTTTCAGAAACCATCTCTATCCAACAGGCAGAAAGGCAGCATTTCCGTGACCAACAGATTAGAGATGATAGAGTTCAAGTTCTTAGCTTTGACATGTGTAGAAGCAAACATTCCTTTACGTGACCACAACTATGGGACCGAGGGCTGACTGCTTTACTGAGAGAGTGTGGAGTAGGGTGAACATTGCAAACTGCTGGACTGTGAGTGAGGTGCAGGTGGAGATGTTATGGTGGATTGAGAAAGATGTGGTGTGCTCAGTGAAACAAAAACGGCAGGCATCGCCACTTCTATAACAGCTGATGGGCACTCACCCCGACTGTAGCGAGTAAACAAGTGGAGGTTCTGCAAGGCAGAGAACTGTTTGACAACACTTGCAATGATGATGGAGGAGGAAGAAGCAGCAGATGCAGTTGATGGGATGACCTGTGGTTGGCGAGGCCCACTAGTACGCGTTTTAGCACCGTGAGATTCCAAAACTAGCACATGTTGATCGTGCATGTGCCAGTTCATTCATGTAGTAGTCAAATCTTTTTTTTTAAGCTAACACCGATTTTCATAATCCACCCACTCCATGTATTACTTTTATGGTCTGTTTTTGATTTTACGCCAACTTAATCTACTGTATTTGGCTGTACTAGCTCAAAAGGGTGCTTCTACTCAATACTGAGCAAAAGGTCTGAATACTTATGACCATGTGATATTTCAGTTTTTCTTTTTTAAGAAATTTGCAAAAATTTGTGTTAGGGTTCAAGTTCCCGCTGCTGCACAGGGGAAGTCTCGAACCAGTCCCGCTGCGGTTTCCCATCCATCTCCGTCCACAGTGGAGCCTGCTCAGCAGAGACATCGGTCCCAGCGTCTTGCCCATTCCAATACTGTGCAGAGACTTGCTGCTGCCTCTCCTGGATCTGCTATTATAGCCAGTACTGGAGCAGACGTCTTTGGGACGAAGTCCTGCGTTTCCCCTTCTGAGCATGCCCAGGGTAAGATCTCTCATTGGAGATCAGGGGTCACATGCTCAGGTACTGCAGCAGCTCCTATTGGTCTGCCAGGAAGGCCCTGAAACTACATGTGTTTTGGAACAGTTTTCATTGGTCCTTGTTTCTAGCAGGTCCTGTAGCTGTTAGTATAAAAGGGTGGCATGGCTGGGCCGCCATGCGCTAGTATCAATTGCATTATGTGCTTTGCACCAGTGTGATCATGTACGCATGTGGTTATTGCTCGGCTGAAATAAGCCCCTAGAATACCGGCTTCTCCGGTGAGGAGATTTGGCTGCATGTGGTTAGGGCTTGGCTGAAATAAGCCCCTAGAATACCGGCTTCTCTGGTGAGGAGATTGCTTGATTGCGTTGCCGTCTGCATGATCACGGACTGCTATCCGCACAGCAGTTATCTGTGTATCCCTGTGAGTCTAACAGGACACAGTCTTTTTCTCAGTGGCTCTGTGACGCAACAGGGTTCGCTTTATAACGCTGGTTCAGCGCCCTAGCGTTTTACTTTGCAGCTCACTGAAGTTAAGTGAGTTCGTACTTATCGCCATATAGCGCTGTGGCATTCCCGTTAGCGGCTCTGGGGATTAACAGAGTTCGCACTAACTGCCACAGAGCGCTACAGCGTTTATTTTAGCGACTCTGCAGGATAACAGAGTTCGCTACTTTCGCCATCTTACTAGCAGCGGGCTTCGCCTGCACGGTGGACCCCGGGCTGCGAACGCACCTCTCAACAATATCTATTAGGTGCGTTCCGCAAACCCTAACAATTTGTACATTTCTGGTTTTTATCAGTCAAGATGTGGTGGAGAGTGTACATTAATGAGAAAAAAATGAATTTTTTTGCATTTACCAAATGGCTGCAATGAAACAAAGAGTGAAAAATTTATATATATAAATATTCATGTACATGTTAGAATGTATACAAAAGAACAATTATATGCTCTGGAAATGTTGGTGATTCTTCTGCTTTTAGTTTTTTTTTTTTATTACTACATATGAAAATCCAATAATGGGCCTACATATGCATGGTGATGCAAAAGCCGGTATATATTATAATTATATACAAAAATATATCATTTTTATTTCTTTTGTTGTGTGTCAGTGTGTATATTCGGTTGCGATAAATTTAATTGAATAAACTGTAAATTTATTTTTTGGGCCACTCTGTGTGATATACAGTATACTGTATGTTCATTACCAATGTAGCTAGTTATATTTGTGTACCTATTTCTATTAAATGGATTTTTCCAACATTGAAAGTTAACACCTACCCAAAGGATAAGTGATAACTTACTTATCTGTGTGGATCTAACCACTGGTACAGCCATTGATCACCAAAAGTGTGCTCCATCAAAATAGAAGATAAAATGTTGGATGTTTTTACCTTATTTCTCAAGAAAACAAAGTGATCCTAAACAAAATTTCCTTTATAGTTAGAGTGTTTGAGAACATCATTAATTCTGTATGTTTCGAAGGGTGGAAATCCATCATAATGTCCCTGAGTTCAGCTTCCTTATCGCATTTTTCTATACACACCTCATTACCCATAGGTAAATAAATTGATACATTCAGAACATTGCTAAATAGTATTGGCAATCGCTCTGTATCCTTAGCATCCTGCTGTTCTAGACTAATTGCTTGATATCCTGGCTTTGTCACAGGTCTGTCTTTGGTCCGGTAACTTAAGAACCAATAAGTGTGCCCAGAACTCCTGTGATTTTCATTTGCCTTAAACAGCTGACTCAGAGGACACGGTCACCTTCACTCCATGTTAGCCTCCATAATAACTCACACGCTGCAGGACGTCTCATAGGCTTCATCACAGCGATACATATTTGTCCTCCATAAAATTGCTGCTTTTATTTGCTTCTGTTGTGTTTTGCTACTTCAGATCTTAAAAGTCTCTAATTTTTCCACACTACATCCTTAACTTTAAATTATAGCGTGTTCTCGGGAAACCTGAAGGTTCCTGTAGATATGAGTATTTGCCTATTTAATCCCTTTATCAGCAGCAACAGTGTTAAGTTCTCAGGGGCTTATGAACACATGAATTGTGCCATGTGGCATTACAGAGCAGGGATAACTGTAATAATTGCAAATCATTAATGGCATCACAAAGTGACCATCTTGGTTTTTAGTTGACGATGTTATAGCCAGAAGAAACAAGCTGCAGGACTGCAAGTACCTAGAATAGTAAACAAGAAGGTAATCATTGCCAATACTTATCTTAATTCGTGAAAATGGATTTAAAATTACATGGTAATTTTTATGTTCCAAATATTTTAAATGTGAACCATTTGCATCTCATTTACTTAAAAAATGACTAGTTTTTGCTCATTTAGATCAAAGAATTTATAACATGAATTTTATAGCCTTGGTAGAATGCAGTTTTCACCCCTTCCATTATGGCCAATATGCTTTTTTGCACTTTTGTCACTTTTTTTATTATCTTCCCTGATGTAACCAATTAAGAGGTTTGTTTTTTGAGGGATGAGTTGTAGTTTTAACCCTTAATGACCACCGACACTCCTTTTAATGGCGGTAGTTAAGCGTACTAAACCACAGCGCCGTTAATTAACGGCGCTGTGGAAAAAGCCTATAGCGCCACCCAGAGTTGGATTTTCTCTGGGGTCTTGACTGCTGGGGGTAGCTGAGACCACAGAGAACATGATTTGGGTCAGTTTTTACCGACCCCGCTTTTGCGATCGCCGTTATTAACCATATAACGGCGACGGCAAAAAAAAAGCTGCAATTTTGCATTTACTTTCTCTCTCCTCTGATGTCATCACACATCAGAGGAGAAAAATAGGGTCCCCGATCCCACCCCCGGTACCTCCCGGTGGTCCTCTGGCCCTCCTGCCTCCTCTGGTGGGCGCCGCCATCTTCGTCCGGGAAGAAAATGGCAGGCGCATGCGCAGTGTGCCCACTGAGTCTGCCGGCAGATTCCATTCATTCATTCAATGTACATTTTGATCACTGCAATAAACCCTATCACAGTGATCAAAATAAAAAAAATAGTAAATAGCCCCCTTTATCACCCCCTTAGTTACGGAAATATAATGAAATAAATGAAATATATTTTCATTTTTCCATTAGGGTTATGGTTAGAATTAGGGTTAGTGTTGGAATTAGGGTTGGGATTAGTGTTACGATTAGGGTTAGGTATTAGGGTTAGAGTTGGGATTATGGTTAGGGTTGGGATTAGGGTTATGGGTGTGTTGGGGTTAGGGTTGGAGCTAGAATTGAGGGGTTTCAACTATTTAGGCACATCAGGGGGTCTCCAAACGCGACATGGTGCCACCATTGATGCCAGCCAATTTTGCTTTCAAAAAGTCAAATGGTGCTCCCTTCCTTCCGAGCCCAGACGTGCACCCAAACAGTCATTTACCACAACATATGGAGCATCAGCGTACTCAGGACAAATTGCACACCAACTTTAGCGGTCTCATTTCTCCTTGGGAAAATAAAAAAATTGGGGGCTAAAAAATCACTTTTGTGAAAAAAAAATTATTTTTTATTTTCACGACTCTGCGTTTTAAACTTCTGTGAAACACTTGGGGGTTCAAAGTGCTCACCACACATCCAGATAAGCTCCTTGGGTATCTAGTTTCCAAAATGGTGTCACTTGTTGGGGGTTTCTACTCTTTAGGCTTATCAGGGGCTCTGCAAAAATAACATGACACCCGCAGAACATTCCATCAAAGTCTGCCTTCTAAAATGGTGCTCCTTCCCTTCCGAGCTCTCCCATGTGCCCAAACAGTGGTTCCCCCCCACATATGGGGGTATCAGCGTATTCAGGAGAAATTGCACAACAAATTTTGTGGTACATTTTCTCTTTTTACACTTGTGAAATTAAAAAAAATTGTTTCTGAAATAAAAAGTTTGTAAAAAAAAGTTTAATGTTTATTTTTTCCTTCAGCATTGCTTCAGTTCCTGTGAAGCACGTAAAGGGTTAATAAACTTCTTGAATGTGGTTTTGAGCACCTTGAGGGGTGCAGTTTTTTGAATGGTGTCACTTTTGGTATTTTTTGTCATATTGACCTCTCAATGTCCCTAAAAAATGGTTTTGTAAATTATGTTGTAAAAATGAGAAATCGCTGGTCAATTTTAATCCTTATAACTTCCTAACAAAAAAAATTTTGGTTCCAAAATTGTGCAGATGTAAAGCAAACATGAGAGAAAAGTTATTTATTAAGTACATTTTGTGACATATCTCTCTGATTTAAGGGCATAAAAATTAAAATTTGAAAATTGCAAAATTTTACAAATTTTCGCCATATATCCATTTTTTTCATAAATAAACGCAAGTCAAAGAAATTTTACCACTAACAAGAAGTACAATATGTCTCAAAAAACAATCTGAGAAATAGCAGGATCCGTTAAAGTGTTCCAGAGTTATAATCTCATAAAGTGACAGTGGTCAGAATTGTTAAAATTGGCCCGGTCATTAAGCTGCAAATTGGCTCCATCACTAAGGGGTTAAAAATGAAAAAAAAGGGAAAAATTTTCGAGGTCAGTGAAATGGTGAATAAATCTGTAGTTTCTCCATTTACGGTGTTCATTTTGTGATAAAAATTACCTGTAAAAATAATACTCCAGTTCAGTGTAATTAGTTATACCAAACTTACATAGTTTTTTATTATTTTAGCGTTTGTGTCACCATCTGCTGAGACCTTGAACTTTTTGTTCTTACCATCAAGTCCAGACTTAACAAAGAGCATGGTGGTTAATTAGGTGTATTAGGCACATCTTAAAACAGTCATGTATGTCCATGCACCTTGCTAGAAATCTAAGTCTGGTCAAGGACTGGAGTACATTTCTTGAATAATTTATGCCACAACTCTTAATGAATTGATTGGGTGAGTTATCTCCTCTCATGTGACAAGGCTCGTTAAAGGGTCGACATTGACTTTTAGGATTGCTACTTCCAATAGGTGGCACTAGAGTTCTAGTCATCTTCCTCTCTGAAGAGACAATTTGCATATTTCCCAGAGGAGCATTGAGACTTTAAGTCTCCTCATCTCGGCATGCTTAGCATGTCAATCTCCGCAAGGAGAAACGATACTTCTTGAAAAAAAAAACAGAAGAGAAAAAAATGGAAGCAACAAGGATGACACCTGACAAAAAAAATGGTACGTTTTGTCACGGGTGTGTCGCTGCGAAGATCGTCGCGATTGCACACCCTGACTTCTCACAGCTGAGTTTCTGGTGCTGGGTGTTTTTCAGCAGAGAGGGAGTTAATTCTTCCTCTCTCTGTGCTGGACTAGACCAGCCTCGCTCAGCTGCAATTAATGTTGTGGTAATTGGTTTCCTTCTAATACCTGCCTGTCTGCTGGGGAAGTGTCGGTGAAAGCATTCATGCAGACCAGCAGAGCGGATCGTTGTATGGTGAAGGCTGAAGTTAAGAGTACCTGTGTGGTCTTTTTTCCCCTCCTCGATTAATCATTTATCTCCGTACCCGTTGGTGTCCCCTCTGTTTCCTGTGGTATGACTTTTGTATGCAAGGTGGATTTTAGTTTACCCCTTGTACTGTCTCGTTCATTTATTACTGTGTTTAGGCATATACCTACCAGTCCCCGGTGTTGTGATCAGGGTCCTTCTCAGGACTGGATCACTGAGGTTCAGGGATCCTCAGGAGGTAGGGATTACGCTGGCGGCCTGGACCTCTGTACCATCAACAGTACCTCCAGGTAGAGGGATTAGTCAGGACCCCAGCTTAGGGTCAGCATAGACCCCAGACCTCCTGTATGCAGTAACAGCGTGACATTTTCACCGACCCTTAAAGATTTTCTCCAGTCACCATGGATCCAGTAGTCAGTCTAGCTCGGCAGTTGCAGAGTTTGTCCATGGAGCTGGCGGACGTTAAGTCCAAGGTTTTGTACCCCCCGGAGCAGGCCGGACCTGAACCTAAAGTAGCTCTCCCTGACAGATTCACTGGGGGGGCGGGACAAGTTTTTTGCTTTCCGGGAGGCATGTAAATTGTACTTTCGGCTGCGACCTCGGTCATCTGGGAGTGAGGAGCAAAGGGTGGGGATTGTCATCTCCCTCCTACAGGGAGACCCCCAATCCTGGGCGTTCGCTCTTCCCCGAGCTCCCCAGCTCTCCAGTCAGTGGATGGGTTTTTTACGGCTCTGGGTCTTGTGTATGATGACCCGGATCGGGTCTCCCTTGCTGAATCTAAGTTACGTAGGATCCAGCAGGGAGATCGTCCGGCAGAGGAATTCTGTTCGGAGTTCCGTAGGTGGGCCACGGACACCCAGTGGAATGACCCGGCTCTTAGGAGCCAGTTTTGTCAAGGTTTATCTGACAAATTAAAGGATGTGCTGGCACAGTATGACCCTCCCACGTCACTGGAAGCCGCTATGGCCCTTGCTATTCGTATTGACAGACGTCTTCGGGAGAGGTGCGGGGTAACCTTGCCCCCTGTGATGACTCCACCTTCCTCAAGGGTCCCTTATATGGAGCTTCCCCTGGCCAGTCCAGAGGAGCCTATGCAATTAGGAGGGACATCATTCCGGGGGAGGGGATCGGTGGGGCGCCACAAAACAGGAGGTTGTTTCTTCTGTGGAAAAAAGGGACATTTTATTAGGGGGTGTCCATCCCGTCCTTTGCAGAGTGAGAAGTCACCGGAAAACTATTGATCCCAGATTGTGTGGTGGACGGCAATCTGGGAGTAAGTATTTTGTCCCTAAGTTCGTCTCAGTTTCTCGTACCGGCGGAGGTGGTGGTGGGTGCGAGAACTGAGAGGATATCTGTTCTTCTGGATAGTGGGTCTGGGGCTAACCTGGTGGATGCTCGCTTTGCCCGGGTTCAAGGTATGCGATTGAGTGTGTTGACTAAACCCGTCCCCATATTCTCGATCGACGCCAGACCTCTCGGTCAGGGAAGTTTTTTGCAAGCAGTGCATAACATAGATCTTCAAGTGGGGGCGTTACATAAAGAACTGTTCTCTTGTTATGTGTTGGAGGGTCTTACCACTCCTATAGTGCTGGGCCTTCCTTGGTTAACTAAGCATAACCCGGTTATTGATTGGCAATCCAGAGAGATAAGCCAATGGAGTAAATTCTGTAATAAAAACTGCATGAATACGGTCATTGGGGCGGTCGCTCCTAGGGCCTTACCTCCATTTCTGGTGGACTTTGAGGATGTATTCTCGGAGAAAGGGTGTCAAGAACTACCTCCTCATCGCGAGTATGACTGTTCTGTTAACTTGCTCCCTGGGGCCAAGTTACCGAAATCTAGGTTGTATAACCTTTCTGGTCCTGAGAGACAGGCCATGAAGGATTATATTTCAGAGAGTCTGGCTAAGGGGCATATTAGACCTTCATCTTCCCCGGTGGCCGCGGGGTTCTTCTTTGTGAAAAAAAAAGATGGAGGCCTACGCCCTTGACTGGGTTTCCGTGAGCTTAATCGGATTACGGTCCGAGATCCGTATCCGCTCCCACTTATTCCCGATCTCTTCAATCAGATCGTGGGTGCCAAATGGTTCTCTATGTTGGATCTCAGGGGGGCGTACAATCTGATTAGGATGAAGGAGGGGGATGAGTGGAAGACGGCGTTTAACACTCCGGAGGGGCATTATGAGAACCTTGTCATGCCATTTGGTCTGAGTATTGCCCCGGCGGTGTTTCAACACTTTGTAAATGACATCTTTCGCCACCTAATGGGACAGTTTGTGGTCATATATCTGGATGATATCTTAATTTACTCGCCGGATCTTGTGTCTCATCAGGAGCATGTTAGGCAGGTGTTACAGATCTTGCGGGATAATAAACTGTACGCCAAATGGGAGAAGTGTGTGTTCGCCATACAGGAACTTCAGTTTTTAGGGTTCCTGGTGTCAGCATCCGGTTTTCGTATGGACCCTGGGAAAGTGCAGGCAGTTCTTGAGTGGGATCTGCCAGAGGATCTTAAGGCATTACAACGTTTCCTGGGGTTTGCTAACTACTACCGGAAGTTCATTCGTAATTTTTCGTCCATAGTTAAACCTCTCACAGACATGACTAAAAAAGGGACGGATTTTTCAAAGTGGTCTGACAAGGCTTGTCAAGCGTTTTCCTCTTTGAAAAAATGTTTTCCTTCAGCACCCATACTTATTCAACCTGATGCGTCACAGCCGTTCATTGTTGAGGTGGACGCTTCCGAGGTAGGGGTGGGAGCAGTATTGTCACAAGGTTCGTCCCCTGGTAAATGGCATCCGTGCGCCTTCTCTAAAAAATTGTCGTCCGCTGAGAGGAATTATGATGTCGGCAATAGGGAACTCTTGGCCATTAAGTTGGCTTTTGAGGAGTGGCGTCATTTTTTGGAGGGGGCAGTCCACCCGGTCACCGTCATTACCGATCACAAAAACCTGCTATATTTAGAGTCCGCTAAACGTCTGAATCCCAGACAAGCTAGGTGGTCGTTGTTTTTTACCAGGTTTAATTTTGACGTCACATATCGTCCTGGCTCAAAAAATGTTAAGGCGGATGCCTTATCTCGCTGTTTCCCAGGGGCTGGGAATACGGAGGACCCGGTTCCGGTCCTACAGGAGGGGGTGGTGGTGTCGGCAGTATGCTCTGAGCTTGAGGAGGAGGTATTGGAGGCTCAGGGGGACGCCCCTGTAGGACCTCCAGGGAGACTGTTTGTTCCAAATCAGTTGCGACAAAAGGTGATCGAGGCACACCATAATTCAGCTTTGGCAGGACACCCAGGGAGTAAAGCAACTGAGGATCTCCTCTCGCGCCGGTTTTGGTGGCCTAACTTACATAGGGAGGTGGTAACTTTTGTCGCGTCCTGCGAGGTTTGTGCGCGCTCTAAGACCCCACATACCCGTCCGTCGGGGACCCTCTTACCTTTGAAGATCCCGGAGCGTCCGTGGACTCATCTGTCTATAGACTTCATTATGGACCTCCCGCCATCTTCGGGTAAAACAGTCATACTCGTTGTAGTGGACAGGTTCAGCAAGATGGCACATTTTATCGCTCTTCCTGCTCTTCCTAATGCTAAAACTCTTGCTCAGGTGTTTATTGGGGAGATTGTAAGGCTTCACGGGGTACCCTCCGATGTGGTGTCGGATCGGGGGTCTCAGTTTGTGTCCAAATTCTGGAAAGCATTTTGTACACGGCGGGGGATGCAGTTGTCATTTTCATCGGCTTTTCACCCGCAGACCAATGGTCAGACAGAGCGTCTGAACCAGAGCTTGGAGACATATCTCCGGTGTTTTGTGTCAGAGAACCAGGAGGACTGGGCTTCTTTCTTGCCTCTGGCGGAATTTGCTCTAAATAATAGGCGGAGCGAGTCCACTGGTAAGTCCCCGTTTTTTGGGGCATATGGTTTTCACCCCCAGTTTTGTACTTTCAATAGGGGGGCTCTTCTGGGTTCCTGAGGAGGAACGATTTTCATCGTCACTTGCTTCAGTGTGGAGAGGAGTGCTGAATAATCTGAGTAATATGGGGAACCGATACAAACGTATGGCTGATAGGAGGAGAGTGTCTGGTCCGGACCTAAGTGTGAACGATCTGGTATGGTTGTCTACCAAAAATATAAAACTTAAGGTTCCCTCCTGGAAACTGGGTCCCAGGTTCATCGGGCCATACAAGATCAGTGCTATAATTAATCCGGTTGCATTCCGTCTTGACCTCCCTCCTACATTTAAAATTCATAATGTGTTCCACAGATCGTTGCTTAAGAGGTATGTGGCGCCGGTGATACCTTCACCTTTACCTCCTCCTCCTGTGGTGGTCAATGGTAACTTGGAGTTCCAGGTGTCGAGAGTCATCGATTCACGTCTGAATCGCCGGTCCCTTCAGTACCTTGTTCATTGGAGGGGGTATGGTCCTGAGGAGAGGACGTGGGTTTCTGCGTCGGATATTAACGCAGACCGATTGGTTCGGGCCTTCCACACTACTCACCCAGATAAACCCGGCCCTGAGGGTCCGGAGGCCCCTCGTAGAAGGGGGGGTACTGTCACGGGTGTGTCGCTGCGAAGATCGTCGCGATTGCACACCCTGACTTCTCACAGCTGAGTTTCTGGTGCTGGGTGTTTTTTGGCAGAGAGGGAGTTAATTCTTCCTCTCTCTGTGCTGGACTAGACCAGCCTCGCTCAGCTGCAATTAATGTTGTGGTAATTGGTTTCCTTCTAATACCTGCCTGTCTGCTGGGGAAGTGTCGGTGAAAGCATTCATGCAGACCAGCAGAGCGGATCGTTGTATGGTGAAGGCTGAAGTTAAGAGTACCTGTGTGGTCTTTTTTCCCCTCCTCGATTAATTTATCTCCGTACCCGTTGGTGTCCCCTCTGTTTCCTGTGGTATGACTTTTGTATGCAAGGTGGATTTTAGTTTACCCCTTGTACTGTCTCGTTCGTTTATTACTGTGTTTAGGCATATACCTACCAGTCCCCGGTGTTGTGATCAGGGTCCTTCTCAGGACTGGATCACTGAGGTTCAGGGATCCTCAGGAGGTAGGGATTACGCTGGCGGCCTGGACCTCTGTACCATCAACAGTACCTCCAGGTAGAGGGATTAGTCAGGACCCCAGCTTAGGGTCAGCATAGACCCCAGACCTCCTGTATGCAGTAACAGCGTGACACGTTTCTCTTGGATGGTAGGGGTATGTTAACACGTTGCTTTTTTCCAGGGGGTTTATTTTTTTGCGTTTTTTCAGGTGAAAAACAATCTGCATTGTGCCATCTAATCTAATGCATTGTGTTTTACCAGCAAAAGTAACAAGATTTCAGAAATGTCATGTACATTCTTGGTTTTTTTTCCTTACTTAAAATTAAAATAAAATTGCTCCCATGTTGTTCCTGAAAAGTAGGACGAGTGTCATGCGAGTACAATGCATTTTATATGAAGTAGCATCCGTATGCAAATCAGTATACAATGCGTTTTTAACACCAGCTTTCACATACTATCATTCCCTGTCATATAAGGCTAGTTTTCTAAGTAGTAAAGCAATCTTATCTAGATAGATAGGTAGATAGAATAAATAGGATAGATGTCCTGTAGATATTTAATGTCACAAGACCACTACATATAATAAACACTTTACTGCCACTCATGTGGCACTAAAGGGTGTTTAGCCTTTTAAAATATATTAATTTTTTAAACAGAAATGGTGCGGATCCCCCTTAGTTTTACTAACCAGCTGAGGGAAAGCAGACAGCTGGGGGATGGTGTTATTTTTCTGGGAAGGCGCAATGATTCATGGATCTTCACAGATTCTTAATAACAGCTCACACCTGCTTGCTTAGCCTTTACTGGTTTACAAAAACAAAAAATAAAAGTAATCCTCACCTGTCTGCTGGTACTCTATAGTGATGAAGTTCCCACGACGATCCCCAACTCTGCCATGTCCGCATGGTGTGCTGAGTGGAGATAGTTGCTCAGCAGGCCAGCCGTAACACAGTTAGAGTACCTTAAGAACCCAGCTACAGTGACGAGCGGTGATGTAATTAAGGTTACCGCTAGTCACAGGCAGCAGTTCTTACGGTAACTTCTGTGTGAGCAGGCCAAAGAACTGCTTTAACCTTTCTGAGGTCTCCGCTTGTTGCTTAGGAAATTTTTTATTTTTGGGTTACTGAAGGGGGAAAAGAGAGTTGGGTAGTGTTTTTTTTTCAAATAAAGGACTTTTCTATGTGTGTCATTATTCATTGACTGCAGGGTTAGTAATATGGGTGTCTGATAGACACCTCTCCATTACTAACCCCTGGGCTTGATGTCAGCAGACATAAAACAGCTGACATCAACCCCAAAACCATTCCCCTAATTGCCAACACACCAGGGCTAGTGGGAAAAGCCAAGGCTATGTGCCTGAATTTATGCATCTAACAGTTGTGTGAATTCTGGGGCAGCTGAGGGCTGGTGTTTTTAGTCTGGGAGAGGGCCAATATACATTTCCCCTTCCCAGCCTAGTAATATCAGCCTGCAGCTATCTGTTTAGCCTTTGCTGATTATTAACCCCTTAATCCCATTGGACGTAATATTCCATCCATGTGACCTGGTACTTAATTCCCATGGACGGAATATTACGTCCAGGGCGATCAGCTGCGCTCCCAAGGGGAGCGCAGCTGATCGCCGCCGGGTGTCAGCTGATTATCACAGCTGACACCCGGCACTATGTAGAAAATGAACTCGGCACTCAACTTTAGTATAGTGAGAATAAAGATTTTTATTCACAGTAGTAACACGAAACGTTTCGGTCCTATATCATGGACCTTCATCAGTCACTACATTTATAAAAAACAGAAGAAAAAATTATATTAACAAAATAAAGTATGTACAATCAAAATTTGGTCAATAGTAAAGGTAGAGAGTAGTTGTATACAATGCTTCAGGAGATTTAGGGAGCAATCATAGGTCAGAGTTGTATCAGAGGTATCACAAAGGCAGAAAGAATATATATGGTGAGGACATACCAGATACTACTGGGAAGGGGGTTGATCCACATAGGGAAGAAAGAAAGGGCTGGATATAGCTGTAGGTGAAAATAAGATAAACGTAAGTGCCGATATACTTTTATGTATAAGTAGATTTTGTGCCTATGCCTGTAGATGTGACATACCCTGTGTTGGTGGGGTGAGATGAGGAAGAGGACAATGCCTCTATTGCACTAGTAACCTGTAGAAACAGCGCAAAACATAGATACCATAAATATCACAACTATCAATATGATGGTGAAGCGGTGGAGCCGCTATACTTGTCTGTGACTGACCTGTTGTGAAGGAGTCCGGTAGTGAGGATAGGTCTCTGCATTGGACGCGGTGTCCACCGCTAGTCTGAGTGCAGAGAAAGCTAGAAAGCAGCATGTATATGAGAGGAAGAGGCGGGACTATAGTGTCAGTCAAACAGAGCATTAGACAGGAAGTGAGGTGGCAGGAAGTTAATGGACATGCGTTCCAAGTGAATACTAGGTAACCAGAGGCCGTCCTACAGGTGGGAGGAGTAAAGGAGCAGCGTGCTGATGGAGATGTGCCCAACAGGATGACGTGGCAGCATTATAGTATTTAATACAAGCGGCTCTAAAGTGAATGAAAGAGAGGCATGTTAGTACAAGCATGAAGGAGTTTACAGCAATAAATATTGCGATCTTGTACATTAGCTTAAAGCGATAGGAATACATAACAGGCTTGCAGCATCAGTATGCGTCAAAAGGGGCATAACAGTAATATGAGTACTGATTTAGTACATTATCATAAGACAGTATGGAAGACAAATCTGCAGGCAACAAGGACTAATTAATAAACACCTAACAGAGATCAAAGCAGCATGTGGTAAATGACAGGTGATGTGTAAACATCTGTATGCATCATTTATAAAGTAAAAGGGTGTCACAGCAAAATTCATATTGGTATAGTGCGTTATCAGAAGACAGTATGGGAAAATGGCAGCACGGATTATTAAATAAATAAACACCTGGCTGAGATCAACATATCATGTGGTATATGGCAAGTGATGTATAAAAAAGGGGGGGTGGGGGAATTATAGCCTCAGCGGTCATATGCAGAATTACATGAAGGAGAGTAAATCGTATTCACGATTAAGACCCTTAGGTGATAGAGTGTCTAGGGTGTGTATCCAATACGCCTCTCTCCTTTTCAATTGACGTATGCGGTCGCCTCCTCGTCGTGAATGTGGTATTTGTTCCAAAACTTGGTATTTTAATTGGGCTATGGTATGTCCCATTGTGATGAAGTGGTGTGGGATGGGGAGTAAGGTATTCTTACATCTTATGGTTGATTTGTGTTTTGAAATGCGTTGTTTTACAGGTTGACTAGTTTCCCCAACATATAATAACCCACAAGGACACTTAATCACGTATATCACAAAGGCCGTGTCGCAAGTAAAGAAACCACGGACTCTAAATGTTTTTCCCGTATATGGGTGATGGATGGTTTCTCCTCTGAGTACGTTATTACATTGAGTGCATCCCAGACATGGGAAAGTGCCCGTTCTTGGTTTTTTCAGGAATTGTTGTGTAGTTCCTGACTTTTTAGGGCCTAAGTCAGCTCTGATCAAAGCATCCCTTAGGTTGGGTGCACGGCGGAAGCATGGGAGAAAAGGTCTAGAGAATTCTTTAATGTCCGGGTGCGCAGTCTGGAGGAGCGGCCAATGTTGGCGAATGGATTTGTGTAATATATACGCATAGGGGTGGTAATGGTGTACGAAAGCAATTCTGCCCCCCATATCTTGTTTATTGCGAGTGACCGTAGTTCTGGAACGATCCAGGACCCCTTGTGGATAGCCCCTCTCTCTAAATTTTGAATTCATTTCTGAGAGGCGGGTTTCCTGAGTGGTATGATCGGAGACGATCTTTTTGACCCGATAGAATTGGGATGTCGGAATGGATTTCTTCATGGCGACTGGATGGAAGCTATTAAAATGAAGTAAGCTGTTACGATCTGTCGGTTTGACATATAGATCAGTGGATAAACAGCCACTGGAATCCTTTATAATCACAGTGTCTAGGAAATTGATCCTGGAGTGGTCGTGTGAGATGGTAAAGCTGAGTCCGGGCCAAGAGCAATTCAGAAATTGATGAAAGAGTGCTAAGGACTCGAACGTGCCCCCCCATATGCAGAAGACATCGTCTATGTAACGTTTCCAGACAATGGCGTTGTTTTTGAATAGAGGATTTGTGTAGATCAATGTCTCCTCAAAATGGGCCATGTAGCAATTTGCATATGGGGGTGCTACGTTCGAGCCCATCGCGGTCCCGCGTATCTGCAGGTAGAAATCATCCTGGAACATAAAGTAGTTGTGTTTAAGTACGATGGTTAACAGATCCAGACAGAGAGCGATCTCTGCTGGATTAAAGTTCGATTTTTCAAGTAAGCGTTGGACAGACCGTATACCGTTCTCATGAGGTATGGAAGTGTAGAGGTCTTTTACGTCAAATGTGACTAATAGGGAATTAGCTGGAACTTGATTGATGGAGCGGATCATGTCCAGAAACGCTCCAGTGTCCAAAATGAATGATTTGCTAGTTTTGATTAGAGGAGTGAATATTTTTTCTAGATAAATTGCCAATGGTGAGAAAATGGAGTCCGAGGCGGCCACGATTGGCCTGCCAGGGGGTTGCTGGAGGTTCTTATGGATTTTGGGGAGTATGTAGAATACAGGGATGATCGGATTATGAGAGATTAGAAACTCATGAGTTTTACTGTCCAGGATGCCTGCATCACAATGTTGTCTTAGTGTGTCGCTAATGTGGGTCCGTATATCATTGGTGGGATCACGCGGTAATTTCTGATAAATAGTGATGTTGTCGAGTTGCCGGAGTGCCTCAGAGATGTAATATGAGCGGTCCATCACGACAATTGCACCCCCTTTATCCGCAGGTTTTATGATGATATTTTTATCATCTTGTAAGGATTTAAGGGCATGATGATCAGTAGCCGTGAGGTTATGTGGGTAGTGTAATTTGCCTTTTTCCATGTCAGATTTAAGACCATGGAAAGAGGAATAAATGAAATCAATAAAGGTCTCAAGAGCGTTCGATCCAGGGGAGGTCTGAAGAGGCTCTTTGTTCTCAGGCCCAGAGTAGTGGCTGAGAGTCGTCCCGGTTCTCCCGGAGACTGTATAGGTCTAGGTGCGGGAGGTTGAGAAAAATACACCCGTAGTCGTAGGGAACGAAAAAACCTTTGAAGGTCCATTTCAAGTTCAAATGTCCTATATTTGTAAGAGGGGCAGAAGGAAAGTCCTTTTTGGAGGACATAATATTCTGCGATACTCAAAGTCCTGGATGAGATGTTAATGACGAGTGGGCACATACCTGGGAACGAATTGTCCGTATTTGATTCAGATTGTCCCTTCGGTCTGTGCCCCCGTCTGGTCCTCTTCGTCTTGTTTGGCGTCTGCGTGGGCCTAAAAAAGGAATAGGAGCAGAAGAAAGGCCACCTCTGTCCTGTTCTGAGCCGGAGGTAGAGGCATCGGTTGAAGATCTTTGACCTGGACAATAGGAAGGTCGCCATGAAGAGGGTCTCTCTCGCCACTTGTAGACACGATTTAGGTTATAGTCCTCTAGATCTCGGGCAAATTTCTGGCGCTTGCGATCCTCTATGTCCTTTCTGTGTTGAATTATGTTGTTATTTATCTGTGATTTTAAGGAGGAGATTTCCTCTGGTGTCCCCGTGGAAGACAGTTGTGCCTCGATGGAGCCAACTTGCTCGGTGCTGGTAGCTATGGCCTTCTGCAAGTTCTCTACGGTTAAAAGCATGAGGTCGAAAGAGCACTTGTTAAGTATTTGTTCATATTTTTGACAATATTCAGTGGAGTCAGAGAAGAGGGTGGGACGAAGGGGTACTCGTAGGCCCCGTGGAATTCTCTGAACTCTAATATATTCAGTGAGAGTGGCACAGTGCAATTCTAGGTTTGTGCGGTGGCGTAATTCTCTCTCTAAATCGCGTCCACGGGTCTCCCGAGGGGGAGCCTTGAGGAAATCACTTGAAAGGGTGGTCTGAGCTAGGATGCTCGATGTCTCATCAGCATTATACGAAAAAGTGAGAGAGGATAGTGACATGACCAAAGATGGCGTGCTACACGTATAGGTATATCATATGAAAAAATAACCGTGTGCACAACCAAGAAGGTGCCAGAGTAGGTTCCCACACCGTATCTAATAGAAAATGAACTCGGCACTCAACTTTAGTATAGTGAGAATAAAGATTTTTATTCACAGTAGTAACACGAAACGTTTCGGTCCTATATCATGGACCTTCATCAGTCACTACATTTAGAGAACTTGCAGAAGGCCATAGCTACCAGCACCGAGCAAGTTGGCTCCATCGAGGCACAACTGTCTTCCACGGGGACACCAGAGGAAATCTCCTCCTTAAAATCACAGATAAATAACAACATAATTCAACACAGAAAGGACATAGAGGATCGCAAGCGCCAGAAATTTGCCCGAGATCTAGAGGACTATAACCTAAATCGTGTCTACAAGTGGCGAGAGAGACCCTCTTCATGGCGACCTTCCTATTGTCCAGGTCAAAGATCTTCAACCGATGCCTCTACCTCCGGCTCAGAACAGGACAGAGGTGGCCTTTCTTCTGCTCCTATTCCTTTTTTAGGCCCACGCAGACGCCAAACAAGACGAAGAGGACCAGACGGGGGCACAGACCGAAGGGACAATCTGAATCAAATACGGACAATTTGTTCCCAGGTATGTGCCCACTCGTCATTAACATCTCATCCAGGACTTTGAGTATCGCAGAATATTATGTCCTCCAAAAAGGACTTTCCTTCTGCCCCTCTTACAAATATAGGACATTTGAACTTGAAATGGACCTTCAAAGGTTTTTTCGTTCCCTACGACTACGGGTGTATTTTTCTCAACCTCCCGCACCTAGACCTATACAGTCTCCGGGAGAACCGGGACGACTCTCAGCCACTACTCTGGGCCTGAGAACAAAGAGCCTCTTCAGACCTCCCCCTGGATCGAACGCTCTTGAGACCTTTATTGATTTCATTTATTCCTCTTTCCATGGTCTTAAATCTGACATGGAAAAAGGCAAATTACACTACCCACATAACCTCACGGCTACTGATCATCATGCCCTTAAATCCTTACAAGATGATAAAAATATCATCATAAAACCTGCGGATAAAGGGGGTGCAATTGTCGTGATGGACCGCTCATATTACATCTCTGAGGCACTCCGGCAACTCGACAACATCACTATTTATCAGAAATTACCGCGTGATCCCACCAATGATATACGGACCCACATTAGCGACACACTAAGACAACATTGTGATGCAGGCATCCTGGACAGTAAAACTCATGAGTTTCTAATCTCTCATAATCCGATCATCCCTGTATTCTACATACTCCCCAAAATCCATAAGAACCTCCAGCAACCCCCTGGCAGGCCAATCGTGGCCGCCTCGGACTCCATTTTCTCACCATTGGCAATTTATCTAGAAAAAATATTCACTCCTCTAATCAAAACTAGCAAATCATTCATTTTGGACACTGGAGCGTTTCTGGACATGATCCGCTCCATCAATCAAGTTCCAGCTAATTCCCTATTAGTCACATTTGACGTAAAAGACCTCTACACTTCCATACCTCATGAGAACGGTATACGGTCTGTCCAACGCTTACTTGAAAAATCGAACTTTAATCCAGCAGAGATCGCTCTCTGTCTGGATCTGTTAACCATCGTACTTAAACACAACTACTTTATGTTCCAGGATGATTTCTACCTGCAGATACGCGGGACCGCGATGGGCTCGAACGTAGCACCCCCATATGCAAATTGCTACATGGCCATTTTGAGGAGACATTGATCTACACAAATCCTCTATTCAAAAACAACGCCATTGTCTGGAAACGTTACATAGACGATGTCTTCTGCATATGGGGGGGCACGTTCGAGTCCTTAGCACTCTTTCATCAATTTCTGAATTGCTCTTGGCCCGGACTCAGCTATACCATCTCACACGACCACTCCAGGATCAATTTCCTAGACACTGTGATTATAAAGGATTCCAGTGGCTGTTTATCCACTGATCTATATGTCAAACCGACAGATCGTAACAGCTTACTTCATTTTAATAGCTTCCATCCAGTCGCCATGAAGAAATCCATTCCGACATCCCAATTCTATCGGGTCAAAAAGATCGTCTCCGATCATACCACTCAGGAAACCCGCCTCTCAGAAATGAATTCAAAATTTAGAGAGAGGGGCTATCCACAAGGGGTCCTGGATCGTTCCAGAACTACGGTCACTCGCAATGAACAAGATATGGGGGGCAGAATTGCTTTCGTACACCATTACCACCCCTATGCGTATATATTACACAAATCCATTCGCCAACATTGGCCGCTCCTCCAGACTGCGCACCCGGACATTAAAGAATTCTCTAGACCTTTTCTCCCATGCTTCCGCCGTGCACCCAACCTAAGGGATGCTTTGATCAGAGCTGACTTAGGCCCTAAAAAGTCAGGAACTACACAACAATTCCTGAAAAAACCAAGAACGGGCACTTTCCCATGTCTGGGATGCACTCAATGTAATAACGTACTCAGAGGAGAAACCATCCATCACCCATATACGGGAAAAACATTTAGAGTCCGTGGTTTCTTTACTTGCGACACGGCCTTTGTGATATACGTGATTAAGTGTCCTTGTGGGTTATTATATGTTGGGGAAACTAGTCAACCTGTAAAACAACGCATTTCAAAACACAAATCAACCATAAGATGTAAGAATACCTTACTCCCCATCCCACACCACTTCATCACAATGGGACATACCATAGCCCAATTAAAATACCAAGTTTTGGAACAAATACCACATTCACGACGAGGAGGCGACCGCATACGTCAATTGAAAAGGAGAGAGGCGTATTGGATACACACCCTAGACACTCTATCACCTAAGGGTCTTAATCGTGAATACGATTTACTCTCCTTCATGTAATTCTGCATATGACCGCTGAGGCTATAATTCCCCCACCCCCCCTTTTTTATACATCACTTGCCATATACCACATGATATGTTGATCTCAGCCAGGTGTTTATTTATTTAATAATCCGTGCTGCCATTTTCCCATACTGTCTTCTGATAACGCACTATACCAATATGAATTTTGCTGTGACACCCTTTTACTTTATAAATGATGCATACAGATGTTTACACATCACCTGTCATTTACCACATGCTGCTTTGATCTCTGTTAGGTGTTTATTAATTAGTCCTTGTTGCCTGCAGATTTGTCTTCCATACTGTCTTATGATAATGTACTAAATCAGTACTCATATTACTGTTATGCCCCTTTTGACGCATACTGATGCTGCAAGCCTGTTATGTATTCCTATCGCTTTAAGCTAATGTACAAGATCGCAATATTTATTGCTGTAAACTCCTTCATGCTTGTACTAACATGCCTCTCTTTCATTCACTTTAGAGCCGCTTGTATTAAATACTATAATGCTGCCACGTCATCCTGTTGGGCACATCTCCATCAGCACGCTGCTCCTTTACTCCTCCCACCTGTAGGACGGCCTCTGGTTACCTAGTATTCACTTGGAACGCATGTCCATTAACTTCCTGCCACCTCACTTCCTGTCTAATGCTCTGTTTGACTGACACTATAGTCCCGCCTCTTCCTCTCATATACATGCTGCTTTCTAGCTTTCTCTGCACTCAGACTAGCGGTGGACACCGCGTCCAATGCAGAGACCTATCCTCACTACCGGACTCCTTCACAACAGGTCAGTCACAGACAAGTATAGCGGCTCCACCGCTTCACCATCATATTGATAGTTGTGATATTTATGGTATCTATGTTTTGCGCTGTTTCTACAGGTTACTAGTGCAATAGAGGCATTGTCCTCTTCCTCATCTCACCCCACCAACACAGGGTATGTCACATCTACAGGCATAGGCACAAAATCTACTTATACATAAAAGTATATCGGCACTTACGTTTATCTTATTTTCACCTACAGCTATATCCAGCCCTTTCTTTCTTCCCTATGTGGATCAACCCCCTTCCCAGTAGTATCTGGTATGTCCTCACCATATATATTCTTTCTGCCTTTGTGATACCTCTGATATAACTCTGACCTATGATTGCTCCCTAAATCTCCTGAAGCATTGTATACAACTACTCTCTACCTTTACTATTGACCAAATTTTGATTGTACATACTTTATTTTGTTAATATAATTTTTTCTTCTGTTTTTTATAAATGTAGTGACTGATGAAGGTCCATGATATAGGACCGAAACGTTTCGTGTTACTACTGTGAATAAAAATCTTTATTCTCACTATACTAAAGTTGAGTGCCGAGTTCATTTTCTATTAGATACGGTGTGGGAACCTACTCTGGCACCTTCTTGGTTGTGCACACGGTTATTTTTTTCACCCGGCACTATGTGTCAGGAGCGGTCACGGACCGCTCCCGGCACATTAACCCCTGGCACACCGCGATCAAACATGATCGCGGTGTACCCGGGGCACAGGGGAGGATCGCGCAGGGAGGGGGCTCCCTGCGCGCTCCCCTGAGACCCTCAGAGCAGCGCGATGTGTCGCGCTGTTCCGAGGGTCCGTCCTCCCTCCAGGTCCCCGGATCCAAGATGGCACCGGGGTCCTGCAGGGAGGCGGCTTCCTCAGTGCCTGCTGAGAACAGGCGCTGAGGAAGCCTGCAGCGATGCCAGAGTGATCGCTGGTGTGACAGAGTGCTGTGCACACTGTCACACCAGCGATCTGCTAAAATACTGTGATGTCCCACCCTGGGACAAAGTAAAAAAGTAAAAAAAATAAAAAGTGGTAAAAAAAATCATAAAAAAAAATATATATATTCCCCAATAAATTCATTTCTTCCTGTAAATGAAAAAAAAACAAAACAATAAAAGTACACATATTTGGTATCGCCGCGTCCATAACGATCCCCCCTATAAAACTGTCCCACTAGTTAACCCCTTTAGTGAACCCCTTAAAAAAAAAAACTAAGCAAAAAATCAATGCTTTATCATCATACCGCCGAACAAAAAGTGGAATAACACGCGATCAAAAAGACCAACATAAATAAACATGGTACCGCTGAAAACGTCATCTTGTCCCGCAAAAAACGAGCCATCATACAGCATCATCAGCGAAAAAATAAAAAAGTTATAGCTCGCAGAATAAAGCGATGCAAAAATAATGATTTTTTATATAAAATAGTTTTTATTCTATAAAAGCACCAAAACATTAAAAAAATGATATAAATGAGGTATCGCCATAATCGTACTGACCGGAAGAATAAAACTGCTTTATCAATTTTACCACACGCGGAACGGTATAAATGCCTCCCCCAAAAGAAATTCATGAATTGCTGATTTTTGTTCATTCTAACCTCCCAAAAATAGAAATAAAAAGCTATCAAAAAATGTCACGTGGTCATAAATGGCACCAATAAAAATGTCACCTCGTTCCGCAAAAAATAAGACCTCACATGACTCTGTGGGCCAAAATATGCAAAAATTATAGCTCTCAAGATGTGGTGATGCAAAAAACTACTTTTTGCAATAAAAAGCGTCTTTTAGCGTGACAGCTACCAATCACAAAAACCCGCTATAAATAGTAAATCAAACCCCCTTTATCACCCCCTTAGTCAGGGAAAAATAATAAAATTAAAAAAATGTATTTATTTCCATTTTCCCATTAGGGTTATGGTTAAGATTAGGGTTGCGGCTAATGTTAGGGTTAGGGATGGCGCTAAAGTTAGGATTAGGGTTAGGGTTGGGATTAGGGTTAGGGGTGTGTTAGGGTTAGGTTTGTGGTTAGGGTTGGGACTAGGGTTAGGGGTGTGTTGGGGTTAGGGTTGGAGTTAGAATTAGGTGGCTTCCACTGTTTAGGCACATCAGGGGCTCTCCAATTGTGACATGGCGTCTGATCTCAATTCCAGCCAATTCTGCGTTGAAAAAGTCAAATGGTGCTCCTTCACTTCTGAGCTCTGCCATACGCCCAAACAGTAGTTTACCCCCGCATATGGGGTATCAGCGTACTCTGGACCACAAGATTATTGTGCAATTTGTCCTATTTCTTCTGTTACCCTTGGGATAATAAAAAACTGGGGGCGACAAAATCATTTTTGTAAAAAAAAAATGATTTTTTTGTTTTTATGGCTGTATGTTATAAATTTTCTGTGAAGCACTTGGGGCTTCATAGCGCTCACCACACTTCTAGATAAGTTCCTTGTGGGGTCTATTTTCCAAAATGGGGTCACTTGTGGGGGGTTTCCACTGCTTAGGCGTATCAGGGGCTCTCCAAATGCGACATGACGCCCCCAGACCATTCGATCAAAGTCTGCAATCCAAAACGTCACTACTTCCCTTCCGAGCCCAGACGTGCACCCATACAGTAGTTTTCTCCCACATATTGGGTATCAGCATACTCAGGACAAATTGGACAACAAATTTTGGGGTCCAATTTCTCCTGTTAACCTTGTGAAAATAAAATATTGGGGGCGAAAAAAATCATTTTGTAAAAAAAAAAAGGATTTTTTATTTTTACGTCTGTACGTTATAAACTTCTGTGAAGCAATTCGGGGTTCAAAGTGCTCACCACACATCTAGATAAGTTCCTTGTGGGGTCTATTTTCCAAAATGGGGTCACTTGTGGGGGGTTTCCACTGTTTAGGCGCATCAGGGGCTCTCCAAATGCGACATGACGCCCCCAGACCATTCCATCGAAGTCTGCAATCCAAAACGTCACTACTTCCCTTCCGAGCCCAGACGTGCACCCATACAGTAGTTTTCTCCCACATATTGGGTATCAGCGTACTCAGAACAAATTGGACAACAAATTTTGGGGTCCAATTTCTCCTGTTAACCTTGTGAAAATAAAATATTGGGGGCGAAAAAAATCATTTTTGTAAAAAAAAAAAGGATTTTTTATTTTTACGTCTGTACGTTACAAACTTCTGTGAAGCAATTCGGGGTTCAAAGTGCTCACCACACATCTAGATAAGTTCCTTGCGGGGTCTATTTTCCAAAATGGGGTCACTTGTGGGGGGTTTCCACTGTTTAGGCGCATCAGGGGCTCTCCAAATGCGACATGACGCCCCAGACCATTCCATCAAAGTCTGCAATCCAAAACGTCACTACTTCCCTTCCGAGCCCCGACGTGCGCCCATACAGTAGTTTACTCCCACATATTGGGTATCAGCGTACTCAGGACAAATTGGACAACAACTTTTGGGGTCCAATTTCTCCTGTTACCCTTGTGAAAATAAAATATTGGGGGCGAAAAAATCATTTTTGTAAAAAAAAAAAAAGATCTTTTATTTTACGGCTGTACGTTATAAACTTCTGTGAAGCACTTTGGGGTTCAAAGTGCTCACCACACATCTAGATAAGTTCCTTGAGGGGTCTAGTTTCCAAAATGATGTCATTTGTGGGGGGTTTCCACTGTTTAGGCAGATCAGGAGCTCTCCAAACACGACATGGCATCCAGCCAATTCTGCGTTGAAAAAGTCAAACGGCGCTCCTTCCCTTCCAAACTCTGCCATGCACCCAAACAGTGGTTTACCCCCACATATGGGGTATCAGCGTACTCAGGACAAATTGCACAATAACTTTTGGAGTCCTGTTACCCTTGGGAAATAAAAAATTGGGGTGAAAAGATCAATTTTGTGGAAAAAATATGATTTTTTAATTTTACGGCTCTACGTTATAAACTTGTGTGAAGCACTTGGGTGTTGTGAATAGGCTGGAAATGAGTTCTGAGCAGAAGCTCCCTCTGGTGGTTACAAATGGTACTGGACTGTCCAGTGAAGATTGTGAGGATTGGGAATCAGGTGTTACTGACTGGTCTTATATAAGGGAGTCGCCTTCCCATCAGGGTTGCCGGTGATCAATTGTTCTGGTCTCAATCAGTGATTCCTGTTTCCTTGGTAGCCTGCTGTGTCGTGTCTGAATCTCCTGCTAACAGATAAGACATTTTCTTCTTTTTGTTTTTGTGCTTGATTTTTGCATTTTGTCCTGCACTTCTGTGGGGGCCTTCAGGGTCCCCTCTGGGGGCTTTTGCCCTCTCAGTTCAGTTCAGCCACTGATGTTTGTACATTTGCTTTTTCCAGTTTTTTCAGTGGCTGCTGTTTTGTTTTTGGTTACACCAGAGAACTAATTTAGGTGGTAGAGGTCGTGTGATCTCAGGTGTTTTTGAAATTAGTAGAGTTGGTGCTTTTCAGGGTTTTTTGGGATTGCAGTAAGTGCCCTTCCTATCCTTTTCTATTTAGTAAGTTTGGGCCCCAACGTTTGCTCATACTATTTTCTGTCTGTGTCAGTATTTCTTCTTGTCTAACCGCCATTACATGTTTGGGGGCTTTCTATGTTCTTTGGGGATCTGCTCCGGGGCAGATAGCTTTCCTCTTTCTATCTTTACGTGTAGTTAGTTTCTCAGGCTGTGACGAGGCGTCTAGGACCAACGTAGGAATGCTCCACGGCTGCCTCTAGTTGTGGTGGTTAGTCAGGGTACTGCAATCTCATAGTTTCCAACTGCTCTGGTGTATTTCCTTTTTGCCTGCTCTCCTCAGCTACCAAATCATAACAGTATCACCGGCCCAAACTGAAAATTATATGGTACTCACAGAAGGGAAAAATATTGTGGAAGAAAAAAAAGTTGTCAGAGTTGTCAGAGATTTTTTTTTTTTATGTTTGTTGCATTTTTTTTTCCCTCTGTATCTCTGGGTGCTGAGGAGGATTTTTTTTCTCTCTCAATGGAGTTTGCACAGTTGTCTGGCCGTGTGGATCAGCTTGCCACTGAAGTTCAGAGTATTGCTACCTATCTTGCTAGGTTGCCTGTTGTGGAACCTAGGATTCCCATGCCAGATTTGTTTTTAGGGGATCGAGCTAAATTTCTGAATTTCAAAAATAACTGTAAATTGTTTTTTTGCCTTAAAATCTAAGTCCTCAGGGAACGCAGCGCAGCAGGTTCAAATTGTCATCTCTCTCCTGCGCGGCGACCCTCAGGATTGGGCTTTTTCCCTGACACCTGGGGATCCTGTTTTGAGTGATGTTGATGCGTTTTTTCAGGCTTTGGGGTTATTGTACGATGAGCCTAATGTCACTGATCAAGCTGAAAAAACTTTGTTGGCATTAAGTCAGGGGCTTGAGGACGCTGAGTTATACTGTCAGAGATTCCGTAGGTGGGCAGTCCTGACCAAATGGAATGACAACGCTTTGGCAGCTCTTTTTCGGAAGGGACTGTCAGATAATGTAAAGGATGTTATGGTGGGATTCCTGTTCCCTCTGGTCTCAATGATTCTATTGTCATTAGCGATTCAAATTGACAGACGTTTGCGTGAGCGGAAAGGTATGCGTGGAATAATGTTGCCTTGTGAACCTGCTTCTGAATCCATGCAGTGTGATAGAGTGGTTTCTGGGGCACAGCGTCATGAATTTCGAAAGCGCAATGGGTTATGTTTCTACTGTGGTGATGCCTCTCATGCTATTTCAGTCTGCCCTAAGCGGGGAAGACGTTTTGCACGCTCAGTTGTCTTGGGTAGTGTTCAGACTAAGTTTTTATTAACTGTGACCCTGATATGCTCTCTGTCCTCATTATCTGCTCAGGCTTTTGTTGATTCTGGAGCAGCTATTAACCTGATGGATTTTGATTTTGCTAAACGTTGTGGGTTTCCCTTGATACCCCTACGGAAGTCTATTCCCCTACTGGGGATCGATTCTACCCCTTTGGATGAGAATAAACCTCAGTTCTCTACTCAGGTGATAATGAGGGTAGAACCTGATCATCAGGAGAGTTGCAAATTTTTGGTTCTGTATAATCTGCATGACATTATCGTACTGGGTTTCCCTTGGTTACAGTCTCATAATCCTGTTTTGGATTGGAAATCTGTGTCTGTTACCAGTTGGGGCTGCCAATGTGTTAATACCAACACTCCTGTTTTTTCTGCCTCCCCCAGGCTCAGGATGTTCCTGACTTTTTGATTGATTTTTCTGATGTGTTTAGCGAAAGTAAATCTGCATCCTTACCTCCCCATAGGAGCTATGACTGCGCTATTGAATTAGTGCCTGGTAGTAAATTCCCTAAAGGTCGCCTTTTTAACTTGTCTATACCTGAACATGACGCTATGCGGTCTTATATCAAGGAGTCATTGGAGAAGGGTCATATCAGACCATCCTCTTCACCCTTAGGTGCCGGTTTTTTCTTTGTGGCCAAAAAGGATGGTTCATTAAGGCCGTGTATTGATTATCGTCTCTTGAACAATATTACTGTGAAATATCAATATCCTTTACCCTTGATCTCTGATTTGTTTTCCAGGGTGAAAAACGCTACTTGGTTTACCAAGCTTGACCTCAGGGGGGCATATAACCTTATTCTCATTAA
>JARQOD010000001.1:800273356-800316470 GCA_033576555.1 Oophaga sylvatica
TTTAGGTGGTAGAGGTCGTGTGATCTCAGGTGATTTTGAAATTAGTAGAGTTGGTGTTTTTTCAGGGTTTTCTGAGATTGCAGTAAGTACCCTTCCTATCCTTTTCTATTTAGATAGTTTGGGCCCCAGCGTTTGCTCATTCTATTTTCTTTCTGTGTCAGTATTTCCTCTTGTCTAACCGCCATTACATGTTTGGGGGCTTTCTATTATCTTTGGGGTTCTGCTCCGGGCAGATAGCTTTCCTATTTCTATCTTTAGGTGTAGTTAGTTTCTCAGGCTGTGACGAGGCGTCTAGGACCAACGTAGGAACGCTCCACGGCTGCCTCTAGTTGCGGTGGTTAGTCAGGGTACTGCAATCTCATAGATTCCAACTGCTCTGGTGTATTTCCTTTTTTGCCTGCACTCCTCAGCTACCGTAACATAACAATCGCCACTCTAATTTCTGAGGCTCCAGAAGGGTTCCCCACTGTATGTCCAAATAAGGAACTTCAAGAGCTGGTGTCATAGAAGTAATCCCTGGATAGTAGAAAGGGATTCCCCTTATGTTTGGGACTACCACTTCAGAAATATAGCAAGTTTGGGGTTCCCACACAGTGCCTAGACTTTGGACTCACTCATCAGATATTAGAAATAAAGAATATGCAATCACTAAGCTCCTAACACGTTCCTCCCCGGACGAAGGGGGGAATCCCTGTAACCGCAGTAGTTCTGTACCGCCAACTTTGATTGGCAATAACTCCGCTGTGTCACACTTCAGGATCCCTGTTTTGGTCTCAAGATGCACCTGAGATTATGCTTAATGGATCTAATACAGAGTTAATGATGCCCTAATTCTATTTATTTCCAGCTTCTTACACTTTATACATGGTAACTTCCCTGAGCGTGTCACTGTTTTGTGAGCCATCGGTGTAACAAACACCACATCGATGTTGTCTCTGTGGTCTAAAGCCCACATAAAATATTCAAAGAGAGGGCTTATTCACCCAATGGAGTGGGTGAAGGGAGGTCTGCCGTTAATCCTTGCTACTCAAACCCCATCGGCAGAGAGCGAATCCCTGACTCACCTCCAGCTTTAACAAAAAAAAATCCGTTGTGCTTCACCTCAGAATTTCAATACCAGACTAGGTTGCTCCAAGGGTCAGCCTTATTATCTGTAGTGGGGGTATTTTAGGCTCTAGTTCAAGTTTTCCTCACAGACGAAGGATTGAAGACTGAACATGGTAACTGTTCCATTGGACCGCAATTCCGTGATGCAGTAACTCCGGTCTTTTTAATCCGATATACTTGTTCCTGGTATTAAAACGTTTAATATTATTTAAAAAATAAATCCAAATATGAATTTTGGCTAAAAACTCACATTGTAGCTTTTAAAGTCGCTTTAGGTGGGTGGCAGTGAGGGACCACAGAGCTCACACGTCCTCCATCTTTAGAGCTCAAGCCATGCCCCCTTCACAGTTCTGATAGCAACATACTGTACCTCTGGTTTATTTAGGTATATCAGCCCTGGAACATTGGCTCTACTTTATAAATTGAATATTTTTTCTAAATCATTTCTTTAATAATTTTTATTGACTTTTAATTTATTATTTTATACATCATACAAACTGACACAATAAATAACATATTATGCATAGTTTCATGTCAATATCAATACAAAACTCCCATTATAAAACATATCATACTATCAATTTAGGGTTGATAAAAAAAACAATCAATATAGTTATTGGAATCTATAATTTAACAGTTTGTTATATTACTTATTGTATGCCAGCTGTATACCAGCTTTATAAAATAATGTATTCTATCAGCTAAAAGAAACCAAAGTTAACCCTGCTGATATTGTAAAAATGTTCTGTAAGATGCTTTTCTATAGATAACATATTGTAACAGAAGCCAGCAGCCTACAAGACACCTGCGACAGAATTATCCTTGAAAACTAATAATTGTTTATTTGTCCTTATGAATTGTTTAATTCTTACTGCTATTCAACATTTTTTGGTCTGATCACGTGTAGGAACGTCATGACTGTGAGGCAGAATTTTGATTTAAATACTGTGCCCCTTTTGTAAAAGCTTAATTCCCTCTGTTATATTCATAGGGGTCCCGTGAACACATTTTATAGCGTATTTTTATTTATCTCTTTTAATTGTTTCTCATATTCTAATTATTATTATTTACTATTACATTAATTACATTTTCCGTTTTTTCAAATTATCTGTGAAGACTGAATCTTTGGTGAATTTTTCTATATTAGGATACATCAACATAGCTAATAAAGGGCAGCAGAAATAAATCTGTTATACAGTCATGGCCAAAAGTTTTGAGAATGACACAAATATTAATTTTTACAAAGTCTACTGCTTCACTTTTTCTAATGGCAATTTGCATATATTCCAGAATGTTATAAAGAGTGATCAGCTTAACAGCAATTACTTGCAAAGTCAATATTTGGCTAGAAAATGAACTTTATCCCCCAAAACACATTTCAACATCATTGCAGCCCTGCCTTAAAAGGACCAGCTAACCTCTTTTCAGTGATTGCTCCATTAACACAGGTGTGGGTGTTGATGAGGACATGGCTGGAGATCAATCTGTCATGATTAAGTAAGAATGAGACCACTGGACACTTTAAAAGGAGGCTGGTGCTTGGCATCATTGTTTCTCTTCTGTTAACCATGGTTATCTCTAAAGAAACACGTGCAGTCATCATTGCAATGCACAAAAATGGCCTAACAGGGAAGAGTATCGCAGCTAGAAAGATTGCACCTCAGTCAACAATCTATCGCATCATCAAGAACTTCAAGGAGAGAGGTTCCATTGTTGCCAAAAAGGCTCCAGGGCGCCCAAGAAAGACCAGCAAGCGCCAGGATCGTCTATTAAAAGTGTTTCAGCTGCAGGATCGGGCTACCAGCAGTGCAGAGCTTGCTCAGGAATGGCAGCAGGCAGGTGTGAGTGCATCTGCACGCACTGTGAGACGGAGAATCTTGGAGCAAGGCCTGGTCTCAAGGAGGGCAGCAAAGAAGCCACTTCTCTCCAGAAAGAACATCATGGACAGACTGATATTCTGCAAAATGTACAGGCAGTGGACTGCTGAGGACTGAGGTAAAGTTATTTTCTCTAATGAATCCCCTTTTCGATTGTTTGGGACATCAGGAAAACGCCTCATTCGGAGAAGACAAAGTGAGCGCTACCACCAGTCTTGTCTCATGCCAACTGTTAAGCATCCTGAAACCATTCATGTGTAGGGTTGCTTTTCAGTCAAGAGAATCGGCTCTCTCACAGTCTAGCCTAAAAACACAGCCATAAATAAAGAATGGTACCAGAATGTCCTCCAAGAGCAACTTCTCCCAACCCTCCAAGAGCAGTTTGGCGATCAACAATGCCTTTTCCAGCATGATGGAGCACCTTGCCATAAAGCAAAGGTGATATCTAAATGGCTCAGGGAACAAAACATAGAGATTTTGGGTCCGTGGCCTGGAAACTCCCCAGATCTTAATCCCATTGAGAACTTGTGCTCAATCATCAAGAGACGGGTGGACAAACAAAAACCTAAAAATTCTGACAAAATGAAAGCATTGATTGTGCAAGAATGGACTGCTATCAGTCAGGATTTGGTCCAGAAGTTGATTGAGAGCATGCCAGGGAGAATTGCAGAGGTCCTGAAGAAGAAGGGTCAACACTGCAAATATTGACTTGCTGCATTAACTCATTCTAACTGTCAATATAAGCTTTTGTTACTCATATGTTTGCAATTATATTTCTGTCTGTGATAAAAACATCTGTCAAACACACATAAAAACCAGAGGGCAGAAGATCATGTGAAAATATAATATTTGTGTCATTCTCAAAACTTTTGGCCATGACTGTAGATTTAAAAAATTTGAGCACAATCTGCTGCACAATCGTCACGTTTTACCTGCCAATTCCGCCATGGATTTGCTACAGACTCCAGCCTGTGCATTGCATTTACACAATGAAAATCCGCACTGCAGGTCAAGGCCAACTCAGATATGATACAGATTTCTATACAGCAAAATCTAGTCCAGTTTGCTACTACTGTAGATTTTTTTTCTTCGGAACACTGACAGAAAATCAACAGTGTAACCATCTACCATGAACATAATCTCATTTATGTATTTACCATAGTGATTTAGAAAGGTATAGTATTCCATGTCTGCAGAATACATGACAGACATATCTACAAGCCCTTCACGACTTTGCGATTTTCCGTTTTTTTTTTCATTTTTGTTTTTTCCTCTCCTTTTTCCAAAAGCCATAACTTTTTTATTTTTTCATCAATATAGCTGCATGAGGGATTGTTTGTTCTGGGACATGTTTTACTTTTGAATAAAATCATTAATTTTATCTAGTGATGCGCTGGAAAGTGGGGAAAAAATTCCAAGTGTGTTGAAATTGTAAAAAAAAAAATGCAATTCCACAATTGTTTTTTGAGTTTTTTTTATTAATCATGTTCACACTATGGTAAAACTGACCTTTTTTTTTCATTTTTCAGCACATAGGACTGTGTGATGGCTTATTTTTGGTGCTCTAAGTTGACGATATAATCATGGAGTAGATTCGATGTGTTGATTGCCTAATATTGCATTTTATTAAATCAGTCATCAGGTGCTTGGAAAGTACGTCAAAGGTCGTGAAAGGATTAAAATTTCTTGGAATTTTGAATAATAATTATATAGGTCAAACGTGTGTCTAATTCTGGAGAAACCTTTCCTTTATTATATGTTTGGGCTGTATTACAATAATATGAAGGGTTTTTTAATTTTTTTTTACATTTTTGAAACTTTTGCTAAATCTATTAAATTTTGTTAGCATTGTTATTTAGGAATTTGCTCAAAACATTGGCATTTTAGCCAAAAGAAAAAAATCATGATGGTAATGTAGAATATGAGGTTAGAGCCTCCAGACAAAATGATGCAGATAAATATTGCTAGGTATTAGATGACTCCATTTTACAATAGTCAACATTGACATTGCAACACAAAAGAAAAATTTGTAGAATTATGAAAATCACAGGATCCATAAATATGTAAATTATATGCAAATGATGAACAAATGAAAGAATTTCAAAATGTCTAGATTTATTCAGTATCGAATACGAGTAACATGTACAGAAATACACACCCTTATTAACCCCTTCATGCCATGACCATTTTCCATTTTTCCTTTTTGTTTTTCCTCCCCTTCTTCCAAGAGCCATAACTTTTTTATTTTTCCGTCAATATAGCCGTATGAAGGCTTGTTTTTTACTGGACTGGTTGTACTTTTGAATGGCACCATTGATTAGACCAAGTTGAAATTGCAAAAAAAGTGCATTTTCTGAATTGTTTTTTGGACAATTCATTTACTGTGTTCACTATATGGTAAAACTGACTTGGCAATATGATTCTCCAGGTCAGTACGAGTACACAGATACCAAACGTAAGTATACGTTACTTTACATCATATGTCGTGAAGGGGTTAATTGGTGTCCAAGGAATATTCTGCTATGCTGAATGAACTTGGCCAGGAAATCAAGATCCATAGCTGGCAGCTCTCTTTGCAGTTGCCGACCAAAGACTTTCCTGATGTGCTCAATGGCAGACGAGCCTGGTGATGCTGCTGACCATGGAGGCACATTTTGGTCACACAGAAGCTGTCATGGAGCTTCCAACAGGGGATCTTGATGATTTGTGTGCCTAAGTGCTTTGAGAATGATAGAACATTCATCATGCAAACATTAAAAACCTCATTGATAGAATGTCAAGGAGTGTGTGTATATTCCTCAATGTTGTGCTTAAACTAATGTTTAACCACTTAGTAACCACCAATACGTCTTTTTACTGACCTACAAAATACGAGACTAGCATCCCCCGACAGGTGACAATCTAGGAGCTGTCAGCTGTACAGTATGGCTGACAACCTGCTGTATCAAACAGGATCAGTGTTGGCGCCGACAATATACGCTTAACCCATTAAATATTGCTGTATATAATGACTACAGCATCTAAATGATTAACGGAGTGTGGGGGCTCCCTCTTTAACCCCATCAGCACCCTGAGATCTTGATTGTGCGGTCCAGATGTTTGCGATGGAAATTCATGACCATGACCATGGCCTTCGTGTCTGTCGGCTACAGTGGTCTGTTCACAAGCTATCAACATTTATATGGTAAAAATAAACTTCTTCATTTCTGTTATGCCATTTTGCATTAATTCCTGAAAAGCACCTGAAGGGTTAATAAACTACCTGAAAGCAATTTTGAATATGTTGAGGGGTGCCGTTTTTAAAATGGTATCACTTTTTGGGGTTTCCAATATAGAGAACCCCCAAAGTCACTTCAAAACTTAATAGGTACCTAAAAAAATAGGTTTTGTTAATTTTCTTTGAAAAAATTAAAAATTACTGCTACATTACTAAACCTTCTAACAAAATAAAACAACATTTTACAAATGGTGCTAATGTAAAGCAGACATGAGGGAAATGTTAGTTATTAATGTTTTTGTGTGGTATGACTATCTGGATTAAAGGGATAATAATTAAAAATCTGAAAATTGCAAATTTTTTGAACTTTTTGTAACATTTCTGATATTTTTATAAATGAACACAGAAAATATTGACATAAATTTTCATAAAGTGACAGTGGTCAGATTTCAAAAATTTGGCCTGGTCACTAAGGGATTAATAAGTGAAATGTTTTGAAATTTTTGTTTCCATTTTTTTTCATCATTTATCATACCATTAGCATGTCTATCCATCCTGTGATTTTCTTAAATCTGTAACCTTTCTTTCTTGGTGTGGAAATTTCAGTATTGAGGAGTGTATTTTTTTAGTACTGCCTTAATCTGATGTTTGGTGGCACATAGCATCCTAACTAGTCCATAATATTTTGACAAGCCTACAACCTACAGTAACCCCCAATCCACTATACTGCTGCATGACCAGCTCTACCCTCACCTTCTGTATCCTCACCCATCCCTTGTAAACTGTGAGCCCTCACATGCAGGGCCTTCTCTCCTCCTGTACCAGTTGGTGACTAATTTTGTTCAAGATTATTTTATTTGCTTTTGTTATGTATATCCCATTTCACATGTAAAGCGCTATGGAATAAATGTTTATATAATGATAATAAATAATAATAATAATAATATCAACTTGATGCCACTCTGTGTACTATTGCATGAGTGCTTCATAAACAGCATTTTTTTAACTTCCCATTTTCTCGTGCTCCAGACTTGACTTTTGAGAGAATTTTGGATAGCTCCTGCCATTTTATGCATTCTGTACAATTACCTACTCTACTCAGTCAATAAACTCTGGGGTATGAATTTCTGGTTGAACGTGAATACTACAGCTATGGCAAAAATTAAGAGACCACCACATCAAAACCCTGTCACAGGCAGCCCAATCTCCAGACCAGAACCCCATTGAAAACCTCTGGAATGTAATCAAGAGGATGATGGATAGTCACAAGCCATCAAACAAAGAACTGCTTAATTTTTGTGCCCGAAACAGTGTGAAAGACTGGTGGCAAGCATGCCAAGACGCATGAAAGCTGTTTTTAAAAATCATAGATATTCCACAAAATATTGATTTCTGAACTCTTCCTGAGTTAAAACATTAGTATTGTTGTTTCTAAATGATTATGAACTTGTTTTCTTTGCATTATTTGAGGTCTGAAAGCACTGTTTTTTTTAATTTTGACCATTTTTCTTTGTCAGAAAAAAAATACAAAATGTGTTGCTTGGAAATTTGGTGACATGTTGTCAGAAGTTTATAGACTAAAATAACTCAAAGATATACCTATAAAGAGAAAAATCAGACAAACTGAACATTTGAAAGTGGTCTCTTAATTTTTGCAGAGCTGTAAACACCAATGCAGGAGACATGTTTTGAGTGGAGTTACAATGTCTGTATGCACATGTGGAATCATAGGTCAGATAATAATTAGATTATTAATATTTTATGTTAGGAGTATACAGTCATGGCCAAAAGTTTTGAGAATGACACAAATATTATATTTTCACATGATCTGCTGCCCTCTGGTTTTTATGTGTGTTTGACAGATGTTTTTATCACAGACAGAAATATAATTGCAAACATATGAGTAACAAAAGCTTATATTGACAGTTAGAATGAGTTAATGCAGCAAGTCAATATTTGCAGTGTTGACCCTTCTTCTTCAGGACCTCTGCAATTCTCCCTGGCATGCTCTCAATCAACTTCTGGACCAAATCCTGACTGATAGCAGTCCATTCTTGCACAATCAATGCTTTCATTTTGTCAGAATTTTTAGGTTTTTGTTTGTCCACCCGTCTCTTGATGATTGAGCACAAGTTCTCAATGGGATTAAGATCTGGGGAGTTTCCAGGCCATGGACCGAAAATCTCTATGTTTTGTTCCCTGAGCCATTTAGATATCACCTTTGCTTTATGGCAAGGTGCTCCATCATGCTGGAAAAGGCATTGTTGATCGCCAAACTGCTCTTGGAGGGTTGGGAGAAGTTGCTCTTGGAGGACATTCTGGTACCATTCTTTATTCATGGCTGTGTTTTTAGGCTAGCCTGTGAGAGAGCCGATTCCCTTGACTGAAAAGCAACCCTACACATGAATGGTTTCAGGATGCTTAACAGTTGTCATGAGACAAGACTGGTGGTAGCGCTCACTTTGTCTTCTCTGAATGAGGCGTTTTCCTGATGTCCCAAACAATCGAAAAGGGGATTCATTACAGAAAATAACTTTACCTCAGTCCTCAGCAGTCCACTGCCTGTACATTTTGCAGAATATCAGTCTGTCCATGATGTTCTTTCTGGAGAGAAGTGGCTTCTTTGCTGCCCTCCTTGAGACCAGGCCTTGCTCCAAGAGTCTCCGCCTCACAGTGCGTGCAGATGCACTCACACCTGCCTGCTGCCATTCCTGAGCAAGCTCTGCACTGCTGGTAGCCCGATCCCGCAGCTGAAACACTTTTAATAGACGATCCTGGCGCTTGCTGGTCTTTCTTGGGCGCCTGGAGCCTTTTTGGCAACAATGGAACCTCTCTCCTTGAAGTTCTTGATGATGCGATAGATTGTTGACTGAGGTGCAATCTTTCTAGCTGCGATACTCTTCCCTGTTAGGCCATTTTTGTGCATTGCAATGATGACTGCACGTGTTTCTTTAGAGATAACCATGGTTAACAGAAGAGAAACAATGATGCCAAGCACCAGCCTCCTTTTAAAGTGTCCAGTGGTGTCATTCTTACTTAATCATGACAGATTGATCTCCAGCCATGTCCTCATCAACACCCACACCTGTGTTAATGGAGCAATCACTGAAAAGAGGTTAGCTGGTCCTTTTAAGGCAGGGCTGCAATGATGTTGAAATGTGTTTTGGGGGATAAAGTTCATTTTCTAGCCAAATATTGACTTTGCAAGTAATTGCTGTTAAGCTGATCACTCTTTATAACATTCTGGAGTATATGCAAATTGCCATTAGAAAAAGTGAAGCAGTAGACTTTGTAAAAATTAATATTTGTGTCATTCTCAAAACTTTTGGCCATGACTGTACTCTTACGAGTAAAATAAATCCATGCTACTGTAGCATAAGTTATGTCCTGTAGTTTTTATGAATGCTTCATGAAGATTAAAAAATCAGCCTTGGTAAAGAAAAAATCATTAAAAACATCTTTTTTAATGCAAATATACCGTGATTGTCCATCTATCTAGAGTTTAATTCTCAGCATTTTGTCAGTTTTTTCAGTTTTATATTTGAAGACTAAAATAAGCAAATGTTTATGGTCACCTTCATAATTGGAGGTGTGATTGCATCTATTTTTATTTTATTTTTGTTCTTTGAATCAAGATATATCTGAAGTGGAAGACCCTGAAGCGTGTGTCTTGTTGGTTTTCGAGAGCAGCAATATTAAGAAGTATGAAATCCACCTCAAGCAAAAGGCAAGTATTGCTATTTTTTATTACTATTTCCAGAATGTTTTTATGTTGACTCAGCATCCTCCGGCATTCAAAATCATGATATTTCTGTATGTAGACAGACACAGAAAATGTTATTTGATAGGTTAATATACTCAATTTTTCTCAGTTGAGACTTGTTATGGCTTCCTACAGAGATTTCTGCCCTTTTTCCACATGACTTATGAGACCAGAAACTAACAAAAGTAAGATAAGTCAGTACAGATAAGTAAGATGGGTAGTGTTACTATGGTATGTGCACTGGGTGTTGGATGTCAGGGAGTGGGGACCTAGAAACTAGCCATTACTTGGCCTCACTGGATAGATGAAGAACTAGAGAACCATTAAAAATCTAGTGGTGAAGGAAAATCTAGCTACAAACGGTATATGAAAATCGATGTTACCAGACGTGAAACAAGAAGGTCTAGAGCTCCTATGTAAATGTATAATAAGGTACCCCATCTATTAAATGTTTTATAGAAGCTGATAGTCTTCTTCTTGCGGCAGAAGGGTCTCTGTTCCCAATAGGAACCAACACTCCGATGCTACTGCACCCTACTGTAGATTCTGTACTACTATGACATTGCATGTTAAAACCAATCCTTTGATTTTTATGGCATTTTGTTGGGTCCTTCTATGTTACTTGTAATGTTAGTGTTAAAAAGAAAAGTTGTGTGATAGCAACATTAAAAAAGAACCAGCTGGCAAAATATAAAAATAATGGGCTAGAGATTTCATGTCAAGGTTGAAAATTATGTTAACTGCCCAGAGTATGCAATTGAGCAGGGATAGCAGTCTCAGCTACATGCATGTGTGGATGAAAGACCACCATGTGAGTAGTTAGAACTATTTTCCCTTAACTGTTGTATGAACACGTCAACATGCATTGATTATGCAATGTGTACTGATATTTTACATTACATACTATTCAAATCATATTCATTATGGATGATTTATTTTCATGGTCTTTACACAGTACATATCACTCCAACCACATATTTACCCATCCTGATGGAGATGTGGACCTGCTAGTTCTGATCATTGTCTTACATGCTATATGTGTCATGAATAATGATATATTACTTATTTGGCTTTAACTTCCCCTTTATATTAGTAAAATGGGTATCAAACATGAAAATGTCTTGTTTTACTGAATAGCCACTAGATTATGATATTGAATATCTTTCTAATTTAGGAATCTCCATTGCTTTACATACAGATACAACTTAAAAACAGTCTGGCATGGTCCAAAATATTGTCTAGTGCTCCAAAATCATTATGGGCATTTTTATTGGATTGAAGATGTGCAAGATTATGTCTATCTGCCCTATGTCCATGATGGAATCAATACATTTTTCTTAGTGCATCGTTCCATACTAGGAGTGACATGGAGCCTTGGGCCAAAAGATCACAATGGCTCATATAAGAAGACTATGAGCAAATTCATCCAAGTGTAATTGCATTCTCCACAATACAGATTCTTTGCTATTCGCAGGTGCAAATTCAGGAAAATGGTGACCAACTGCTGCCTACATTGTGCGCAACCACAGAGGGCAGGCAAAGAGTTAAGAATGATATTAATACCTCACCGTTTACCTGTTCCATCGCCCCAGCAGCCCGCCATCGGGTACTCTGCGTGCGCCTCTTTTTTACACCTCTATTTTCGATGGCTTGTGTACTCTGTGCCAATTAGGCCTCTGACGTCACTGTGCACCATGTCATAATGTCTTATGTCATGGCATTATGAGATTCGTTGCTCAAAGCACTATTGGGGATACACGACACATCACATGTCACAACTTGCGTCATGACAGCACGGCACGTAAGGACGACAGTTGCCTAGATAGTGCCAGAAGCTCTGGCCTAAAGTGAATCCAAAAAGTGAACATATATTCCCTTAAAAACAACTTTTAATAATTGAATCTTTAAAAACACCTACTTAGTGAATAATTGTCTATATACCAAAAATAGAAAATGACCACATAAATCCTACAAAAACCCTACAATAAGCCTAATTTATAAACCTGCCTGGCTGTGGAGGTTGAAACCCTATAAGGACGGTTTTTTGGCACCCCCACTCAATGAGGACTGTCCCTCACTCCCCTATTTTTACCCTATCAATGTAGGTAGGAAAACAATAACTTTAAAGAGAAGAGATGAAAAAAGTATTTTAAAAGCCTATAAGGATTCCCTGCAGGTATCTTGTAGACAAAAGATAACAGTAATATCAAACAGTATCATCTCCAGTGGAATAGTAGAGTGAAGAGTTGAGTAATTTTTTTTTTTTTTTTAACATTTTGAGTTTATTATGCTCTGGAGTCTAAAGAGACATGTAATAAGAAACATTCAATTCGCATTGAACAATATTAATGCAAATTAAATGTACCTGATAAATTCACATGATTTGATGAAATTGAATCTCTGCAGGTTCGCTCATCTCTAGAGAAGACCAATTTTATTGGAGGTCTGTGCTAGGTAAGGACCCTGTTGAAATTTTGCATTGGGCCCCATGATCTGCCATATAAGCCACTGGTGGATACTTTAAATACATTTAATAACTATTGACCCCAATAAAATGTGCTATGCATCAAATGATTAAACAGCAGGCTTATGAGGACATCAGTATGTTTTTTTGTTCTTTTGTTCTTCTGGGCATAGTTCTATTTTCTTTTCAATTGGCTTGTGTTTGTCATAACCTGAATCTGGCATGTAGTCCAGGAATCGTTCTTTCCCTTTTAGAATCAAATCAGAGGCAAGGAGGAACAGAAGACTCGTTTCCAGTTTCCTTTCTTGATATCCACTTGTTATTTAGACTGTGCAACATTAAGAACTATCCTTCAGCAATGCCGGGGAATATGTAGCGCAGACAAACTGAAATGATTTCATAATTCATATTTACTCCCAGCTAACTACCGTAACACAGTCTGAATTAATTAGCTGCACTGGAAAGTGCAAACAAGCTAAATACGATGACAAGGAAGGCAAAGCTGTATAATCTTTGAAGGATTGCAGCATAAATAAAAATTAGCCTCAAGACAATGTTAATTACACTTTTTCCATTACAAGTAAGGTAATTGAAGTGTTCGTTTAACGGCAAAGAGCTTGGCTGTTCCAAAAAGGAAAATGTTAAGTTTAATGTGCTAATTAAGGTATGGGGCGATAATAACTTGTACGACAGATACAGAATAAATGAAGCTAAGAATGTATTTGTTTAGGTAATAGATAGCAGGCATGTTGTACCGTCAGGCTCAGCTACAGTCTATATAATCAGGATGATGTGTTTTGGGAAACAGGGAGATTTAGTGGTGGCCAAGCAAACGTGCCAGGTGATTTTGCTAATGTTCATTCATTAGATGCTGGTGAGATGTTAATACCAGCACGAGAAGAGGGTCAAATGATTTGCAAAGCTGGGCTAGTTGCCAGCAGATGAAATTGCCCTTGAAATTTCAGAAATAGCTATTATTAACACTTCAGTTCTAGCATCATCACAACCCATATCAACACAAGCACCACTTTAAGGGGATGTGATAAAGAGGGTTCTACTTACATGGCCTCCTTGGAGAAGCTTAATCTAACTATTAAGCATTCTGAAGAGAATGTGCCTATGATATTAACTTACCGTAAATGAAACTGGGAAAATCCTCAAACAAAAATTACCCCATAATGACTATAGTAATTATACGTCTAACTTAGCATCAGTTATAGTCTAAATCTGTGTTTAAAGGGGCGGTCCGGCATCTAAAATGTATTTTCTAAATATCTATCCTTAAACCCTGACCACTTTTATAATTAGCTTTATGACACATACCCTAAACTTCTCTCCATCTAGTTAGTCCACAGATGTGTTTTTTACTGTACTTCCTGTTGTGAATATGCTGGAGGCGGCTTCTGAGCTGGGGCTCCCTCCGGTGGTTGCTGAGGGTAATGAACTGATTAATGAATGGCCTTCAGCTGGCGATGAATGGTAGGATATAAGTTGCCTGATTTCCCAGCAGCCTTGCCGGTTATCAATTGTTCTTCTGGTCTTGCTTGAAGCACTGCTAGTTTCCTGCTCTCCTTCAGATAAGTGTTTGCTGTTTTTTTTTCTGTTTGATTTTCTCTGCTGGTTTGCTGCCTGCAGTGGACTGCAGCCTCCAGCATATTCATAACAACTTCCTGTGATGTTTAATTTGAGAGGAGTCTCCAATGTGACATCACAGGATGCTGGGGCTGCACTCACTCCCTGTAGCGTCCATTGTCCCTCCTGGAACAGGACTCCACAGTGGGGTAGAGCTGCAATTATGCACTAGTTTCTTGCATCGCTGTTGCCTCTGAAGACATGCTGGATCCTGGGTGAAGGATGCTATGGGAGAGGTGAGTGCAGCGCCGGCACCCTGCTTCAATCTCCACCACTGTAGGCAGAGGCATAAACAGTGAGAGACACAAGCGCTGCAATCACAGCTTCTAGCAATATAAAAGGAGATGGTCAGCACTCGGTGTTGTAGGACAGGTGCTTGTTGTTAGGGTCTGCGGAACGCACCAAATATATGATGTAGAGAGGTGCGTTCGCAGCCCGGGGTTCACCGTGCAGGCGGAGCCTGCTGCTAGTAAATGGCGCAAGAAGCGAACTCTGTTATCCCGCAGAGTCGCAAAATAAACGCCGTAACGCGCTGTGGCAATATGTGCGAACTCTGTTATTCCACAGAGCCACTGGAAGGAGTGCCGCAGCGCTATATGGCAATGTGTGCAAACTCACTTAACACCACTGAGTCACAAAATAAAGACGCTAGGGCGCTGTCTAGCGTTGAAAGCGAACCCTGTTACGTCACAGAGCCACTGAGAAAAACTTCTGTGTCCTGTCAGGCACCCAGGTACACAGTTGACTGCTAAGCGAACATAGAACGCGATCATGCGCTAATGTTCTCGCGGGAGTCACCCGCAATCTATGGCGTCTGAATATGGCAATCAAACTCCTCACCGGTTATGCCGGTAATCTAGGGCATCTAGGACACCGATCCTGACCAGCTAGCATACCAAACTCCTCACTGATTAAGTCGGTATTCTAGGGGCTTATTTCAGCCGGGCCCTAACCACACACACACATGACCACACTGGCGCAAAGCATATAACGATTGATATTAGCGCATGGCGGCCCAGCCATGCCACCCTTTTATAGTAACAGCTACAGGACCTGCCAGAAACAAGGACCAATGAGAAACTGTTCCAAAACACATGTAGTTTCAGGACCTTCCTGGCAGACCAATAGGAGCTGCTGCAGTACCTGAACATGTGACCCCTGATCTCCAATGAGAGATCTTACCCTGGGCATGCTCAGAAGGGGAAACGCAGGACTTCGTCCCAAAGACGTCTGCTTCAGCACTGGCTAGAATAGCAGATCCAGGAGAGGCAGCAGCAAGTCTCTGCACAGTATTGAAATGGGCAAGACGCTGGGACCGACGTCTCTGCTGAGCAGGCTCTACTGCGGCCGGAGATGAATGGGGGACCGCAGCGGGACTGGTTCTAGACTCCCCTTGTGCAGCAGCGGGAACTCGAACCCTAACACTTGTAAGCTAAATCTAATCCAAAAAGTTAAAAACAGCACTCTCTAGCACAGCCCTGAAATGATCGTTAACTAGGGGCAGAGATAGAAGCAATTAGGAAGGCCAGCACTTTTCCCACAAGTTCAGGCACAGCCCTCAAATGAATCATCATTTGTGGACAGAGAAGAAGCAGTAAATGACACCAGCACCACTCCAGAGTTTCAAGTACTGCTCTCAAATGATCATCATCAAGGTGCAGAGGTAGAAACAGTGAGTAAAACCAGTGCCGCCCCAACAGCTTCTAGTGCTGTCCTTAAATGAATAGTCATCAATGGGTGGAGGAGAAGCAGTAAGTGACACCAACACCACTCCACAGCTTCTGGGACATCACTGGGGATAACGCTGCAATTACTCACTAGTTTCTTGCATTACTGCCACCTCTGAAAATGTTCTGGATCCTGGGTAATGGTTAGCACATCACCGGCACTCTGCTTCTATCAGCTCTGCTGTATATTCTTACTAAAAGAAGATATTGTCAGGGACAGAGATAGATGCAGTGAGTGAACCCAGTACCGCCCCACAGCTTCTAACACTGCCCTCAAATGAATCGTCATCAGTGGGTGGAGAAAAAAAAAAATCTTTATTTATAAGCGCCAGCATATTCCACAGCGCTTTACAGTTTAACAGTTTAAAAACACAAGTCATAAGTAGCAATGTTAACAATACAATAATTAAAGCAAAATAAGACGACCCTGCTCGTCAGAGCTTACAATCTACAATAGAAAGGAGAAAAAGCAGCGAGTGACATCAGAACCACCCCATAGCTTGTCTCATTGCCCTCAAGTAAATCTTCATCAGAGGTGCAGCGCCAGTGGCCCGTCTGTCTCTGCCCCTTGCTGATTCATTTGAGAGCAGTGCAAGAAGCAGTGTTGTGGCATTAGTGTCATTGCAAGGATAGAATTTTAGAAAATGCTATTTTTTGGTGCCGTACCATCCCTTTAATAGTATTTTTCTTGCTATATTACTGGTTTTAAGTTTGAGCATAACCCCTTAAATCTCTGAGCAGTATTTAAGGTGCCTGCTGTTCTGAATGAACATCTGACATGTTGCCATTGTGTTGCCAAAGCGGCTGAAGGCATCCTGAGGTCGCAATGGATACTAATTTGGTACTCCTGTGAAGCAAAGCATCAGTTTCATAGAAGATCTTCATTTATGATATATGAATATGCTGCTATGCTATTGTGTTGCAGTATATAGTGGCATGTAAAAGTTTGGGCCTCCCTGGTCAAAAATACTGTTATTGTGAACAGTAAAACAAGTTGAAGATGAAATGATCTCTAGAAGGACTAAAGTTAAAGATGACACATTTCCTTTGTAGTGTAGGCAAAAAAAAATATTGCAAGTTTTTATATTTTAAAAATTACAAAAAGGTTATTGTGCCCAAACTTTTGCATTGACTCATTTTTCTTTTTATCATTTTTTAAAATGTAAAAGATGAAAATATTTTTCTTTTGCCTAAAATACAAAGGAAATGTGTCATCTTCAACCATAGGCCTTTTGGAGATAATTTCATCTTCAACTTGCTTAACTTTTCACAATAACGGTAATTTTAACTATCCCAACTTTTACATGCCACTGTATACAACAAGGCGATTGCAAGTTCACATTCCATAGAGAAACATAGAGCACCAAGAAAGCAGGATCCCTTTCCAGTGTGGTAACTTCCAACACTTCGGTTATGCGATCTTTGATCTCCTTATGCAGCTATGAGATATACAACACCAATTCTACTGTGTATATCTGTTAATAGTAGCAGCCATCATTTGTCCTGACATTTCTGCTTTATTAGTAAATACTTGTATCCTTCCACTGCCTGAGCTCGGTCTCTTATATGTTAATTGCATTGTATCATTCCTTTATTATACCTCCTGGAAATTAATAAAATGACAAGACATTATCGTTTCCTTGATCTTATCAATTGGACATCCCTACACACTTGACATTATTGAATCGCCTCTGAAAGTGTCATTCACACCCTATGGCATGATCTCTGTGCATCCCATCTCAATGATTCCTTCTGCAGCCAAACTCTTTTTGGGTATGTGCAAACAAGCACCAACCAAGTAGTCAAAGCTGGCAATTCTAGTGTTGGCAGTCCTAATGTCTTACTATTTTCTTCTAAATTTTTTAGTTTTCCTGGCATTTTTTTGTATCAGCCATAAAAGTGAAGCTTCCTTAAATGTTTAATAATGTGTCGTATTTTACTGCCATGTACTTTGCCAATAATGTCAGGAAGTGAACATTCTTTAGAATGATTCCAGGCGAAAACTTTATTGAGTGAGATAAAACATTACATTTTATTATTTAAAGTTGTGACATTTCATTTTAGAAAAAAAGAAAGTCCTGCCTAGAAGTAGAATACCTGACCAGTAATTGATTTTAATGACTCTCCTCCCCAAGTCACATTTCCATATCTCTTTTATTACTGGCAGCATTAAAAGTCAGGAGACTGCGACACATCCTGTTGCATTATTTTCAAAAGGTTAAAGATATCAAAAGAAGTGTAAAAAATTATCCCAGAAAGGCGAAGGGAAGCCAGATATTAGTACACTTTGCTTGGTTGGCAAAATGAAAGCTCACCATGCTGACTGATGGTACGCTTTATTACAGAGCTTAGCTTTTTCATAATAGAACTTAAAAATCCTCAGTAATTACTGTTCTTTACTGTTCTACAGGTCACTTGAGAATGTCAAGAAACCTACTGCATATCTAATGGCAAAGAAAAATAGAAGATGCTATAATTAGGCCATTTTGATGAACGTGTACTGTAAATGTAAAGTTAGTGGACTATGGATCTAAAATGGTCCTATTATTGGCTACATTGCATCAGCATGTCACCGATATCACAGACACATTATGGTTCAGTAATATACAGATGGATCAGCCTTCAACATGATGACTTTAGCTCTAAGTTATTATCGCCTTAAGGTAGCAGTCCTCAAATTTTCTTGTATGGAGAGCCACATTCAACTTTAAGCGATAGTCGCGAGTCACATCCAGGCAATAGTGACACTTAGAGCCCACCATTACTGATATTATGACAGCCAAAGCTTCCCCACAGGAAGCACACTAAGCCCTCCCGTATATAACCAAGGGTTCCCACTTTGTCATCATTTGGGATTCTCATAGATTCTGGTTGCATCCCCCTGCTGCACCCAGCTCCAAGCTCCCCTCTAACGGTATCATCCTATCTCCAGCTTGCTTTATTTATTTCTCTAAACCATCCCTCCTCCTGCAATTATAACAACTTCCAGATTTTCTCTTATGTGCAGGGCTGCTGATAAAAATCACGCTTGGAGACCTTCTCCTCATAGCTGGTTGCCTGACCAGGGCTAATGCATCAAGCCGGCAGACACTTGTGAGCCACACATCCTAAGCCCGCGAGCTACAGGTTGGGGAACATTCCTTAGGCTATGTGTAGGTGAAGAGAAGTGGCACTGTTGCAAATGTGGGGTGCAGGTGGAATTGGATGTAAAGCCCTCTCACATCTAGTCAGGAAAATTCACGGCACACTCTCATTTCAATTCCAAATTGTTTTGTTTCAAAACCATGTGCAGGTAAGCAAAAGATATGTTCAGAAAAAATTTTGGGTGCAGGATATCAAAGCAACATTTCGACACAATCCCAAGTCTTGTTCGCACAATCGCTCTTGGTAGCTTGTCCTTTGGGAGGAGGGGTGACAGTCGTGGCCCCTGCTGGGGAGAGGTAATAGGTATGACCTTGAGATGAACAGTGGGTCGAGGTCTCCCGCGCCTTCTGGCGTTTCTGCCGTGGTCACATTTATATGAACAAGTTCAGTATTTTCAGCAGGAAAATTTGATACAAATGCTAGAGTCATAAAAAGAAATATGCTGTATAATATACGTGTGTTTTTGTTGCGTTTCTCTATGTGTTTTGATGTTATTTTTATGTGTTTTTTTTCTACATTCATTGTAATGGGCCAAAAGAACTGAGATGCTGCAGATCTGAAGCTGCTTCACATCTGGAAATAAAAAATAAGCAGCGTTTCCATGAGATTTCGGAAATCTCATTCATATTTCTGGTACATTAAAATGCTGCATTTTTTTCCTCAGCAAAAATGCATGGTAAAAAGCAGCAAAAATGCAGTGTGTGAACATACCCTACAGTGTTATTAGTGTAGCAGGGGAACTCTCATCTACTTTGAAGAAGTGATGGACTATACGGGACTATACGCAGCTGATTTTTCAACCGCATTTTTTAAATTGAAAGTCTTCTGGGTATTACAGCACTGAGAATGAGATTTTAACAAATTTCATACACAAATCTCAAGCATTTATTAACCAGCACTGTGGATTTAAAGTCTGAAACGTCACTTTATTCTGCAGTTGTGATGCAAAGGGTGAAATGTGCAACTAGGCTGCACCACATCTGCAGGAGCACTTACATCAGTGGATTTTCTTATAGTTTCACAGCAGAAATGCCCACTGTGCACATACCCTTAAAATGTGGACCATATACTGATACATCCATATCATTCATTGGGTGTTTTCATCCACAATCGAATGTAGTACATGCAACATACACTGTAGTGTTCACCCATTTACTGTAAATAGCACCTTGGATTAACATTGATTTTGCAATCTACATGGAAAAATGCAGATGTAATGATAATAAAAGATCCACTCGTGAAAGAATCTTTACTACTCAAAACAGTACTAGGCTCATTTCTGCATTCTTCCCTTGCTGCTATATTATGACGCCTGCCTATTAACAAGCAAGGTCACTTCCACCTTCGGGATTGCCAAGGTCGGAGAAGAATGGATTCTTCTGTTATCTTGTGTTATGTTATCCTGATGGTAAAATATCATATTGGCAGTTTCTGCCCATTGTCGCTGATCTCGTAGCAGCGCGTACAGGACACAGGCTGCTGAACATCATAACAAAAATGAATAATTTAATTGTATTCACTGTAACAAGATGAATCTACAGAATGTGCCTGTAAGCATTCAGAGACAATTTGTACCTTGTCACTACATCTGGCCATACACCTTAGATAGCTGTCAGCTGAACATGCTTTTTTTGCTTCTTCTACTGTTCTCAGTAGAAAGAATGGAGTAAGCCAACGAAAGACACCTATAACTGCAGCTAATATATCCTGAGAACAAAACGATTGGGCATGTCAAATTCAACATGCTCCACCCTTTATCCTCCCAAATATGCCTTTAGTGAAAGTCAGGACACCTCCTCACACATTCAATTGTCAAAACCATTTGGTTAGACTGACATGTTTGTCATGGTCTATTGTTCAAATCCACTTAACCAACTTCTGTCTACCCATTATAAACATTCTGGTGATCCACACCTATCTCTGCATGTACTTTTCCAAACATTCTGCAGTATTATCCTATTTTTTTTCCTTTTTTCATTATATATCTTAAAAAAGTAAAACATTTCACTTATTTTAATACACAATATTGAAGATCTTTATTTTCCAAAAGAAACAAGATGTTTGGATGGGGAATTAAACAACAATTTAGTCTTAAAAGTGTTTTCTGAGTTCAGAAAACCCCTATTCCCCAGATGTAGTTTGCTTTAAAAAAAAAATTACCTTTCCCAGGTCCAGCATTGAGTCTCTGCCATTGCTTGCAGTGTCTATTATTGTCTCTAATGTCTTGCAATCAATATGTGAGCTTAGCGGCTCGGCCCCAGTAGATGGCACAAGCTGCTCTGAGCTGCCGAGCTCATTGATTGGCTGCAGTGCTGTTACAGACAATAACAGACATTGGGAGCAGCCGCGGAGACACAGCGCTGGACCTGAGCCTGGAAACAGATTTTCTGAAAATCCCTATAAATTGACATATGGCTACAACTTATACATGTGACTGGTCAGTAATGGGGTAAAGCCAATGTTCATTAAGAACCTCAACTATTATCAATATCCTCTTCCTCTATATCGTTGGCACAATAGGATGGAAGTCAAGGAGACTAAAATAGTGATTGCTTTCCTTCCAGTGAAATGTTTATTCATGGCGTGGTTTCAATGGCCATGATCATGCACATTTACAGAACTGGGAAGGCTTCCTAATATATTAAATTAAAGGTTACCAATCAGTATTAGTCATGATGAAAAGCATTAATGTAAGAAGGAACCGTCTGGGGGACACATGAGTTAATGTAAGTGCTCATGTCAAGACTCGAGAATAATTTAAAACATTCCAAACATGATGAATTATAGAGATTTCAATAGAATTTTGCTCATAAAATTAGGCGCAGCATTCATGATGACTACTTTTTGTCTTCCTAGCAGTGAAGGTGTTATAGTAATTAACAAGTTATCGCACACCTTGAAAGCTTTTTTGGACCGAAATGACACATTTTAGTTTAGTGGAGAAATGACTAGCTGGTAATATTAGCTTTTATCGTCTACCGCTGCTATTTGCCAAAGTGCCACATTATCTTGTCAGCTCCTGTTATTGCCGACAACTCCCTCACACACAGTTACTCTCAGAGCACTCAGGAGTGTACTTTACTATGTAGTGTTTGGATACGCTTCGGGAACATACTTTTCACACTACCCGTACTTAAGTCCATTTGATTATTATTTTGATGGCTAATGTCTACCTGCCAAGATCTGTAAAGGCAGCTTGTCTGGCAAGATTTTTTTCTTCTGTACATGAAAACATGCCTTTTTATACAGTAAGCATCCATTATACAGTATGCCTATTATTCCTTCCAAAAGTCCCTTTAAAAAAATGGACCATGCAGAGTATATACTTTGACACATCACGACCACTCGATTTCAGTAGTGCATTACATCCAATGCTGGACAGATCGACAATCAGGCTAGATTCACACATTTGTCGGAGTTTTAGGGTATGTTCGTTCGCATATTGCGTTTTTGCAGTTTTTTTTTCAGCAACCAAAACGTCCGCTCTTGGCTGTAAAAACACAGCGTTTAAAACACAGCTGTTTGCTGTCTTTGTGCTAGAATTTTTTGTGCGGATAACATGTGATTTGTCTACTGTACTTATTAATAAACATATTAAATGTCATGTTTCAGTTTTTTTCAGTATTTTTGTAGTTTCTCATTACTTTCAATGACTAAAAAGAGGTGCACAAACATTGAAAGAATTGACAAGCTATAGATTTTCAAAAACACTGCAATTCTCAAATTTAGGGCTCATACTCATCTGCGTTTAAATAGGATGAGTGCGATCCTATAAAATCGGATTGCATTCTGACTAACATTATTCAATGATTAAGTGTTCATCTGCAATTTTTTTCTCAGCTCGTATCAGACTGGGAAAAAAAAAAAAATTGCACCATGCTGTGCGTGGATATGTATATCGGATCAGACTCGCTGATGCAATCAATGGGTGTGAGAAAAATTTTTTTCTACGGCACACAGACCATGCAGGTGCCATTTGTTTTTACATACTGATCACATAGGAAACCTGTCATTTCATCAACCAAGTACAGTAAATGTCCAGCATGAACCATCAGAATTAGAGTTGAGCGAAACAGGTCGGTCAGATTCATACGTCGCCGACTTTCGCCAAAGTCGGGTTTCGCCGAGCGAAACCAGACAATAGCGTAAATTCGGCCATGCGTTCGGCAAAACAAGTGCCAAAGTCGGTTTTCCCATATTGCTTGCAGGCACCTTTTTTCAGCCAATGAGCAAGGACGTACACTGTGGGTAACGAGATGACATGGGCAGCATCCACCTCCATCTTGGTGGGCATTGCAGTGTTTGGCTTGCTTTGGGGGGCGTCATAGTGTCTATAAAAGCCCTGATAGCCGACCGCCATTTTACTTTTGCCAATCTTAAAAGTAGGGAGAGGTTGCTGACGCTGTTTATCGGTAGGGAGAGAGTTAGGGCTGGAAAGAGAAGTTCTTATGAGCTTGTGCTGATAGCAATTGTGCTGTACAGTTAGTGTGCAGTGACAGGGGAGGATTTTCTTGTGTGCAGCAGCGCTGGTTATTAGGCTGCCTGCCAGTGACAGGGGAGGATTTTCTTGTGTGCAGCAGCGCTGGTTATTAGGCTGCCTGCCAGTGACAGGGGAGGATTTTCTTGTGTGCAGCATCGCTGGTTATTAGGCTGCCTGCCAGTGACAGGGGAGGATTTTCTTGTGTGCAGCAGAGCTGGTTATTAGGCTGCCTGCTAGCTGTATTGCTGTGTACACTGTTTTTTACACAGCACTAATACTTTTATTCTTTTTTTCTGCACAGTTACCGAGCGTTCATTATTTCCCACACCGTGTAGAGCTGTATGCTACTCACACACTACCGTGTACCGGCTGGTATCACGGACAAATACATGCTGACTATCAGTGTTTGACTCCGGAAATATATACAGAGATTGAAATTTTCTCCTATACTATATACACATGGTATCTTCTGATACAGTACCTTTGTTCTGCCTTTAGTATTACGGTCAAATCCATACTGAGAGAGCATCTGTGTGTAACTCCGGAAATATATACGGAGATTGAAATTTTTCCCTATACTATATACACCTGGTATCTTCTGATATAGTACCTTTTTTCTGCTTTTTTTATTCTAATCAAATCCATACTGAGTGAGCGTCTGTGTGTGACTCCAGAGATATATGCGGAGATTTAAAAATTCCCCTATACTATATGCACCTGGTATCTTCTGATACCGTTCCTTTTTCGGCCTTTTGTATTACGGTCAAATCCATACTGAGAGAGCGTCTGTGTGTGACTCCGGAAATATACAGTACAGACCAAAAGTTTGGACACACCTTCTCATTTAAAAATTTTTCAGTATTTTCATGACTATGAAAATTGTACATTCACACTGAATGCATCAAAACTATGAATTAACACATGTGGAATTATATACTTAACAAAAATGTGTGAAACTGAAAATATGTCTTATAGTATAGGTTCTTCAAAGTAGCCATCTTTTGCTTTGATGACTGCTTTGCACACTCTTGGCATTCTCTTGATGACCTTCAAGAGGTAGTCACCTCAAAAATCTTGAAGGAGTTCCCAGAGATGCTAAGCACGTGTTGGCCCTTCACTCTGCGGTCCAGCTTACCCCAAACCATCTCGATTGGGTTCAGGTCTGGTGACTGTGGAGGTCAGGTAATCTGGAGTAGCACCCCATCACTCTCCTTCTTGGTCAAATAGCCCTTACACAGCCAGGAGGTGTGTTTGGGGTCATTGTCCTGTTGAAAAAAAAATGATGGTCCAACTAAATGTAAACCGGATGGAATAGCATGCCATTGCAAGATGCTGTGGTAGCCATGCTGGTTCAGTATGCCTTAAATTTTGAATAAATCCCCAACAGTGTCACCAGCAAAGCGCCCTCACACCATCACACCTCCTTCTCCATGCTTCACGGTGGGAACCAGGCATGTAGAGTCCATCCATTCACCTTTTCTGCATCGCACAAAGACACGGTGGTTGGAACCAAAGATCCCAAATTTGGACTCATCAGACCAAAGCACAGATTTCCACTGGTCTAATGTCCATTCCTTGTGTTCTTTAGCCCAAACAAGTCTCGTCTGCTAGTTGCCTGTCCTTAGCAGTGGTTTCCTAGCAGCTATTTTACCATGAAGGCCTGCTGCACAAAGTCCCCTCTTAACAGTTGTTGTAGAGATGTGTCTGCTGCTAGAACTCTGTATGGCATTGACCTGGTCTCTAATCTGAGCTGCTGTAAACCTGCGATTCTGAGGCTGGTGACTCAGATAAACTTATCTTCAGAAGCAGAGGTGACTCTTGGTCTTCCTTTCCTGGGACGGTCCACATGTGAGCCAGTTTCTTTGTAGCGCTTGATGGTTATTGCAACTGCACTTGAAGACACTTTGAAAGTTTTCCCAATTTTTTGGACTGACTGACCTTCATTTCTTAAAGTAATGATGGCCACTCGTTTTTCTTTACTTACCTGCTTTTTTCTTGCCATAATACAAATTGTAACAGTCTATTCAGTAGGACTATCAGCTGTGTATCCACCAGACTTCTGTACAACACAACTGATGGTCCCAACCCCATTTATAAGGCCAGAAATCCCACTTATTAAACCTGACAGGGCACACCTGTGAAGAGAAAACCATTTCTGGTGACTACCTCTTGAAGGTCATGAATAAACATGAAAAATCTTTAAATGAGAAGGTGTGTCCAAACGTTTGGTCTTTACTGTATACGGAGATTGAAAATTTCCCCTATACTTTATACACCTGGCATCTTCTGATACAGTACCTTTTTTCTGCTTTTTGTATTCTGGTCAAATCCATACTGAGTGAGCGTCTGTGTGTGACTCCGGAAATATATATGAAGATTTAAATTTTCCCCTATACTATATACACCTGGTATCTTCTGATACAGTACTTTTTTTCTGCTTTTTGTATTCTGTTCAAATCCATGCTGAGTGAGCGTCTGTGTGTGACTCCGGAAATATATACGGAGATTGAAATTTTCCCCAATACTATATACACATGGTATCTTCTGATACACTACCTTTTTTCAGCCTTTTGTATTACGGTCAAATCCATACTGAGAGAGCATCTGTGTGGGACTCAGGAAATATATATGGAGATTGAAATTTTCCCCTATACTATATGCACCTGGTATCTTCTGATACAGTACCTTTTTTCGGCCTTTTGTATTACGGTCAAATCCATACTGAGAGAGCGTCTGTGTGTGACTCAGGAAATATATACGGAGATTTAAAGTTTCCCCTATACTATATACACCTGGTATCTTCTGATACAGTACCTTTTTTCTGCTTTTTGCATTCTGGTCAAATCCAAACTAAGAGAGCGTCTGTGTGTGACTCCGGAAATATATACGGAGATTTAAAATTTCCCCTACACTGTATACAGCTGTACGCTTCTGATACAGTACCATATATCTGCTGGTATTTTTGGTACATTTTCCCAAACATGAGGAAGTATGGTGGAAGAGGTCGCGGACGTGGATGGGGGGGCCAGCTGGTACTGATGGTGGTGGTGCATCTGCTGGTAGTGCCAAAAGCACGATAGCACCTAAGGCAGGAGATGTTGAGCCTGCATCATCGTCTGGCTCCAGAAGGCCTGGAAGGCTCCCTTTTCTGGGAGTAGGTAAACCGCTTTTAAAGCTGGAGCATCAGGAACAGGTTTTGGCTTACATTGCCAAAACAGCCTCCAGTTCTATCGCCTCCTCTTCTGAAGTTTCAAAAAATGCAAGCACTGATTCGACAGTGAAGCTCATGGTCAAGAACGACACCTTTCCTTGTGTCATTCACCCCCAACAAAAGTGAAGGATGCGGCAGGCCACACTTCAGATTACTCCCTGGAGCTATTTTCACATACCATGCCTGGGTTATCAAGTGAAATCCAGAATTCCCCAGTACAAGATGGATATGACATGGAGTGCACTGATGCACATCCACTGCTATATGATTCTGCTGATACATTCACCAAGAGCACTGCATTTCCATCGCAGTCTACTGAGCCAGATTCTGACCCTGATGAAACTCAGGTGCCCCTTCCCGCATACTCTACTACCTTACACGGTGACACAGAGGAAGGTGCAGATGAAATTGAAGAGGAGGTGATGGATGACCCAGTTGTTAACCCGGATTGGCATCCATTGAGGGAAGAGGGTGCCGCTGGCAATAGCTCAGAAGAGGAGGAGGATCCGCAGCAGACATTGACATCGCAGCTGCGTTTATCTGGGAGCCCCGCAGCAGTCCAAAAATATGTTAAAAAAACAAAAAGAGTTGCAGGACAGCTTGGCCAGATGGTCAAATTAGCACAGCGTGCAAGCCCTGAAAAATTTTCCCATAGTAGGAAGAGTGCAGTGTGGTACTTTTTTGACCAAAATCCTATTGATGAGTCAAAGGTTATCTGTAAGAAGTGCAGAAGGACCTTTAGCCGAGGGAAAAATCTCCGAAATTTGAATACCAGTTGCATGCTTAGACATTTAAACACCATGCACTTAAGCGTGGATTGACTATAAAACCTCAGGTAGCACATGTGCACCTGCTCCGACTGAAGGTAGCCAGCAACGCTACATTGCTTCCCCCACTGTAAGCCCACCGGTTAGCACACCACCAGCAAGAAATGTTGAGGTGTCGTCGCAAGGCCAAAGCAGTCAGAGAATCACAATGTTTTTCCAACGAAACACTGAATCTAGGCCATCACCATCACAACTCCCTCTCAGTTCATCATGTCCACCGCTAGTTCCCCCATATGCAGCTCTCAAGTCCAGCTCACCCTAGCAGACACTCTGAGTTGGACAAGAAAGTATTCATCCTCTCATCCGCGTACACTGGCTTTGAATGCCTATATTGCCAAACTGATCTTATTAGAGATGTTGCCCTTCTGTTTGGTTGAAAGCGCAGCGTTCCGAGAGCTCATGGCCTATGCTGTCCCACGCTATGATCTACCCAGTCAGCACTTCTTTGCTAGAAAAGCAATCACTGCCCTCCACCTGCATGTGAAAGACCGCATTGTCCATGCACTCAAACAATCAGTGAGTGGAAACCTCACAACAGATGCATGAGTCAGTAGGCATGGCCATGGCCATTACGTGTCCATCACCGCGCACTGGGTTAATGTGGTGGATGCAAGCTCCACAGGGCACAGCGGCGGTGTGACAGTGTTGCCTAGCCCACGGTATAGGCAACAGTTGGCTGTAGGCGTTCGACCCTCCTCCTCCTCCAAAAGCGAAAGCTCATCGACAGAGCGCAGTCGCACGAGCACTCCATCCGCAGCGGCCAGTGTTGCACACAAGGTGTCCCACTATCGAACAGCTAGTGGTAAGCTTCAGCAGGCTGTTTTAAAGATGATGTCTTTGGGCGACAACAGACACACCACGGAGGTACTGGCCGACTACTTGCAGCGAGAAACTGAGTCATGGCTGGGCAGTCTACATCTTGAGCCAGGCAAGGTACTCAGTAATAACGGATGTAATTTTGTGGTGGCCATAGCCCTGGCAAATCTCAGACACATACCTCGCCTGGCTCACACCTTGAAACTGGAGGTGCAGTGCTTCATAAATAATTATCCGGAGTAACCAGCCCTGCTCCATAAGGTGCGAAGACTGTGCTCGCACATCCCTCGCTCGCCCGTAGACTCCAGTCATATGCAGAGGCTGCAGTGATCGCTCCACCTCCCCAAGCACCGCCTAATCATAGATATTGCAACAAGGTGGAACTCCACCATGCACATGGTTGAGAGGCTGTGCGAACAGAGGCAGGCTGTAATGCATTTGTGGGAGGATACACGGGCAGGCAGTTTGAGGGCAGACATCGAGTTGTCGGGTGTGCAGTGGTCAAAGCTCAAAGACCTCTGTAAAGTCCTTCAGTGTTTTGAGGAATGCACACTGCTGGTAAGCGCACACGACGCCATCATAAGCATGAGCATCCCACTTATGTGTCTGCTCATGCAAACTTTGATGCACATTAAGGATCAGGCTCTGCAGCGGAGGAACAGGAGGAAGGAAGCCTTGAAAACAGTCAGGCATTGTCTGCTTAGGGAACTGTCCTGGACGAGGTGGAGGAAGAAGTGGAAGAGGATGAGGGGATTATTATTTTGGGGAGAAGGATGCTTCTCAGGGGGCAAGAGAAAATGTTGGCTTGCCAAGGTCAGGTACAGGGTTTTGTGCATGACTGGAGGGATGTGGATTTGGCAGAAAGGGCTCCTCCACCCACTACTGGCAGTGCATCATTGACACCTGGAACATTGTCCCACATGTATGATTATGTCTTGCGGATCCTAAAAAGGGACCCCTGCATTGCCAAAATGGCCAGCATCCTAGATCCACACTATACAGGCAAATTACAGAACATCATGCCACAGGAGAACCTAGAGCTAATATTGGCGAACAAACAAGCAACTCTGGTAAACCGTTTGTTAGAGGCATTCCCAGCACACAGCAGCGGTGCAGGGTTCTACCACGAGCCGTACTGAGCAACATGGAAGAGGTGTTCGTGGTGCACACAGCCGAAGTGGCGTTGGAGACAGGGGTTTCATGAACATGTTGTGGACTGATTTCTCGAGTACCGCTCACACGACTGGTAATACTGAATCGATTGCAACAGACAGGAGACAGCAGTTGTCAACTATGGTTCAAAATTACCTCTCTTCCCCTATCGATGTTCTCCCTCACAGTTCATTCCCCTTTGACTACTGGGCCTGTAAACTGGACACCTGCCCTGAATTGGCACAATATGCCTTACAGGAGCTCGCTTGCCCTGCTGGTAGTGTGCTATCAGAAAGAGTCTTCAGTGCTGCTGGATCAATCCTGACAGAAAGAAGGACCCGGCTGTCGACCCAAAATGTTGCTGATCTCACCTTCATTAAAATGAACCATGCATGGGCTTCAAAGGATTTTGTACCACCTTCCCCTGATGACACAAGTTGCCAGCAAAATGTCTCGCTTTATCCTCCTCTTCCTCAGACTTCTCCAATTCCTCCATTTGCAGCTGCTGAACGTCCAGCCTACACCTCAACATATGCTAGTTTTTCCACCTCCCTAACTGGGCTGTACTCCCCCAGGGCCGGCGTCAGCACCTGGCGCACCCGGGCAAGTGCCGGGGCCCTGAGTAGGTGGGGGGGCCCACTTGCCATCAGATACACCGGGGTACTATGAGGGTCCCTGTGCCAGTGCCGGCACCCATGAGTGGGCTCCCCCTGTTGCTCAGGGCCCCAGCACTTGCAATACTTACCTCTCCCTGCTCCACCGATGTGATGTCTTCCGCGTTTCCTGACAGTGCGCCCTCTGCCTGAACAGTCACAGTGCAGAAAGCTGGAAGATGGCGACGCTGAGGAGTCCAGAGTAGAGCAGTGACCAGCGAGAAAAGGTATTTCATTTTTTTAATGTTTGGAGCAATATATGGGGAGCATTATACACTGGAGAATTATATATGGGGCCCATCATACACTTGAGCATCATAGATTGGGCCCATTATAAACTGGAGCATTATAAATGGGGCTCATCATACACTGGAGCATCATATAAGGGGCCCATTATAAACTGGAGCATCATATGGGGCCCATTATATATGGAGCATTATATAGGCCCATCATACACTGGAGCATCATCCATGGGGCCCATCACATACTGGAGCATCATATGGGGCCCATTATATATGGAGCATTATATAGGCCCATCATACACTGGTGCATCATCCATGGGGCACATCATAAACTAGAGCATCATATGGGGTTCATTATTTATGGGGCATCATATAGGGTATGGAACATCATATGGAGCACATATGGGGCCCATTCTGTATGGAGCATTATATGGAGCCCATTCTGTATGGAGCAATATATGGGGCCCATCATATACTGTATGGAGCTTTCTATGAGACTCATTATACTGTATAGAGCAATATGTGGGGCTCATTATACTCTATGTGGACCGTCCTATACTGTATGGCACATTATACGGGGACCATCATATACTGTAGCATTATGTGGAGCTCATCATATACTGTATGGAACATTATATGGTACCAATTATGCATGGAACAATATATGGGGCTCATTATTCTGTATGGCACACTATGTGGTTGCCATAATATTGTATGGAGGAATATACTGTTAGGTTTTTGAGCTATTGTAGAATTTAAAATAGATATCACTCATGTAATGTAAGAAGTGAAGTATTTGGCATTGTACTATACCTATATTTCTCTGCTGTATCGGAGCATCATGAATTGTGGTATGTGTTAAAGAGGCCCACTGTGACTCTTTGGCCTGGGGCCCACGAAAACCTGGAGCCAGCCCTGCCCCCCCAACTTTAGCCAAATAACCCCCAGTTTTCAATGCGTTACTATCATTAAAATGTAAATTAAAGTTGACAAGCTTAAGTAATAAGAATTGATGTCGTTGGCATTGAAATGGGCACTGTAGGTGTGTTTACTGTCCTCCACTGACTGCCGACTTTTCTTCCCCATTGACTGGCATTGTGTCAATTTGAGTTTCAGTCAGACCTTAGACTTTTTCCCATAGTCGGACGATTTAGTTTGACTCGACTTTTGTTAAAGTCGGGTGGTCCAAAACCTGACTTGACCCTCCCGGAGGCAAAGTCCCTAATCTCTAATCAAAATAGATAGGAAAGAATAGATATATTGGCACAATTCTGTTGTCTGGTGTCTCAGGACCAGGGGCTCCTTCCCCGTCCCAAATGCTAGGGGCACCCTAGCTCACCTTGTTCTCTGATTTACTTCTGATGGTCAGTACACCAGGGCCATGTAACTTGCCTTAGCTCCTGAATCAGTACCCTTCCTCCACTCAGGATAAGAGGGGAGTAGTAATGTACCATAATACACCAACCAGACTAATAAGGTTATGCAAACAGGGATAAAGGAAAATACCAATCATACATATATACTCACACAAACAACAGAGGTAAACACCAGGGTGTGGAGGATGGGGTAAAACCAAAGTAGAATAAGGAAGTGAATTAGCACACAATCAAAACCTAGCAACAGATAAATCCACCAAACACCTTCTCAAACAACAAACCACCATCTCCTTACCATGTAGCACGAAGCAAGCTCTGGCAGTGAGTGCTTGCCAGGGCCCAGAATGTATAGGAGAGGTAGGAGAGGGGAGTGACCAACAGTGAACAGCTGAGAGCCTTAATGCAAGAAAGCTTCCATGAGCTCTTAACTGAGCAGATTAACCCCTGCACTGCTAAAAGAAACCTGCACCATTTAATATGAAGATGAAGTGCTTCTAAACAGTGCAGGAGTAGGAGAAATCAGATGCTACCATCTTCTGGCTCCTCTATGTCGCCGTGACATATATAGATAGAATAAATAGATAGAAAGATGTCATTGAGATATATAATTAATGCAGTATGTGTAGTTTAATGTACAGTGCATGTATTTAGCTAATACATTTAAAATTAGAATAAAAAATGAAGTGGGGTACCGTTGTTATTAACCCTCTGAGGGAAAGCAGACAGCTGGGGACTGGTGTTATTATTCTAAGAAAAGGCCAATATCCATAAAGATTCCCAGCCTATTCATTACCAGGGTTTGCTTAGCTTTTTCTGGTTATTAAAAAAGGGGATAAAAAAATTGAGGTGGGGTCCACTTTAACCCCTTAACCCCCAAGGGTGGTTTGCACGTTAATGACCGGGCCAATTTTTACAATTCTGACCACTGTCTCTTTATGAGGTTATAACTCTGGAACGCTTCAACGGATCTTCGCGATTCTGAGACTATTTTCTCGTGACATATTGTACTTCATGATAGTGGTAAAATTTCTTCGATATACCTTGCGTTTATTTTTGAAAAAAAACACAAATATGGCAAAATTTTGCAATTTTCAAACTTTGAATTTTTTTTCCCTTAAAACAGAGAAATATGTCACACAAAGTAGTTAAGAAATAACATTTCCCACATGTCTACTTTACATCAGCACAATTTTAGAACCAAAAATTTTTTTTGTTAGGAAATTATAAGGGTTAAAAGTTGACCAGTGATTTCTCATTTTTACAACAAAATTTACAAAGCCATTTTTTTAGGGACCACCTCACATTTGAAGTCACTTTGACGGGTCTATATAGCAGAAAATCCCCAAAAGTGACACTATTCTAAAAACTGCACCCCTCAAGGTACTCAAAACCACATTCAAGAAGTTTATTAACCCTTCAGGTGCTTCACAGAAGCTGAAGCAACGTGGAAGGAAAAAATTAATATTTAACTTTTTAGCCACAAAAATGATCTTTTACAAACTTTTTTTTATTTTCACAAGGGTAAAAGGAGAAAATGAGCAGATAAAGTTGTTGTGCAATTTCTCCTGAGTACGCCAATACCCTATATGTGGGGGGAAACCACTGTTTGGGCACACGGCAGAGCTCGTAAGGGAAGGAGCGCCGTTTGACTTTTTCAAACTAAAATTGGCTGGAGTTGAGATTGGACGCCATGTCGTGTTTGGAGAGCCCCTGATGCGCCTAAACAGTGGAAACCCCCACAATTGACACCATTTTGGAAACTAGACCCCTAAGGAACTTATCTAGATCTGTTGTGAGCACTTTGAACCCCAAAGTGTTTCACAAAAGTTTATAATGCCTGGTTGTGGAAAAAAAAAAAACAATTTTCCACAAAAATGATTTTTTAGTCCCAAATTTTGGATTTTTACCAAGGAAATTGGACCCCAAAAGTTGTGGTCCAATTTGTCCTGAGTACACTGATACCCCATATGTGGGGGAGTAAACTGTTTGGGCGCACGGCAGGGCTTGGAAATGAAGCAGTAACGTTTTGGAATGCAAACATTGATGGGGGTCATGTTCCGTTTGTAGTGCCCCAGATGAGCCTAAACAGTGGAAACCCCCCACAAGTGACCCCATTTTGGAAGCTAGAACCCTTAAGGAACTTATCTAGATCTTTGGTGAGCACTTTGAACCCCCAAGTGCTTCACACAAGTTTATAATGCCCGGGCATGAAAATAAAAAATCCTATTTTTTTCCCACAAAAATTATCTCTTAGTCACTAATTTTTTATTTTCCCATAGGTAACAGGAGAAATTGGACCTCAAAAGTTGTTGTCCAATTTGTCCTGAGTAGCTGATACCCCATATGTGGGGGGGAACCACTGTTTGGGCACATGGCAGAGCTCGGAATGGAAGGAGCACCATTTGACTTTTTCCAACCAAAATTGGCTGGAATTGAGATTGGACGCCATGTTGCATATGGAGAGTCCCTGATGTGTCTAAACAGTGGAAACCCCCCACAAGTGACCCCATTTGGGAAACTAGACCCCCTAAGGAACTTATCTAGATCTTTGGTGAGCAATTTGAACACCCAAGTGTTATGATTTGGTAGCTGAGGGGAGCAGGCAAAAAGGAAATACACCAGAGCAGTTGGAAACTATGAGATTGCAGTACCCTGACTAACCACCACAACTAGAGGCAGCCGTGGAGCGTTCCTACGTTGGTCCTAGACGCCTCGTCACAGCCTGAGAAACTAACTACACCTAAAGATAGAAAGAGGAAAGCTATCTGCCCCGGAGCAGATCCCCAAAGAACATAGAAAGCCCCCAAACATGTAATGGCGGTTAGACAAGAAGAAATACTGACACAGACAGAAAATAGTATGAGCAAACGTTGGGGCCCAAACTTACTAAATAGAAAAGGATAGGAAGGGCACTTACTGCAATCCCAAAAAACCCTGAAAAGCACCAACTCTACTAATTTCAAAAACACCTGAGATCACACGACCTCTACCACCTAAATTAGTTCTCTGGTGTAACCAAAAACAAAACAGCAGCCACTGAAAAAACTGGAAAAAGCAAATGTACAAACATCAGTGGCTGAACTGAACTGAGAGGGCAAAAGCCCCCAGAGGGGACCCTGAAGGCCCCCACAGAAGTGCAGGACAAAATGCAAAAATCAAGCACAAAAACAAAAAGAAGAAAATGTCTTATCTGTTAGCAGGAGATTCAGACACGACACAGCAGGCTACCAAGGAAACAGGAATCACTGATTGAGACCAGAACAATTGATCACCGGCAACCCTGATGGGAAGGCGACTCCCTTATATAAGACCAGTCAGTAACACCTGATTCCCAATCCTCACAATCTTCACTGGACAGTCCAGTACCGTTTGTAACCACCAGAGGGAGCTTCTGCTCAGAACTCATTTCCAGCCTATTCACAACAGTACCCCCCCCTTGAGGAGGGGTCACCGAACCCTCATTTGAGCAACCAGGTCGGTCAGGATGAGTTCTATGATACGCACGGATGAGTCTCCTAGCATGGATGTCCGAAGCAAACACCCAAGAATTGTCTTCCTGACCATAACCTCTCCATTTAACCAAATACTGGAGTTTCCGTCTAGAAAAACGAGAATTCAATATTTTCTCAACCACATACTCCAGATTGCCCTCAACCAAAACAGGGTCAGGAGGCACAGTAGTAGGAACCACTGGCTCAACAAACCTCTTCAACAAGGACTTGTGGAACACGTTATAGATCTTAAATGTCCCTGGAAGAAGCAAACGAAAAGAAACAGGATTAAGAATCTCCATGATCTTATAAGGTCCAATGAACCTAGGCTTAAATTTAGGAGATGCCACTCTCATAGGAATATTTCTTGAGGACAACCAGACCAAGTCCCCCACTTTAAACCGAGGACCATCAGTCCTATGCCGGTTAGCAAACCATGGGCCCTCTCCTGAGAGAGGGACAACCTCTCCACTACCTGGTCCCAAATCTGTTGCATACGCTCCACAACAGAGTCAACACCTGGACAGACAGAAGCTCCGTCTGTCCTGAAGAAAATCGAGGTGAAACCCAGAATTACAGAAAAATGGAGACATCAAAGTGGCAGAGCTAGCCCTATTATTAAGAGCAAACTCAGCCAAAGGCAAAAAAGAGACCCAGTCATCCTGATCAGCAGACACAAAGCATCTTAGATAAGTCTCCAATGTTTGGTTTGTTCTCTCAGTTTGACCATTGGTCTGAGGATGAAACGCCGAGGAGAAAGACAATTGAACACCAATTTTAGAACAAAAGGTCCTCCAAAATCTGGAAACGAACTGGACTCCTCTGTCAGACACAATGTTCTCAGGAATGCCGTGTAAACGAACCACATGCTGAAGGAACAAAGGCACCAATTCAGAGGAGGAAGGCAACTTAGGTAATGGCACAAGATGTATCATCTTGGAAAACCTATCGCAAATCACCCAGATGACGGTCATTCTCTGAGAAACAGGGAGGTCGGAAATGAAATCCATAGAGATATGGGTCCATGGTCTCTTGGGCACAGGTAATGGCATCAACAAACCACTAGAACGAGAGCAAGGCTTGGAGCGAGAGCAAGTCCCGCAGGACTGCACAAACTCCCTGACATCACGAGACAAGGTAGACCACCAAAGGACTGACTAACCAAGTCTCTGGTACCAAAAATTCCGGGATGACCGGCCAACGTGGAACAATGAATCTCAGACATTACACTCTTTTTCCACTGGTCCGGGACAAACAATTTCCCAACAGGGCAGCGCTCGGGCTTATCCTCCTGACACCCCTCCAGAGCCAGTCTCAAATTGGACGAGATGGCGGAAAGAACTACACCCTCTTTCAAAATAACAGAAGGATCAGATAACTCAGGAGAGTCCGCCAGGAAACTCCTCTAGAGGGCATCCGCCTTAACATTTTTAGTGCCAGGAAGAAATGAAACCACAAAATTAAAACGTGTGAAAAACAAGGCCCACCTGGCCTGTCTAGGATTAAGTCGCTTGGCAGATTCCAGATAAACTAGATTCTTATGGTCCGTAAGGATCACCACCTGATGTTTGGCTCCCTCCAGCCAATGTCTCCACTCTTCAAAAGCCCACTTCATGGCTAATAACTCCCGATTACCCACGTCATAATTACGTTCAGTGGGAGAAAATTTTCGAGAGAAAAAGGCACAAGGGTTACTTTTAGAGGTCTCTGAATCTCTTTGGGACAAAACGGCACCTGCCCCAATTTCAGAGGCATCAACCTCCAACTGAAATGGTAGAGAAACATCAGGCTGCCGTAGAACAGGAGCAGAAGTGAATCTCTGCTTAAGTTCCTGAAATGCAGAGACTGCCTCAGGAGGCCAATTCACCACATCAGAACCCTTCTTGGTCAAATCAGTTAATGGTTTCACAATAACAGAGAAATTACCAATAAATTTACGATAAAAATTGGCAAAACCCAAGAATCTTTGAAGAGCCTTTAATGAAGTAGGCTGGACCCAATCACAGATGGCCTGAACCATGACCGGGTCCATTTCAATAGCAGATGGGGACAAAATGAATCCCAGAAATGAGATCCTCTGAACGCCAAAAAGACACTTTGATCCCTTCACATACAGAGCATTCTCTCTCAAAATCTGGAACACAGTCCGAACATGTTTTACATGAGAGTCCCAGTCATTGGAAAAAATCAAGATATCATCCAAATAAACAATCAGAAATTTATCCACAAAATCCCTGAAAATGTCATTCATGAAGGACTGGAAGACAGAAGGAGCATTAGTGAGCCCAAAGGGCATCACAAGGTACTCAAAATGCCCTTCAGGGGTATTAAATGCCGTCTTCCATTCATCCCCGTGCTTAATGAGAATAAGGTTATATGCCCCCCTGAGGTCAAGCTTGGTAAACCAAGTAGCGTTTTTCACCCTGGAAAACAAATCAGAGATCAAGGGTAAAGGATATTGATATTTCACAGTAATATTGTTCAAGAGACGATAATCAATACACGGCCTTAATGAACCATCCTTTTTGGCCACAAAGAAAAAACCGGCACCTAAGGGTGAAGAGGATGGTCTGATATGACCCTTCTCCAATGACTCCTTGATATAAGACCGCATAGCGTCATGTTCAGGTATAGACAAGTTAAAAAGGCGACCTTTAGGGAATTTACTACCAGGCACTAATTCAATAGCGCAGTCATAGCTCCTATGGGGAGGTAAGGATGCAGATTTACTTTCGCTAAACACATCAGAAAAATCAATCAAAAAGTCAGGAACATCCTGAGCCTGGGGGGAGGCAGAAAAAACAGGAGTGTTGGTATTAACACATTGGCAGCCCCAACTGGTAACAGACACAGATTTCCAATCCAAAACAGGATTATGAGACTGTAACCAAGGGAAACCCAGTACGATAATGTCATGCAGATTATACAGAACCAAAAATTTGCAACTCTCCTGATGATCAGGTTCTACCCTCATTATCACCTGAGTAGAGAACTGAGGTTTATTCTCATCCAAAGGGGTAGAATCGATCCCCAGTAGGGGAATAGACTTCCGTAGGGGTATCAAGGGAAACCCACAACGTTTAGCAAAATCAAAATCCATCAGGTTAATAGCTGCTCCAGAATCAACAAAAGCCTGAGCAGATAATGAGGACAGAGAGCATATCAGGGTCACAGTTAATAAAAACTTAGTCTGAACACTACCCAAGACAACTGAGCGTGCAAAACGTCTTCCCCGCTTAGGGCAGACTGAAATAGCATGAGAGGCATCACCACAGTAGAAACATAACCCATTGCGCTTTCGAAATTCATGACGCTGTGCCCCAGAAACCACTCTATCACACTGCATGGATTCAGAAGCAGGTTCACAAGGCAACATTATTCCACGCATACCTTTCCGCTCACGCAAACGTCTGTCAATTTGAATCGCTAATGACAATAGAATCATTGAGACCAGAGGGAACAGGGAATCCCACCATAACATCCTTTACATTATCTGACAGTCCCTTCCGAAAAAGAGCTGCCAAAGCGTTGTCATTCCATTTGGTCAGGACTGCCCACCTACGGAATCTCTGACAGTATAACTCAGCGTCCTCAAGCCCCTGACTTAATGCCAACAAAGTTTTTTCAGCTTGATCAGTGACATTAGGCTCATCGTACAATAACCCCAAAGCCTGAAAAAACGCATCAACATCACTCAAAACAGGATCCCCAGGTGTCAGGGAAAAAGCCCAATCCTGAGGGTCGCCGCGCAGGAGAGAGATGACAATTTGAACCTGCTGCGCTGCGTTCCCTGAGGACTTAGATTTTAAGGCAAAAAAACAATTTACAGTTATTTTTGAAATTCAGAAATTTAGCTCGATCCCCTAAAAACAAATCTGGCATGGGAATCCTAGGTTCCACAACAGGCAACCTAGCAAGATAGGTAGCAATACTCTGAACTTCAGTGGCAAGCTGATCCACACGGCCAGACAACTGTGCAAACTCCATTGAGAGAGAAAAAAAATCCTCCTCAGCACCCAGAGATACAGAGGGAAAAAAAAATACAACAAACATAAAAAAAAAAAATCTCTGACAACTCTGACAACTTTTTTTTCTTTCCACAATATTTTTCCCTTCTGTGAGTACCATATAATTTTCAGTTTGGGCCGGTGATACTGTTATGATTTGGTAGCTGAGGAGAGCAGGCAAAAAGGAAATACACCAGAGCAGTTGGAAACTATGAGATTGCAGTACCCTGACTAACCACCACAACTAGAGGCAGCCGTGGAGCATTCCTACGTTGGTCCTAGACGCCTCGTCACAGCCTGAGAAACTAACTACACGTAAAGATAGAAAGAGGAAAGCTATCTGCCCCGGAGCAGATCCCCAAAGAACATAGAAAGCCCCCAAACATGTAATGGCGGTTAGACAAGAAGAAATACTGACACAGACAGAAAATAGTATGAGCAAACGTTGGGGCCCAAACTTACTAAATAGAAAAGGATAGGAAGGGCACTTACTGCAATCTCAAAAAACCCTGAAAAGCACCAACTCTACTAATTTCAAAAACACCTGAGATCACACGACCTCTACCACCTAAATTAGTTCTCTGGTGTAACCAAAAACAAAACAGCAGCCACTGAAAAAACTGGAAAAAGCAAATGTACAAACATCAGTGGCTGAACTGAACTGAGAGGGCAAAAGCCCCCAGAGGGGACCCTGAAGGCCCCCACAGAAGTGCAGGACAAAATGCAAAAATCAAGCACAAAAACAAAAAGAAGAAAATGTCTTATCTGTTAGCAGGAGATTCAGACACGACACAGCAGGCTACCAAGGAAACAGGAATCACTGATTGAGACCAGAACAATTGATCACCGGCAACCCTGATGGGAAGGCGACTCCCTTATATAAGACCAGTCAGTAACACCTGATTCCCAATCCTCACAATCTTCACTGGACAGTCCAGTACCATTTGTAACCACCAGAGGGAGCTTCTGCTCAGAACTCATTTCCAGCCTATTCACAACACCCAAGTGCTTCACACAAGTTTATAACGTAGAGCCGTAAAATTAAAAAATCATATTTTTTCCACAAAATTGATCTTTTCACCCCAATTTTTATTTTCCCAAGGGTAACAGGACTCCAAAAGTTATTGTGCAATTTGTCCTGAGTACGCTGATACCCCATATGTGGGGGTAAACCACTGTTTGGGTGCATGGCAGAGTTTGGAAGGGAAGGAGCGCCGTTTGACTTTTTCAACGCAGAATTGGCTGGATGCCATGTCGTGTTTGGAGAGCTCCTGATCTGCCTAAACAGTGGAAACCCCCCACAAATGACACCATTTTGGAAACTAGACCCCTCAAGGAACTTATCTAGATGTGTGGTGAGCACTTTGAACCCCAAAGTGCTTCACAGAAGTTTATAACGTACAGCCGTAAAATAAAAGATCTTTTTTTTTTTTTACAAAAATGATTTTTTCGCCCCCAATATTTTATTTTCACAAGGGTAACAGGAGAAATTGGACCCCAAAAGTTGTTGTCCAATTTGTCCTGAGTACGCTGATACCCAATATGTGGGAGTAAACTACTGTATGGGCGCACGTCGGGGCTCGGAAGGGAAGTAGTGACGTTTTGGATTGCAGACTTTGATGGAATGGTCTGGGGCGTCATGTCGCATTTGGAGAGCCCCTGATGCGCCTAAACAGTGGAAACCCCCCACAAGTGACCCCATTTTGGAAAATAGACCCCGCAAGGAACTTATCTAGATGTGTGGTGAGCACTTTGAACCCCGAATTGCTTCACAGAAGTTTGTAACGTACAGACGTAAAAATAAAAAATCCTTTTTTTTTTTTACAAAAATGATTTTTTTCGCCCCCAATATTTTATTTTCACAAGGTTAACAGGAGAAATTGGACCCCAAAATTTGTTGTCCAATTTGTTCTGAGTACGCTGATACCCAATATGTGGGAGAAAACTACTGTATGGGTGCACGTCTGGGCTCGGAAGGGAAGTAGTGACGTTTTGGATTGCAGACTTCGATGGAATGGTCTGGGGGCGTCATGTCGCATTTGGAGAGCCCCTGATGCGCCTAAACAGTGGAAACCCCCCACAAGTGACCCCATTTTGGAAAATAGACCCCACAAGGAACTTATCTAGATGTGTGGTGAGCACTTTGAACCCCGAATTGCTTCACAGAAGTTTATAACGTACAGACGTAAAAATAAAAAATCCTTTTTTTTTTTACAAAAATGATTTTTTCGCCCCCAATATTTTATTTTCACAAGGTTAACAGGAGAAATTGGACCCCAAAATTTGTTGTCCAATTTGTCCTGAGTATGCTGATACCCAATATGTGGGAGAAAACTACTGTATGGGTGCACGTCTGGGCTCGGAAGGGAAGTAGTGACGTTTTGGATTGCAGACTTTGATCGAATGGTCTGGGGCGTCATGTCGCATTTGGAGAGCCCCTGATGCGCCTAAGCAGTGGAAACCCCCCACAAGTGACCCCATTTTGGAAAATAGACCCCACAAGGAACTTATCTAGAAGTGTGGTGAGCGCTATGAAGCCCCAAGTGCTTCACAGAAAATTTATAACATACAGCCATAAAAACAAAAAAATCATTTTTTTTTTACAAAAATGATTTTGTCGCCCCCAGTTTTTATATTATCCCAAGGGTAACAGAAGAAATAGGACAAATTGCACAATAATCTTGTGGTCCAGAGTACGCTGATACCCCATATGCGGGGGTAAACTACTGTTTGGGCGTATGGCAGAGCTCAGAAGTGAAGGAGCACCATTTGACTTTTTCAACGCAGAATTGCTGGAATTGAGATCAGACGCCATGTCACAATTGGAGAGCCCCTGATGTGCCTAAACAGTGAAGCCACCTAATTCTAACTCCAACCCTAACCCCAACACAACCCCTAACCCTAGTCCCAACCCTAACCACAAACCTAACCCTAACACAACCCCTAACCCTAATCCCAACCCTAAACCCTAATCCTAACTTTAGCGCCATCCCTAACCCTAACATTAGCCGCAACCCAAATCTTAACCATAACCCAATGGAAAATGGAATAAATACATTTTTTTAATTTTATTATTTTCCCTGACTAAGGGGGTGATAAAGGGGGGTTTGATTACTATTTATAGCGGGTTTTTGTGATTGGTAGCTGTCACGCTAAAAGACGCTTTTTATTGCAAAAAGTAGTTTTTTGCATCACCACATCTTGAGAGCTATAATGTTTGCATATTTTGGCCCACAGAGTCATGTGAGGTCTTATTTTTTGCGGAACGAGGTGACATTTTTATTGGTGCCATTTATGACCACGTGACATTTTTTGATAGCTTTTTATTTCTATTTTTGGGAGGTTAGAATGAACAAAAATCAGCAATTCATGAATTTCTTTTGGGGGAGGCATTTATACCGTTCCGCTGTGGTAAAATTGATAAAGCAGTTTTATTCTTCCGGTCAGTACGATTATGGCGATACCTCATTTATATCATTTTTTTAATGTTTTGGTGCTTTTATAGAATAAAAACTATTTTATATAAAAATCATTATTTTTGCATCGCTTTATTCTGCGAGCTATAACTTTTTTATTTTTTCGCTGATGATGCTGTATGATGGCTCGTTTTTTGCGGGACAAGATGACGTTTTCAGCGGTACCATGTTTATTATGTTGGTCTTTTTGATCGCGTGTTATTCCACTTTTTGTTCGGCGGTATGATGATAAAGCATTGATTTTTGCTTAGTTTTTTTTTTTAAGGGGTTCACTAAAGGGTTAACTAGTGGGACAGTTTTATAGGGGGGATCGTTAGGACGCGCGATAAACCAAATAAGTGTACTTTTATTGTTTTTTTTTTTTTTCATTTACAGGAGAAATAATTTATTGGGGAAATTTTTTTTTTTTTTAATTTTTTTTTTTTTTTTTTTATTTTTTTTTTTTTTTTTTT
>JARQOD010000001.1:800316570-800428552 GCA_033576555.1 Oophaga sylvatica
AGATTTTAAAACACACAACAGAAAACAATACCTACTGATGCAGCACATCACAGCGCCGCAGACAGCAGAGCTGCCCGGGTTGCCAGGATGTCCGTAAAGCGGTGCGTACACCGATCCGAAATATGGAGCAATCAATGAAGTCGAGGTGTACCTGGAGATGTTTGAAGGCGTTGGCAAAAAGGGAGAGGAGTGCCCCGGGGACAGTGGCCGAGATCGGGCTCCGTTTTTGACTTCAGGACCCAAAAAAAGCCTATAGGGACCTACCCCCCGAGCAACAGGAGGACATGAGAGTGTCAAGGGTGAGATACTTGCACGTCTTGGGTAAATGTTTTGGTCCGGGCCCAGCGGGTACACCAGTGGAAGTTTTTCCCCTTCCGAGCCAGCTCGGTACCAGTATTATGACTTGATACACCTGATAGAAAAGTGGTTGCAGCCGGAGGTGTTGTCACCCCGCGCTATGCTGGATCGTATAGGACTGATAAATTCTGGAGAACTTTGCCCCACACCCTTCAAACATGGGTTGGACAGGCAGCCCCTACTGATGGTCTCCAAATGGTAGCCTCATTGAAAGATATGGGGCTACCAAGAATACAGGGAGAGACAAACCCGGAAGGTATCAATAAATTCCCCAAACCTTCACCCACACTCGGCGAGCAGAGACTCGGAGGGCCACCCAGGACGGGTCGGGAACAAAAAGGGCCCCATAATCTGTTGGCGGTGCCAAGAACCAGACATGTGAGAGCTGATTGCCCCACCTGACTGAGCCCATGGACAACAACTTGGCTACTATCAGTCTCACTATGCAGAACACATGGTGCAGTGGGCAAACCAAGGGACCCAGTATGAACCATTTGTGTAAAGTGGAGGTGGAGGTAACCCTGCTGTGGCTGTACTGACTCAGGTAGTCTCGTGACCCTAATACGAGCCAGCCACGTCCAAATCACGAGTATACTGCTCTGAAAATGGGTGTGTTTGTATTCATGGGGACTTAAAACATTATCCTACGCCCTGGTGATGATAAACACGTCAGCGGGAGAGGTTGAGACGAGGTGGGGGTGGTGGTTAATTTGCATTATGAGGTAATTACCCCTCCCACAGAACAGTCGTGGGCACCAGTGCAACCAGGTTGCATTCTCCTGAAATCGGCATGAACCTGGTGGCCCAGAGGAAATGTACTGGCGGTGGGAGTACCTTTGCCTTCGGTGGAGGAGGAAAACCCTCTCCTATAGAAGTGTTAGCTGGGAGATGGAAATTTGCCACCGGGACCAGAATTCTCATAGTTAAATGTGGCAGGTGACAATTTTGTTACGGCGCAACTACGTGACCCTACGTTGACTCCAGCCCGTGAAAATGTACTGGTTGTCAATGGGGAACCCCAACACCCCGGGCAACTACAGTATTTCCCCAATTCGAGATGAACCAAGATTTGCTGTATGGGGTTTGAAAAAATACATGGGGAAATTGTCGACATTTGCTGGTACCGCACTCATATGGGAGGTTGGTAATGGACTTAGCGCATGCGCATTACAGGGGGACATTTGGGACAAAAGAAAACCCTAGACAGAATTCTATAAACGGTTTTTACTGCTAGGGTCTATGAAGAAGGTAAACAGTATTGTAACTCTTGTCCCGTGTGCCATTAACCAGTCCGCAGCCTCATTTCGGAGTCCCTTGGTGCCATTACCATTACCAATTATAGAGGTACCGTTTGAGACAATAGCCATGGATCTGGTGGTCCGGTTTAAAAAATCACCAAGGGTCATAAACACATCCTCGTAGTTCTAGATTACGCTAGCAGGTATCCTGAGGCTATTCCCCTGCGACACACCTCGGCCAAACAGATCGCAAAAGAACTCATGGGTAATGTTCTCTCGGGTGGAATCCGTCAAGAAATCTTAACAGATCAGGGGACCCGCTTTATGCAAAAAATCATGAAGGAACTGTGCCACTTGTTAAGTGTTAAAAAGTTGCGCCAATCGGTCTACAACCCCAAACAGACGGGTTTTGTAAAAGGTTCAATTAAAAACCCTGAAGAATATGTTTAAAAAACCAGTCTCGAAAGATGCTTTGGACTGGATCTCTTGTTGCCATATCTGATGTTGCAGTGCGGGAGGTGCCCCAGGGATCTACGGGGTTCTCGCCCTTTGAAACTATTATATGGCAGACATCCCCATGGCTTACTCGATATAGCAAAAGAGGCCTGGGAAAACCATCCAACCCCCACAAAATGTGATAGATAGTGTTGAGCATTCGATACCGCAAGTATCGGGTATCGGCCGATAATCGCTTTATCGGAATTCCGATACTTAGTTCCGATATTTTTCCTATATCGTATACCGGAATCGAAGTTCCCATAATTCTTTGAGAGGCAATGTGGATTTTATCAGCCAATGAGGAATCTTATGAAGTGTGGGCACATCCTGTAATGCTGCGGTCATCTTAACTAATGGCATGGCTGTGATTGGCTGCTGAAATTATGTCAGAATGCACTATAAAAGGCGCCGCCTCCATTTTAAACTTCACTGTGCTGTGAACTCAGTTAGGGACAGAACGCTGCTGTGCTACTCTGAGGACAGTTAGACATTGCGATTTGTGTACTCTACTGTGCTTTAGGCAGGCTAGTTTACCAACCACTGTGTAAAGCTTCCTTTTGCCAGTTTGTTTTAACAGCTCTGTGCAAGGGTGTGTGAGAGTGCAGGTGACGCTGCAGTTTGCTCTGCATCCACCGCTGTTTTTTAGGCATCTGCACGTGTCACTCACTGACTCTTTTTTTATATTTGATTTTGTGGAATTGGTGCAGCTCCATTATATTTAAAAAAAATCTAATCTATAGTGTGACGCGCTTCCATCCGTATACAATACATTGGTTGCAAACACTATAAAGTAGACAAAGGGCCTTTCACAGCTACTGAACAGTTGTGTTTCAGTGTTCACTGTAGTCTGTGAGCTTTTCATTTTTTGAGTGCAGATTACCTCCCAGTTAGTTTTTTCAAACCACTGCTGGTTGTAGTCTGCTGAGCCCTGTGTCACTGCCTCATCCTTCACTAATTGGTGCTGCTCCATTATATTGAAAAAATCTAAATCTATTAGTGTGACGCGCTTCCATCCGTATACAAAACATTGGTTGCAAACACTATAGAAGCAGACAAAGGGGCCTTTCACAGCTACTGAACATTGTTTCAGTGTTCACTGTAGTCTGTGAGCTTTTCATTTTTTGAGTGCAGATTACCTCCAGTTAGTTCTTCAACCACTGCTGGTTGTAGTCTTGCTGAGCGTGTGTCACTGCCTCATCCTTCACATTTTTCTCTAATTGGTGCTGCTCCATTATATTTGAAAAAATCTAATCTATTAGTGTGACGCGCTTCCATCCGTATACAATACATTGGTTGCAAACACTATAGAAGTAGACAAAGGGGCCTTTCACAGCTACTGAACATTGTGTTTCAGTGTTCACTGTAGTCTGTGAGCTTTTCATTTTTTGAGTGCAGATTACGCTCCAGTTAGTTCTTCAACCACTGCTGTTGTAGTCTGCTGAGCGTGTGTCACTGCCTCATCCTTCACATTTTTCTCTAATTGGTGCTGCTCCATTATATTTTGAAAAAAATCTAATCTATTAGTGTGACGCGCTTCCATCCGTATACAATACATTGGTTGCAAACACTATAGAAGTAGACAAAGGGGCCTTTCACAGCTACTGAACAGTTGTGTTTCAGTGTTCACTGTAGTCTGTGAGCTTTTTCATTTTTTGAGTGCAGATTACGCTGCAGTTAGTTCTTCAACCACTGCTGGTTGTAGTCTGCTGAGAGTGTGTCACTGCCCTCATCCCTCACATTTTTCTCTAATTGGTGCTGCTCCATTATATTTGAAAAAAATCTAATCTATTAGTGTGACGCGCTTCCATCCGTATACAATACATTGGTTGCAAACACTATAGAAGTAGACAAAGGGGCCTTTCACAGCTACTGAACAGTTGTGTTTCAGTGTTCACTGTAGTGTGTGAGCTTTTCATTTTTGAGTGCAGATTACGCTCCAGTTAGTTCTCAACCACTGCTGGTTGTAGTCTGCTGAGCGTGTGTCACTGCCTCATCCTTCACATTTTTCTCTAATTGGTGCTGCTCCATTATATTTGAAAAAAATCTAATCTATTAGTGTGACGGCTTCCATCCGTATACAATACATTGGTTGCAAACACTATAGAAGTACACAAAGGGGCCTTTCACAGCTACTGAACAGTTGTCTGCAGTGTTCATTGCAGTCTCTGAGGAATAACCACACTTAGGCCTTATAACTTTTCTGACTTTCTTTATCAATCTACCAAGATGAAGAAGCAGGAGTAAGGCACGTGGTCGTGGCCGTGGAGTTTCAGCAGGGAGAGGACGTGGGATTCTGTGGCTGCTGCCGCACCCAGTGACACAGCATCCACCAGTTTCCCCGTGAGCGTTCCTTTATGCGCACTTTTGTAGGAGCTCAGTGTACCCCCCTGCTGCGGGAAGAACAAATTGAAGCCGTTGTTGGTTGGATGGCAGCCAATGCTTCAACTTCAATTGCTTCCACCTCCTCTCAGGACCACAGCACTGTTGAACAACCATCTGTCTCTTCACCGCCTGCCAAATTGCCCAGGCAGTCAGAGAGTTCTGAACTGGAGCCAGCTGAGTCTCTGCTTCTGTTCTCAGAATCTGTTGGCTTGCAAACAGGGGCCCAGCCAAGCAGCATTCTGGAATGTGAAGAAGAGGCAGTATACAGTGATGCGCAACAGCTGTGTCTCTCTGAATGTGAAGAGGCGGGTGAGCCAGTGCCGATGGTCAGCACACCGCAGAACGCATCTGATGATGATGAGACTCAGGTGCCATTTTCTGTTGAGCAAGGTGCTGGCCAGACCACCCAACAGCAGCAGGTGTTGGAAGAGGGTAGTGGAGATGATGAGGTCCAAGACCCAACATGGCGTGAGGAACAGGAAGGTGGTGGTAGCAGCTCTGAGGAAGAGATTGCCCCAACGGTCCAAACAGTAGGGAGAGGTAGGCTGCAGACTCTGTTGCCTGTAGCCTCCAGTTTGGCACCCGTTCGTAGCAGTTCTCTTCCAACAGCCAAACCGGGCGCTCCCAGGACTTGCACTGCGTGTCCTTTTCTGACACACTTGCAGATGATATTTGCTATGTCAAATGCAAGCTGTGTAATCAAAAAGTTAAAAGAGGTAAAAATATCAGTAACCTCTATACCACAAATATGTGGAAACATGTACGGACAAAGCACGTGGTTGAGTTCCAAAGACACACTGGAGATGTAGGCCAACCTACAGCAGCACCTACATCTTCAGCTCGTGTTGGAGCCTCTTCCTCCAGCTCACACACAGCTGGTTCGGCTTCCTCACAGGATCGCCATGGAAGAACCTCTGTCACTGTTGTCCAGAGACCCAGTGTTATTCCACCCACAGCTGCAAGTTCCCTGTCATCCTCACACTCCCAGGCCACAAAACAGCCATCGGTAGCACAGGCATGGGATAAAAGACGGCCATACTCGGCAAACCATCCACGAGCACAGGCTCTGAATGCTGGCATTGCAAAACTCCTGTCCCTTGAAATGCTGTCATTCAGCTGGTGGAGACTGACAGTTTCCGTAACTTTATGGCATTGGCAGTCCCACAATACAATGTGCCCAGCCGATTTTATTTCAGCAGGCAAGCCGTCCCTGGTCTGCAAAAGCATGTCGAGGGAAAAATTAAACATGCGCTACTAAACGCCGTCAGTAGCAAGGTCCACCTGACCACCGATGCGTGGACCAGTACCCATGGCCAGGGACGATACCTTTCCCTCACTGCCCATTGGGTCAATGTTGTGGAGCCGGGTACAGATCTTGCGAGTGGCGCTGTACGTGTTCTGCCAACTCCAAGGATTGCAGGAATCAAGTCTGTCCACATTGACTCCTCCTCCTACTCCAGTTCCTTAGAATCATCGCTGCAGGAGCCGTCACGGTCTACCTCCACATGGACCCGTGAACGCTTACCTGATGCGACCGATATGAGCACAGCCGTGGCCAAACGTCAACAGGCCGTCCTGAAATTAATTTACATGGGGAATCGAAGCCACACAGCGCAGGAGCTCTGGAATGCCATCAAGCAGGAGAGCGACGTGTGGTTTTTGCCAGCGAATCTCCAGCCAGGCTTGGTAGTGTGTGACAATGGCCGAAATCTTGTGGCAGCTCTTGGCCTTGGCAACCTCACTCACATACCATGTCTGGCACATGTGCTCAACTTGGTCGTGCAGAGTTTTTTGAGGGACTATCCGGATCTTGATGCACTGCTGCACAAGGTCCGCCTAGAGTGCGCTCACTTGCGACGTTCCAGCATGGCCAGATCGCGCATTGCAGCTCTGCAACGCAGATTTCGCCTTCCTGAACATCGCATCATATGTGACGTACCCACCAGGTGGAATTCCACGTTACATATGTTGGAGCGGTTGTGTGAGCAGCAGCCAGCAGTAATGGAGTATCAGCTGCATCAGGCGCAATCAACTCGCAATTTGCGTCGTTCACACTTCACCACTACTGAGTGGGCCTCTATGAAGGACATCTGCCACGTTTTGCGTGTGTTTGATGAGTCAACGTGGATGGCGAGTGCAGATGATGCACTAGTCAGCCTGACTGTCCCCCTTATCTGCCTGCTTCAAAAAAACACTGCAAGCAATAAGGGATGAGGTTTTGGAAGAGGTGGAGGATGAGAGTCACAAATTCCATCACCTTCTGGACAGTCAGCGCAACGTGGTTCCTCACAAAGGCTGGGCAGTGTTCACTTTGTGAGGAGGATGAGGAGGAGTCAATGGAGGAGGAAGACATCGCTCCAGAGGGAGGTACACAACGCTCTAGTCAGTATGTAGAGCGAGGGTGGGGTGATGCAGAGCAGGCAGAGATGACGCCTCTTGCAGGGGACAGCGTTTCTTGGCCAGTTGGGAGTCTGCAGCACATGGTTGATTTCATGCTGCAGTGCCTGAGAAACGACCGCCGCATCGCCCACATTCTCACCACGTCTGATTATTGGGTGTACACCCTCTAGACCATCGCTACCGGACAACTTACAAAGCCTCATCACACCGTTGAACCGGGAGCGTAAAATGCGGGAGTACCAAGACACACTGGTGCAATCCATAATGTTCTCCATTCCAGCCGAGAGCACTGCTACTGCTTTACAAAGCAGCTCTGTGCGTCGAGGCAGTGGAGACAGCTCTGCAACAAGAGGGAGCACAAGCAGCGCATCTGCACAGGGCAAGACCAGTATGTTCCAAATGTGGCGAAGTTTTGTGGCAGCGCCACCAATGTCTACACCATCCGAGACGGCTCCAGTCAGCAGGAGGCAACGTTTCCGTAAGATGGTGACAGACTACATGTCTTTCCCTCTCAGTGTACTCCCAGATGGCTCTTCCCCATTCAAGTTTTGGGTCTCTAAGCTGGATACATGGCCAGAGCTTAGCCAGTATGCATTGGAGGTGCTGGCTTGCCCTGCTGCCAGTGTATTATCGGAGCGCGTCTTTAGTGCCGCAGGTGGTGTACTAACAGACCGTCGCATGCGACTATCCTCCGATAATGTAGACCGGCTTACTTTTCTGAAAATGAACAAGGCATGGATCTCGCCAGAATTTGTCTGTCCGTTTTCAGATTAAATAACTGGTTCGCAACGTTATCCATGTCTCCTTTTATGTTCATCTTTCTACCACCTGAACTCTACTCCCTGTGCTACAACACTGCCAGTTGCTGCTCAGAAGTGTCGTGTCCACAGACCAATACACAAGCTATAGTGTTAGTGGGGTTCAGTAACGCCAGCTGTTCCCCTGCTGTGTGTCCGGCAACAAGTCTCCTGTTCCCTACACATGCACAGAAAAACCCATGTCGAACATGCTCCAAATAGGGAAGAGCCGTCACCCTGATTGTTTTGCTTAAAACAGGAAATTGTGAAGTTTTCCAGGCCTAGAATGATAAATTTTTATGACAAATATGGACAAATAATAATTTGTCATCACAGCGCATATCTGCACATGTCTATTAGAAATGGTAACAAAAACTAAAACATAGTGTTCACTTTTTGAAATTAATGCATAAAAGTACATTTCATACTTATCAATTAATGCTTTTTAAGGAACTTTATCTGTACCTGTAAGATAATGCAGTCAATGGATGTACGAATCATAAAATCCTCATCATCATCATCACGAGTTTTATATTATGACAGACATTATAAAATACACATACTGATGCCAACTGTAACTTCACACACCATATATGAAATGGCCAGCATCTAAACCTGGTAATAATGTGCAATAATAAATTATTACATCTAGAAAGTGCATCATGCATACTGACAATAGGTAGTACTTGTTATTCATAGGTTCTGCATGCATATCCACCTTTTTTCATCTCAATATATTTTAATCCCCTATTCCTCCTACATTTTACATCCCAGGCCTTCCTCCGGGGAGATACTTCTTCCTGACTTTGGCTCTAAACTATTCTATTGCAACAGGTATTTATCATTATACATACTACTCACCAGTGTTGTACCACTATAGCTTGTCACCTAAACTAATTTTGTACCAACTTCCTTAAGGTAATTTCGCCGTGTGCAAGTTTTTTCCTCTTTAATCTTTTGCCGGATTGCTTAGCACATTACTGGTAATACAACCCTGACTTGGGGACCCTTTAAGACTATTGGTTACATAGGTAATATTTGCCCCCTTTTTTTCATGGGTTACTACCTTCATGTGTTTACCTATAATATGACAGTACTGATGTCCCTATTTTCTTCTCTGAACAGACTATACACCTTACAACTTGATAGTTCTTCCCATCCAACAACCTTCCAGGTACTTGTTATTCATAGGTTCTGCATGCATATCCACCTTTTTTCATCTCAATATATTTTAATCCCCTATTCCTCCTACATTTTACATCCCAGGCCTTCCTCCGGGGAGATACTTCTTCCTGACTTTGGCTCTAAACTATTCTATTGCAACAGGTATTTATCATTATACATACTACTCACCAGTGTTGTACCACTATAGCTTGTCACCTAAACTAATTTGTACCAACTTCCTTTTATTTAGTAAGACACTAGGTGCCCTCAAGAAAAACTTCCTCTGAAACAGTTTTCAGGTATAATTGTCCTCCATTTTTTTGAACTTCATGACTTTTCTATCTATACTCATACTTTGGGTTGATGCCAATCACCACTTTATCTATTCACCTTCTTTACTCTCGGCATACGGTTGGTGCCTGTTGGTCTTAATGTATATACACTTCCATAGTATACAATTGGCGAAATGTTTTATTTATTTTGTCCTGTTGTTTGTATGTATATTTGTTATTATTTTTTGTTTATTTCAACCATGTTTTGTTATTATTTTTTCATAGCGGCGTTTGAAAAAGACTCGGGAGGAGTCGAAACGTTATGTTCATGTCGCTTTGATTATCATGCTTCTCTAGTTGGTTGGTTGTATCAATAAAAATTTGTTATATTATGCATGTAATTCCGCCTTGAGAGTGCAGTGCTATTTATATTATTAGTTTGGGATTTATTCCATGACACTAGCACCTCGCCATTGATAGTTTCGAGTGCACATCAATTATCCTTTATTGTATCCCTTCTTGGTGTTGCACCGAAATAGCCAAATGTCTAACAGTACATTTGCATATGATACCGAGACTAGTGCCAGTATTCTTTCTCAAGTCACTAACTCTACCGAGTTCCTTAAAACACCAGCAGTAGATTTAAGGACACGTGATTACGAGAAGACGAGACGTAAACTAGTCTCATTCGACTTGCATTGCACAACTCTAGCCGAATATCATCGGCAGAATAAGATCCCCAGGGGTCTTAGATGCCATTTGCGCCCCACCCTTTTTTCTGAGAATAAAGAATTCTGCGAAAAATACCAGAAAATTTTGAACAAGTGTTCATTAGATATAATTATCCTTACTATCGAGTTTTTGCAGAAGGAAATCACCGAAACCCGTAACTGCATTGATTCTATTGAAATCCAATTGAGTAGTGCTTTATCCTCCACGGACTGGTCTAATTTGAAAAATAAAACGGACAAAATCATTGCGGAACACCAAAAAGTTCTTCAAGAACGCAAGAGACTCAAATTTCAGAGGGATCAAGAGGACTACTCCCAGAATAGAGTCTATAGATGGAACGATTTTACCGGACCGGGCTATTGGCAGAGACCACGCTCGCACCAAAGGAGGGGATCTTTCAGTTCTGGCAGCGAGTCCTCTGCAGGATCAAACAGGCAACCTTTTTTATCCAGAGGCCGCAGGGGAGGCCATCACCCTACAAGCGCACCAGAAGATCGCAACGAAAAAATGACTACTCGTTCACAGGTAGGCTACCCAATCAGGTAGTAAATATTTCCAGCTACTCCCTCACTCCAACGGAACTTTCAGTCCTCCAGAAAGGACTATCATTCTGCCCAACCCCGAACTGGAATTCCTTTTCAATTGGAACAGGACCTGCAACGATTTTATAGAAATCTAAGATTAAAAACACATTTCTCTACGTCACCTCTTGATACCTCTACTCACCCTCCTCTTGAATTATCTATTCTACACTTGGGCTCCGTAATCCGAGTGCATTCTCTCCACCACACGTATACCACCCGGTGGAGACATTTATCTCTTTAGTAGATCGTGAAGTGAAGTCACTATCACATCAGCATAGATTAGGCTTTTTTCCTACTCACTCGAATCTTTCCCCGGATGAGAAACAAGCAGTAACTTCCTTACGCTCTAACTCTCAGATTGTAATTAAACCTGCAGATAAGGGGGCGCCATTGTGGTGATAGATCAAACCCAATATCGCCATGAAATTGATAGACAACTCTCTGACACAGACACATATATGGTGGTCTCCAGGGACCCAACCCCTATGATCAAAATGAAAATACAGGGTCTTATTCAATCCGCCCTGGACCAATCCATAATTGACTCCAAAACCGCTACTTTTCTAAAAAAAAGATTATCCGATTACCCCGGTTTTTCTACACCCTACCCAAAATTCATAAAGATCTGAATAATCCTCCAGGTAGGCCGATTGTAGCATCGACCGAATCAATTTTAGCCCCACTGTCCATCTATTTAGAAAAGATTCTCACACCCCTGATCAAAGGTACAAGGTCCTTCCTCCTGGATACAGGGCACTTCCTTAACATTATAAGGCAACTGGGTACTATACCAACTACGAGCCTTCTGGTTACACTTGATGTGTGTAGCCTGTATACGTCCATTACCCACGACAAGGGGATTAGGGCCACTAAACTACTGCTGGATAAGTCTAGCCTATCACCCAACTCCATCCAATTCAGTCTAGATCTTCTCGAATTGGTGCTATATGAGAATTTTTTCCTATTTGGAGATACCTTCTATGTACAGAAGCGGGGGACCGCAATGGGGTCCAACGTAGCTCCGGCATACGCTAACGCCTACATGGATTGCTTTGAGTCTGAATATGTGTACAACCATACACTTTTTTTACAACATGTGTCACTTTACCATCGATACATCGATTATATTTTTTCTCATCTGGAATGGTACGTCGGACAATCTACTATGTTTCTTCCATTACCTTAATTCAATCTTCCCTGAATTACAGTTCACTATTCACTATGATGACTCACGCATCCCATTCCTTGATACAGTAGTAATCAAAGATCAAACAGGGAACTTGTCAACCGATCTTTTCACTAAACCTACGGACTGCAATAGTCTACTTCACTATTCAAGTTGCCATCCGAAGTCCATCAAAAATAGCTTGCCCCGCTCCCAATTCAAACGGGTCACACGTATAGTGACAAATTCTACAACATGTGACACCAGACTCCAAACCATTGCCGACAAATTCAGAGAAAGGCATTATCCGGAAAAACTACTCGACAAAGAGATGACATTAGCAAAGTCGCCTCCATCCCCTCCCCCACCACGACAATCCATCGATAGAGTACCATTTGTGCATACGCACCATCCCTTTATGCCCAAAATCTATGCCACCATTAAAAAACACTGGCCCCTTCTAGCTCAATCATACCCGGATATTACTCCTTTTCAAAACCCTGTTTTGTTCAGCACCAGAAGACCTACCAATATCAAGGACAGGGTAGTGAGGGCTGACATTGGTAGCTCACATCCAACTACAACTCAAAAACTACTACACACCCGACGCAAGGGCACATTTCCGTGTCTTGGGTGTGCGGCCTGTTCCAACGTGATCAAATCTGACAGTGTACTACATCCACGAACAGGAAAATCATACCCAATTAACGGCTATTTTACATGCGACTCTAACTTCGTAATTTATGTCATCAAATGTCCTTGTGGTCTCCTCTATGTAGGGGAGACTACTCAACACATCAGGGACAGGATAACCGGACATAAGTCCACTATACGATGTGGTAAAACGTGGCTTCCTTTGCCAGATCATTTTGCTAAGGCAAAACACACGGTTGCACAGCTTAAGTTTCAGGTTCTAGAACACGTCCCACGTCCACGCAGGGGGGGTAACCACATAAAAATACTCAAACGAAGAGAGACATTCTGGATATATACCCTGGATACATTGTCACCACGAGGTCTAAACCGTGAAATCGATTGGTCTGTCTAAATTGAATGTGATTTGCATAGTACATTTCTATTTTACTAATTATGTCCCCTATCTTTCTTAGACCCGCTGAGTATAACCAACACTGGTGAGTCCACATGGCTAATAGCACAAGACTAATTGTTGCATTTTATTTATTACATTTGTAGGAGGAATCAGTACCCCATTTTCCTTCATTTCCTTCCTTTTTCCCTCTATCCAGTCTCTATACAGTTACAGTTATATCATGTCCACTCATTTTTCTTCCCCCCATCCCCTCCCCCCGTCTGTTCTTTTCCTCATTTTTCCTATAACTCCACTGTTCTTTAAACAACTTCCCCCGTTTTTTTTCGCTTTGTTTACATCATTTCCCTGCCTCCATACTACACAGGCGCATTGCACCATTCATGGCTCACATCCCCAGTGCACTCTGCGCAGCCGCAGTAGCACTTTCATTACCGTCTATGGCACTTCCGGTCCGGATGACGCACATCCGGTCCGGCGATACTTGCCGGCTTTTAAACCCGGCGTCTTCATTCCTACAGCACACTGCAAACCAGCAAGACGCGGGAGCGTCGCTGTCTCACACCACCATAAGGTAATTTCGCCGTGTGCAAGTTTTTTCCTCTTTAATCTTTTGCCGGATTGCTTAGCACATTACTGGTAATACAACCCTGACTTGGGGACCCTTTAAGACTATTGGTTACATAGGTAATATTTGCCCCCTTTTTTTCATGGGTTACTACCTTCATGTGTTTACCTATAATATGACAGTACTGATGTCCCTATTTTCTTCTCTGAACAGACTATACACCTTACAACTTGATAGTTCTTCCCATCCAACAACCTTCCAGGTACTTGTTATTCATAGGTTCTGCATGCATATCCACCTTTTTTTCATCTCAATATATTTTAATCCCCTATTCCTCCTACATTTTACATCCCAGGCCTTCCTCCGGGAGATACTTCTTCCTGACTTTGGCTCTAAACTATTCTATTGCAACAGGTATTTATCATTATACATACTACTCACCAGTGTTGTACCACTATAGCTTGTCACCTAAACTAATTTTGTACCAACTTCCTTTTATTTAGTAAGACACTAGGTGCCCTCAAGAAAAACTTCCTCTGAAACAGTTTTCAGGTATAATTGTCCTCCATTTTTTTGAACTTCATGACTTTTCTATCTATACTCATACTTTGGGTTGATGCCAATCACCACTTTATCTATTCACCTTCTTTACTCTCGGCATACGGTTGGTGCCTGTTGGTCTTAATGTATATACACTTCCATAGTATACAATTGGCGAAATGTTTTATTTTATTTGTCCTGTTGTTTGTATGTATATTTGTTATTATTTTTTGTTTATTTCAACCATGTTTTGTTATTATTTTTTCATAGCGGCGTTTGAAAAAGACTCGGGAGGAGTCGAAACGTTATGTTCATGTCGCTTTGATTATCATGCTTCTCTAGTTGGTTGGTTGTATCAATAAAAATTTGTTATATTATGCATGTAATTCCGCCTTGAGAGTGCAGTGCTATTTATATTATTAGTTTGGGATTTATTCCATGACACTAGCACCTCGCCATTGATAGTTTCGAGTGCACATCAATTATCCTTTATTTTTTTTTTTATAATAGGTAGTACTAGTTATACCTGCAAGTGCTGTTGAAACAACCACAACAGATATAAATTAATAATGGTATATAGGTATCACAGTGCATAGTTACTCATGGACAATGTCGATGTAATACTGTACCTCAATAAAGTCTGCGTCAACCATTATGCTTGTTAGTCTTGTAGATTGTTAAAGAGGGAACGGTCTTTTTTTTGTTGGTCATAGGTGGAGTATTAGACAGTAAATGATTACTGCTGTCGTATTTTTGGCGTCCCTAGGGCGCAATAACGCTGCGTAACGTCACATTTTATAGAGTCATATAATTGACACACGCTACCCTACCCTACGCGTGACAGTAGGAAGGTAGTGTTGACGGATAAAGCCTTGCGCAACCAGACATGCTTTTACCCTCTTCAACACTGTCCAAGCAAAAAATGCATGATTGCAGCCGCAGACTTTATTGACGTACAGTATAACATCGCCATTACCCATCAGAGGCTGTCCATTGTCTGATACAGACATAGAATATACCTTTGCTATCCGTAGCCTTTCTTTCACCTACACTTGCAGGCACACACTTAAATTATGACAATGCATTATGTTTTTTTAAATGGTTATTTTTTATCGTACATTATTGTGTCATCACATTGATGAGTCCATGCTGGACATGTCATACATGCTGTACAAAGTAACGATTTTATTAACTTAAATAATTGAAATGTCTGTGACTGTCACATCTAAACTGCAATGATGATGATGATGAGTGAGGATTACAAAATCCATTGTCTTCACTATGTTATGGTTTAACATAGCGTTCCTTAAGCATTATTCATAAATACAAAAATGGACTTTTATTGTTAAATTTACAACACTATATTTTGTAACCAATTTTTTGGGTGGTGTGTTGTTCCATTTCTTGTTGGCATGTGCATATATGCGTTTATATTTGCAGTGTCTTTATTTTTATTCTTGAAGTTAGGAAACATGTGTATCTTCGTACCGTGTTAGCCATTAGATAGAAAAATATTTAGACTTGAGAGTCCACAGTGGTTGATACCTTTAAATGGATAACTGAAAAGATGGTAACAAATTGCAAGCTTTCGAGGCTACTCACGTCTCTTCTTCAGGCAAAGACTAAAACAAAAAATGAAGCATCACATATTTCTATACACAACAGGACACAGGAATAGTGCAATAGGTAAGACAAGTAAGTGACGTGTAGCAGAACTGTCATTATCACAGAGGGATGAACATAAATATTGGAACAGTTCCTAGATAAGGATAGAAAGTTTTATTGCCCTCTGATTGGGGTCTGGTTTTGTGTTTTCATGCCCCTGGAAGGGCAGAGACGCAGATTCCTTAATTGATATAGAATGACATAAATCCGTGTGATCTATTCATTCATTCCATCACTAACAGTGTCAAAGGTCATGATGAGCTTATATTCTGAAACCTTTGTATCTTTCTCATATTTGAAGTTATATTTTAATACCAGTATTTCCATATCCATCATGCTATGACCGGGCATACAAAAGTGTTTTTGCCACAGGTAAATCCATTATTTTTTCTCTTATTGTGTGGCGCTGATAATTCATCCTTGTTCTCATTTTTTGGCCGGTCTCCCCTCACTTGTCCCTCCCTCACTTGTCTTACCTATTCCTGTGTCCTGTTGTTTGTAGAAATATGTGATTCTTCATTTTTTTTTTTAGTCTTAGCCTGATGAAGAGACCTGAGTAGTCTCGAAAGCTTTGAATTTGTTACCATATTTTCAGTTAGCCATTAAACGGTATCAACCACAGAGGACTCTCAAGTATAAATATTTTTCTATTCTTGGAATTGAAATTCATCATTTTATTGTCCTAGTAAAACTTCATTTATTCTTGTTTGAAGTACATACATTTGCAATGGCCATGTAACAAGACAATAACTCAATATTTTGTGCCTACACCCTCCTTGACCCTGGGCTTCAACAGCGCCAGTTGCTGCTCAGAAGTGTTAGATTCACAGATGAAAACAATCGCTGATGTGTTTGTGGGTTCAGTAACGCCTGCTGTTCCCCTGCTGTGTGTCTGGCAAAAATTACTGCTGCTAACTACAACTTCAACTTCAAACGTCTCATACTAGGCCTCTGCCTACACCCTCCTTGACCCTGGGCTTCAACAGCGCCAGTTGCTGCTCAGAAGTGTTAGATGCACAGATGAAAACAATCGCTGATGTGTTTGTGGGGTTCAGTAACGCCTGCTGTTCCCCTGCTGTGTGTCTAGCAAAAATTACTGCTGCTAACTACAACTTCAACTTCAAACGTCTCATACTAGGCCTCTGCCTACACCCTCCTTGACCCTGGGCTTCAACAGCGCCAGTTGCTGCTCAGAAGTGTTAGATGCACAGATGAAAACAATCGCTGATGTGTTTGTGGGGTTCAGTAACGCCTGCTGTTCCCCTGCTGTGTGTCTGGCAAAAATTACTGCTGCTAACTACAACTTCAACTTCAAACGTCTCATACTAGGCCTCTGCCTACACCCTCCTTGACCCTGGGCTTCAACAGCGCCAGTTGCTGCTCAGAAGTGTTAGATGCACAGATGAAAACAATCGCTGATGTGTTTGTGGGGTTCAGTAACGCCTGCTGTTCCCCTGCTGTGTGTCCGGCAAAAATTACTGCTAGCTACCTAATCATGGTGAAAAAAACATGACATCTCAAAGTGTCTAGTGCTACACATAGATATGAGGCTACACCCTGATTTCTAAGCTGTAAACATTTGAAACGTCAACTTTCAAACCATAAAATGATTAGTCTTTGTCACAAATCTGTAACAAAATAATTGTGACATATTATTACAGATATGCACATGTCGAAAACAAATGCAAACACAAAAGCCTACTTATGCTATAAGATACTGATGGTCAACCTTGTCACTCCATAGCTTAGACAAATCCAACTCACATCATGATGACTCAAATGCTGCAATGTTGAAGTGCATAATGTGGGTTGAACTTTGACAACTGCTGCAGTGCGAAGGTTATACTTCAGTGTTCTTGCCTTTGAAATAAAAGCATACAAGTAAATATAATAATCCAATGTTGATTAAGGGACGTGATGTACACCTGTAATATTGTGCAAACAATGCATGTAGGAATAGTCCTCTTCAACATTACTTATATTTGTGTCATTTTAAAAAATACATATTTGATTAGAAAGTTAACAGCCCATATCATAAAGGTCCTTCATGTAAACATGATAATCGCTAACAAAAATCATGCATTACCTTGGTAAAGTCAATAGTGCATAGTCACAATAGCAAAATATATACCTGTAAGTGGTGCTGAAAGAACGACAACTGATAGAATACGTGAATGATATATATTTATCGGACTGAATAGCGACATCTGTACAATGTCGATATAATACTGTACCTTAACAAAACAGCTGTGTCACACCTCACACTCGTTTTTCTTGTAGCTTGTTATGTAATAGGGCACATGCGTGTATGTTTCATCATAGGTGCATGTTTACTGAGTAAAGCAGTCATGACAACGCCTTTGTGTTGTCGGTACGCTTGCGATGATGAACGATGCGCATCGTGAATGTTAGTCTGCGTCATAAGACGTACAGACGCTTCAATACCCAACGCGTCACAGCAGGAAGCCAGTCTGTGCGTCCAAACAAAGGCGCAACCATACATGCACGTAACCTTTTATAAAGCTAGATAAAAAAAAGGATGTAGTAGTAACGCACACTTTATTGAGGTACAGTATTGCATCGCCATTCACCATCTGTGGCTATGCAGTCTCATCTATATATACCTTATCTATCCGTTGTCATGCTTGCAAGTCCACAGTCAGGCATAAATATCTGTTTTCACTCTGCACTATGCACTTTTTAAATTTTTGTTTTGTTAATATAAATGATTGGCACATATTATCAGTATTACATGATGGAAATTTTGAATATTTTTTTAAAAATTTTAGTGATATTATTCACCAAATGTAAAGTTTTATGAATGTCAAAGAAAACTTGTAATGCTGATTATGTTTTTAAGTCAGCCATTCATTGTCTACACAATAAAAATGGTGTACATACTGTTACTTACCCATCATTAATGGATTCTGATGTGTACTTGTATGCTTTTATTTTAAACCGTATAGCAGATTATTTAACCTATTTTAATTGTGGTTTGCATTGCTTTTCAACATGTTAATGTATGCGTTTATGTTTGTAAATTATTAATTTACATATATTTTTTAAGTTAAATCATCATCTTATGGTACTAAAGTTTATATTTCTCTTGTTTGGAGTATAGACATTTTTAATTGACACGTAACAAGGAAAATACTTGATATAGTATTTAAACATCCTCCTTGACCCTGGGCTACAACACCGCCAGTTGTTGCTCAGAAGTGCTGTTAGCACAGTCTACACTTGCTCCTGTGTTACTGGGGTTCAGTAATGTCAGCTGTTCCCCTGCTGTGTGTACGGCAAAAAGTCCTGCTGCCTCCACCCTGTTCTCTTCTCATCCCTGGGCTACAACACCGCCAGTTGTTGCTCGGAAGTGCTGTTAGCACAGTGAACACTTGCTCCTGTGTTACTGGGGTTCAGTAATGTCAGCTGTTCCCCTGCTGTGTGAACGGCAAAAAGTCCTGCTGCCTCCACCATGTTCTCTTCTCATCCCTGGGCTACAACACCGCCAGTTGTTGCTCGGAAGTGCTGTTAGCACAGTCTACACTTGCTCCTGTGTTACTGGGTTCAGTAATGTCAGCTGTTCCCCTGCTGTGTGTACGGCAAAAAGTCCTGCTGCCTCCACCCTGTTCTCTTCTCATCCCTGGGCTACAACACCGCCAGTTGTTGCTCGGAAGTGCTGTTAGCACAGTGAACACTTGCTCCTGTGTTACTGGGGTTCAGTAATGTCAGCTGTTCCCCTGCTGTGTGAACGGCAAAAAGTCCTGCTGCCTCCACCATGTTCTCTTCTCATCCCTGGGCTACAACACCGCCAGTTGTTGCTCGGAAGTGCTGTTAGCACAGTCTACACTTGCTCCTGTGTTACTGGGGTTCAGTAATGTCAGCTGTTCCCCTGCTGTGTGAACGGCAAAAAGTCCTGCTGCCTCCACCATGTTCTCTTCTCATCCCTGGGCTACAACACCGCCAGTTGTTGCTCGGAAGTGCTGTTAGCACAGTGAACACTTGCTCCTGTGTTACTGGGGTTCAGTAATGTCAGCTGTTCCCCTGCTGTGTGAACAGCAAAAAGTCCTGCTGCCTCCACCATGTTCTCTTCTCATCCCTGGGCTACAACACCGCCAGTTGTTGCTCGAAGTGCTGTTAGCACAGTGAACACTTGCTCCTGTGTTACTGGGGTTCAGTAATGTCAGCTGTTCCCCTGCTGTGTGAACGGCAAAAAGTCCTGCTGCCTCCACCATGTTCTCTTCTCATCCCTGGGCTACAACACCGCCAGTTGTTGCTCGGAAGTGCTGTTAGCACAGTGAACACTTGCTCCTGTGTTACTGGGGTTCAGTAATGTCAGCTGTTCCCCTGCTGTGTGAACGGCAAAAAGTCCTGCTGCCTCCACCATGTTCTCTTCTCATCCCTGGGCTACAACACTGCCAGTTGTCGCTCGGAAGTGCTGTTAGCACAGTGAACACTTGCTCCTGTGTTACTGGGTTCAGTAATGTCAGCTGTTCCCCTGCTGTGTGAACGGCAAAAAGTCCTGCTGCCTCCACCATGTTCTCTTCTCATCCCTGGGCTACAACACCGCCAGTTGTTGCTCGGAAGTGCTGTTAGCACAGTCTACACTTGCTCCTGTGTTACTGGGGTTCAGTAATGTCAGCTGTTCCCCTGCTGTGTGTACGGCAAAAAGTCCTGCTGCCTCCACCCTGTTCTCTTCTCATCCCTGGGCTACAACACCGCCAGTTGTTGCTCGGAAGTGCTGTTAGCACAGTGAACACTTGCTCCTGTGTTACGGGGGTTCAGTAATGTCAGCTGTTCCCCTGCTGTGTGAACGGCAAAAAGTCCTGCTGCCTCCACCATGTTCTCTTCTCGTCCCTGGGCTACAACACCGCCAGTTGTTGCTCGGAAGTGCTGTTAGCACAGTGAACACTTGCTCCTGTGTTACTGGGTTCAGTAATGTCACTGTTCCCCTGCTGTGTGAACGACAAAAAGTCCTGCTGCCTCCACCATGTTCTCTTCTCATCCCTGGGCTACAACACCGCCAGTTGTTGCTCGGAAGTGCTGTTAGCACAGTGAACACTTGCTCCTGTGTTACTGGGTTCAGTAATGTCAGCTGTTCCCCTGCTGTGTGAACGGCAAAAAGTCCTGCTGCCTCCACCATGTTCTCTTCTCATCCCTGGGCTACAACACCGCCAGTTGTTGCTCTGAAGTGCTGTTAGCACAGTCTACACTTGCTCCTGTGTTACTGGGGTTCAGTAATGTCAGCTGTTCCCCTGCTGTGTGAACGGCAAAAAGTCCTGCTGCCTCCACCATGTTCTCTTCTCATCCCGGGGCTACAACACCGCCAGTTGTTGCTCGGAAGTGCTGTTAGCACAGTCAACACTTGCTCCTGTGTTACTGGGGTTCAGTAATGTCAGCTGTTCCCTGCTGTGTGAACGGCAAAAAGTCCTGCTGCCTCCACCATGTTCTCTTCTCATCCCTGGGCTACAACACCGCCAGTTGTTGCTCGGAAGTGTCATTGGCACGGGTACTCACTCCTGCCCAGACTGGTTACAGCACGCCATCTGTTTCCTGTCAGTGTAAACGTCACTTAGCCTCCAATAAGTTGTCCTGTCGTGTTGCGATCGGGTTAGCCGACTCTATGGTGCTTGGAGTTTAGGTGCTTCCTATGTGTGCTACGGGATATGCAAATAAAGGCTGTTTCCGTTTGACAATAGGACAATCACCCACTGTAGTACTGTGGGATTCGGTAACTGCGGCCGGCTCGCGGCCTGTCATCTTAAATTTCCATGGGTACCTTCTGCTACCCGTCCGGGTTCCAGTACCGTCAGCTGGTTCTCCACAGTGCCTTTGGCCTAGGTGCCTCCATCTCGGTATCCGAGTTCCAGCAATGTCTGCTGGTCCTTGGTAGTGCTTTGGAGCACAGGTACCTCCTGCTTAGTAACCGTGTCCCAGTAACGTCAGCTGGTCCTCGGTTGTGCCATTGGCTCTTTTCCTTCTGCTGCCCCTCCGGTTCCAGCACAGTCAGCTGGTCCTCGTTACTTGGATTGGCTCTTGTACCTTCTGCTACCCGTCCGGGTTCCAGTACCGTCAGCTGGTTCTCCGCAGTGCCTTTGGCCTAGGTGCCTCCATCTCGGTATCCGAGTTCCAGCAATGTCTGCTGGTCCTTGGGAGTGCTTTGGAGCACAGGTACCTCCTGCTTAGTAACCGTTTCCCAGTAACGTCAGCTGGTCCTCGGTTGTGCCATTGGCTCTTTTCCTTCTGCTGCCCCTCCGGGTTCCAGCACAGTCAGCTGGTCCTCGTTACTTGGATTGGCTCTTGTACCTTCTGCTACCCATCCGGGTTCCAGTACCGTCAGCTGGTTCTCCGCAGTGCCTTTGGCCTAGGTGCCTCCATCTCGGTATCCGAGTTCCAGCAATGTCTGCTGGTCCTTGGTAGTGCTTTGGAGCACAGGTACCTCCTGCTTAGTAACCGTGTCCCAGTAACGTCAGCTGGTCCTCGGTTGTGCCATTGGCTCTTTTCCTTCTGCTGCCCCTCCGGGTTCCAGCACAGTCAGCTGGTCCTCATTACTTGCATTGACTCTTGTACCTTCTGCAACATTTACAAATTGAAGATTTTTTCAATGCTTTTTTGGGTAATCACTCTGGATCTCCAACAATGAAGACGACGACCCTGATGACCACCCCGAAGAAGATGACGACCACAAGGACGACGAGCATCAAGCCAACCAGCCTAAACACCATCACAAAGAAGAAATAAAAGATTACCAAACAGGACTAAGAAGGTTAAGACAAACTACAAGATACAGAACAAGAGACTTAAGAACAATAAGCAGAAGATCAAAAAGCAGAAGAACATGAAGTATAAGACCAAAATGAAGAGCAAAATATATGCTCTAAATTCTAAGCAGAAGAAGACTAAGCAGTGTATGGGGTGAGTCCGTTCCTCCTCGTGGTGCCCCTGGAAAATGCCTGCTGCTGCAGGCTAAACTGAACACGGACAAATACTGTTGTAATTTAAATCTTTTGTGACCAGCAAGAACGGAAGGATGAAAAATTCATACTTGACAGATTACAAGTACACGGATTCTCTGTCACAAATAAGAATATGATGAAGAAGATGAAAGATGAAGTAGAATATGAAGAAGAATAATAGTTTTAATAAGAACAATATGAGTAATGTTAACAAAAAGATGAATAGCAAGAAGTTTAAGAAGAAGATAAAGAAGTGAAGATGAAGAATAATTTGATGAAAAAGATGAGCTGCTGAAGATTATGAAGGAGAAAGTGTGTGAAAAGTTAAAAAGGTGAAGTGAATGGAAGTTGTGAAATATACAATATTTGCCAAAAATAAAAAAACGTTAACAACATTGTCAATTTCTTGTCAATCCGAACATCTTTAAAAAAAAAATATTTATGCTATTCCATTTTGATTGGGTTAAACATCTATGCCCTTTAAGGTCTCCTCAACCTTCCACAATACATTGTACATTACTCTTTGTGTTTTCCTTCATGTACAATTAACCAACAAGGCAAGAATAGGGTTTTTTTAATTCCGATATTTTGTTCCCATAGACTTACATTGGATTTCCGGTATCGGGTATCGCGATATTTTTTGGGTATCGGCGATACCATTCCGATTCCGATACTTTTGGATATCGGAAAGTATCGCTCACCCTAGTCATAGAACATGTGGCCAAAATGCAAGAGAGAAATGGAGACAGTCTACCATTAGTCCGAGAACATATGGAAGCAGCACAAAGGTCACAGAGGCAGGTCTATAACCGGGAGGCACGGGTAAGGTCTTTAAACCCTGGGGGATCGGGTGTTGGTACTTGTGCCTACAGTGGATAGTAAGTTCCTTGCAAGGTGGCAGGGACCCTACGACATTTATAGTGTAAGGTGGGACCAGTAAACTATAAAGTACAGCAACCAGCGCGGAGAAAGCCAGAAACAGGTTAAAACCATGTGAATCAGCTCAAACCATGGAAAGACAGAGACACGCTTGGTGAGGATTGTCCACGGCCTGCATTTCCAGTACGGTGGCTTCCTTGCCTCAGGAGAAGGCAAGAGAAGTCCTCTCCGCCATCAAATACCAGAACTTTGTCCCCAGACAAGTTCAGGAAGTCCGGAGTTGTTAGCCAAAATACAGATGTTTTTTCGGAACTTCCTGGTCATACCTCCCTAATCCAACATGACATTGTCACTGAGCAGCAGGGCCAAAGTACAATTAAAGCCTATCGGCTGCCTGAGGCCCGGACAAGCCAGCAAGGAAGATGTCAAGAAGATGCTGCCGTTAGGGGTCATTGAAGATCCCAGAGTGAGTGGGCCAGCCCAATAGTCCTAATACCAAAGCCAGATGGGACACTAAGGTTCGTAATGACTTCAGAAAACGAATGAAATTTCAAAAGTTTGACGCCTCCCCATGCCCCGGGTCGGTGAGTTAATAGAGCGGTTTGGGCAGGACCGTTATTTTTCAGTCATTGACCTCACAAAGGGTATTGGAAGGTGCCCCTAACAAAAGCAGCGAGAGAGAAAACGACTTTTGTAACACCGAGGGACTGTTCCAGTATTTATATCCACCCTTCGGGTTGCATGTGGCGCTCCAGCGACATTCCAGAGGTTAATGGACGTTGTTCTTCGTCCTCATCGCCGATATGCCGCGGACAATCTGGACGATATTGTGGTGTACAGACAGACTGGAAAAGTCACTTAGCCAAGGTACAGGCGGTGATACATTCGCTGAGACAAGCAGGGCTAACTGCCAACCCAAACAAGTGTTCCATAGGGTTGGAGGAAGCTCGGTACCTGGGGTATGTGATTGTGAGAGGAGTTATCAAACCCCAAATAAACAAAGTGGAGGCAATCCAAAACTGCCGCCGTCCCTCACCACAAAACAAGTGAAAGAGTTTTGGGGTTAGTGGGATACTACCAGCGGTTTTTCCCAATTTTGCAACCCTGTCGGCGCCGTTAACTGACTGCCTAAAAAGGAAAGGGAAATCAGTAATGGTGGATGAATTTTCCTTTTAAAAAAGCGTTTTTTAAACTAAAAGGGCACTGTGTGTGTCACCTTTTTTGATCAAACCCGACTTTAAAAGAGAATTCATTTGGGCCAGACAGATTTCGTCCAGAGGTAGGTGTGGGTGCCGTGTTGTTCAGGGGTTAACGGGGGAGCAAAACCCATTAGTTTCCTGATCGAAAGCTTACTCCAGCTGAAACCGTTTCACATTGTAGAGAGAGGGCCTGGGGGGATCAAGTGGGCACTGGGTCGTTGCGTACATTGTTGGGGAGAACATTTGGTTGGAACTGATCATTCCCCTGTGATGGCAGGGTTGTAGCCCAGGGGTAGAGTTCAGGTGGTGATAGATGAACATAACAGGAAACAGGATAACTTGCCAAAAGTTATTTAATCGGAAAACGGAAAGGCAAATTCGGCGAAACCAGGGCCTTGTTCATTTTCAGAAAAGTAAGCCGGTCTAAAATTATGGAGGATAGTCGAAAAGCGACGGGGGTTAGTCCCAACCACCTGCACCCACTAAAGACCGCTCCGAAAAACACTGGCAGCAGGGCAAGCCAGCCCCTCCAATGCATTACTGGCAAGCTCTGGCCATGAAAACCAGCTTAGGGGACCCAAAACTTGAAAGGGGAAGAGCCATTGTGGGGTACAGTGAGAGGGCAAGACTGTGTCTGCCCATCATCTTTCGGAAACGTTGCCTTGGGGGACTGGAGGCGTCTGGGGAAGGGTGTAACATTGGGTGGCCCCGCCACAAAAACTTTCCCCACATTTGGAACATACGGTTTGCCTTGTGCAGAAGGCTGCTTTGTTGCCCCTCGGGGTTGCAGAGCTGTCTCCACGCCTCGAGCACAGGTTTGCTTTGTAAAGCAGTGCAGCACGGCTCTTCGGTTTTAATGGGAACTTTTATGGATTGCACCAGTGTGTTTTGGTTCCCCGAAATTTTCGCTCCGGTTCAAACGGTTGTGATGGGGCTTGTAAGTTTGCCCCAAAGTAGCAGGTCAAGGAGGGTTTCACCCAATAATCGACGGGTGAGAATGTGGGCAAAGGCGACGGCGTTTTCTCAGGAAACGCAGCATGAAAACCCACCCGGTTGTGCAGACTCCCAACCTGGCCAACAAACGCTTTCCTTTAAAAAAACGTCATCTCTGCCTGTTCTCACCCCCCACCCTTGCTCCACAAAATGATAGAACGTTGGTACCTCCCTCGTAGCGATTTTTTCCTTCCTTCATTGAGTCCTCCTCATCCCTCACAAAGTGGGCCCTGCCCAGCCCTTTGTGAGGAACCCGTTGGCTGACTGTCCAAAGGTGAGGGAATTTGTAAATCCTCATCCCCACCTCTTCCAAAACCTATCCCTTGTGTTGCAGTGTTTTTTGAACAGGCGATAAGGGGGACAGTCAGGGACTAGGCATATCTCCCAACTCCCATCCGCGTTGATCATCAAACCCCTCAAAACGGGCAAAAGTCCTTACGTTGCCCACTCAGTAGTGGTGAAGGGGTGACGGTGAAAATTTTCGACTTGTTGCGCCTAAATGCAGCTAAATTCCCTTACTGCTGGCTGTGCTCACACAACCGTTTCCAACTTATGTAAGTGGAACCCACCTGGGGGGTACTTTCACATATGATGCGTGTTAGGAAGGCGAAATCGGGCTTTTGCAGAGGGGCAATGGCGACCCGGCCATGCGGGGAAGTGCCAAGTGGGCAATTTTAGGGGACCTTGTGCGCATTCTCAAGATGCGGATATTCCCTCAATAAATTTCGGAAACGACCAAGTTGAGCACATGGCCAGACATGGTATGTGAGTGAGGTTGCCAAAGCCCAGACTGCCACCAGATTTTGGGCCATTGTCACACACTACAACCCCTGGTGTAGATTCGCTGGCAAAAACCACACTTTCCTCTCCTCCCGTGGCATTCCAACCTCCTGCACTGTGGGCTTCATTCCCCATTGAAATTAATTTGAGGACGGCCTGTTGCGTTTTGGCCACAGGTGCTCTAACGGTCGCAACAGGTAAGCGTTCAAAAGGGGTTTCCCTGTAGAGGTAGACCTGGGTCCTGCAGCGATGATTCTTATGGAACTGGAGTAGGGGAGGAGTCAATGGGGGACAAATGGATTCCTGCAAAACTTGGGTTGGGCAGAACCCGTACCGCCACTCGCAAGATCTGTACCCCCGGTCCAAAAACATTGGGCCCAATGGGCCCGTGAGGGAAAGGTAAACGTCCCTGGCCCTGGGTAATGGTCCCCGCACGGTGGTCAGGTGGACCTTGCTACTGGGCGGCGTTTTTGTAGCGCATTGTTAATTTTTCCCTCAAATTTCTTTTGCGCCAGGGAGGCTTGCCCGCTGAAAAAAAAGCGGCTTGGGAATTTTTTATTGGGGGACTGCCAATGCCATTAAGTTCCGGAAACTTTTCAGTCTCCACCCAGCCGAAGAAGCTTTCAAGGGACAGGAGTTTTGCAAAAGCCAGCATTCAGAGCCTGTGCTCGTGGAAGGTTTGCCAAATTGGCCGTCTTTTTTCCCATGCCTGTGTAAACGATGGCTGTTTGTGGCCTGGGATGGGGAGGATGACCGGAACTTGCTGGTGGGTGGAATAACACTTTTGCTCTGGAAAAACATGACCGAGGTTCTTCCATGGTGATCCTTGGGAAGCCGAACCAATGTGTGGAGCTGGAGGGGGGAAAAGGCTCCAACACGAGGGTGAAGATTTAGGGCTTTCTGTTGGGGGGCCTACTCTCCAGGGTTTTTCTTTGTAACTCAAATCGTGCTTTTGGGGCCGCAATGTTTCCACAATTTGTGGTATTGAGGTTACTGGGCCTTTTACCTCTTTTTACTTTTTTTTACAAGCTTGCATTAAAGCAAATACCTGCAAGTGTTTTCCAAAAAAGGGACCACGCAGGCAATCCCCGGGACGCCCAATTTTGACTTTTGTAAAGAACTGGCTCCGAACAGGTGCCAAATGGAGGCTAAAATGCCCAACCGGTTGGGGAGCCCCACCTTTCCCTCCTTGGTTTTGTTACCGGTTTGGGTCAATTCTTCCCAGAGCTGTCCCACCACCTTCTTGTTCCTCACGCCAGTTTTGGGTCTTGGGGCCTCATCATCTCCACTACCCTTCCAACACCTGCTGCGTTGGGTGGTTGGGGCAGCACCATAAATCAACAGAAACTGGAACCTGGTTTTCCATAACAGATGCGTTTTCTGCGGTTGTGCTGTCCATCGGCCGGCTCACCCCGCCTTTTCAGATTAGAGAGGGCACAGCGTTGGCCACTGCTACTCCCTCTTCTTCAAATTGCAGAAAGCTGCTTGGCTGGGCCCCTGTTTTTCAACCACAGATTCTGAAACAGGAAGCAGAGCCCCAGCTGGCTCCAGTTCAGAACCTCCTTTACTGCTGGGCAATTTGAAGGCGGGAAAGAGACAGATTTTGCTCAACAGTGTTGTGGTCCTGAGGGAAGGTGGAAGCAATTGAAGTCGAGCATTGGCTGCCATCCAACCAACAACGGCTTCAATTTGTTCTTTTCCGCAGCAGGGGGTACGCCGACCTCCTACAAAAGTGCGCATAAAAGGAACGCTCACGGGGAAAATGGTGGATGCTGTGTCACTGGGGGCGGCAGCAACACAGAATCCCCACGTCCCTCTCCCTGCTGAAACCCAAACGGCCACGACCACGTGCCTTACACCCTGCCTTTCTTCATCTTGGTAGATTGATAAAGAAAGTCAGAAAAAGTTATAAGGCCTAAGTGTGGTTATTACGCAGGACTGCAGTGAACACTGCAGACAACTGTTTCACTAGGTGTGAAAGGCTCCTTTGTGTACTTCTATAGTGTTTGCAACCAATGTATTGGATACGGATGGTAGCGCGGCACACTAATAGATTAGAGTTATTTTAAATAGAATGGAGCAGCCACCAATTAAGAGAAAAAATGTCAAGGATGAGGCAGTGACACACGTTCAGCAGACTACAACCAGCAGTGGTTGAAGAACTAACTGGAGCGTGATCTGCACTCCAAAAATGAAAACCTCAGAACTAAGTGAAACACTGCACACAAACTGTTCACTATCTCTGAAAGGCTCCTTTGTGTACTTCTATAGTGTTTGCAACCAATGTATTGGATACGGATGGAAGCGGCGTCACACTAAAGATTAGAGTTATTTTAAATAGAATGGAGCAGCACCAATTAGAGAAAAATACAAAGATGAGCAGTGACACACGTTCAGCAGACTACAACCAGCAGTGGTTAAGAACTAACTGGAGCGTGATCTGCACCCCAAAAAATGAAAACCTCAGACTAGAGTGAACACTGCACACAACAGTTTCACTAATCTCTGAAAGGCTCCTTTGTGTACTTCTATAGTGTTTGCAACCAATGTATATGGATACGGATGGAAGCGCGTCAGACTAATGGTTTAGAGTTATTTTAAAATAGAATGGAGCAGCACCATTAGAGAAAAATGTCCAAGGTGAGGCAGTTACCACACGTTCAGCAGTCTACAACCAGCAATGGTTTAGAAACTAACTGGAGCTGATCTGCACTCCAAAAATAAAACCTCAGACTAGAGTGAACACTGCACACAACTGTTCACTATCTCTGAAAGGCTCCTTTCTGTACTTCTATAGTGTTTGCAACTAGTGTTGAGCGATACTGCCGATATCTAAAAATATCGGATCGGAATGGTATCGCCGATATTAATCGGCGATACCCGATACCGATACCGGAAGCCAATGTAAGTCTATGGGAACCAAATATCGACAAAAAAAAAAACATTCTTGCCTTGTTGGTTAATTGTACATGAAGGAAAAACACAAAGAGTAATGTAGAATGTATTGGGGAGGTTGAGGAGACAAAAAGGCATACATGTTTAACCCAATGCATTGGAATAGCATTAATATATTTTTTTTTGGAAATACGTTTGGATTGACGAACAAATTGACAATGTTGTTAACCTTTTTTCTATTTTGGGGAATATTATTGTTTTCACAACTTCCATGCTCTTCACCTTTTAACTTTGCCATGCCACACTTTCTCCTTCATAATTTTTCAGCAGCATCATCTTTCTCCCTCAAATTATTCTTCATCTTCCACCTTCTTAATCTTCTTCTTAAACTTCTTGCTATTCATGTTTTTGTTTACATTACTCATATTTTTATTATTAAACTATTAATCTTCTTCATATTCAAATTCTTCATCTTCTTCCTCTTCATCTTCTTCATCAAAATTCTTATTTGTGACAGAGATTCCTGTACTTGTATCTGTAAAAGTATGAATTTTTCATCCTTCCGTTCTTGCTGTCACAAAAGATTTAAATTACAACAGTATTTTTTCCGTGTTCAGTTTAGCCTGCTGCAGCAGGCATTTTCCAGGGGCACCACGAGGAGGAACGGACTCACCCCCATACACTGCTTAGTCTTCTTCTGCTTAAGAATTTAGAGCATATATTTTGCTCTTCATTTTGGTCTTATACTTCATGTTCTTCTGCTTTTTTTATCTTCTGCTTATTGTTCTTATGTCTGTTGTTCTGTATCTTGTAGTTTGTCTTAACCTTCATTGTCCTGTTGGTGATCTTCTTCAGGGTAATCTTTTATTTTTTCTTTGTGATGGTGTTCGGGCTGGTTGGCTTTATGCTCGTCGTCCTTGTTGTTCCCTCATCTTTCTGGGTGGTCTTTAAGGTCGTCTAATTTCCGAGAACCACGCGTTTACTGGAACCCAGACGGGTTCAGATGGAACAAGAGACAATGGAAGTAACGAGGACCAGCTGACTGTGCTGGAACCCGGAGGGGCAGCAGAAGGAAAAGAGGCAATGCACAACCGAGTACCAGCTGACTTTACTGTGACACGGTTTCTAAGCAGGAGGTACCTGTGCTCCAAAGCACTACCAAGGACCAGCAGACGTTGCTGGAACTCGTATACGGAGATGGAGGCACCTAGGCCAAAAAGCACGGGGAGAACCAGTTGAAGGTACTGGACCCCGGACGGGTAGCAGAAGGAAAGAAAACAATGTCCCCAACCGAGTACCAGCTGATGTTACTGTGACACGGTTACTAAGCAGGAGGTACCTGTGCTCCAAAGCACTACCAAGGACCAGCAGACGTTGCTGGAACTCGTATACGGAGATGGAGGCACCTAGGCCAAAGGCACTGGGGAGAACCAGTTGATGGTACTGGACCCCGGACGGGTAGCAGAAGGAAAAGAGGCAATGTCACAACCGAGTACCAGCTGACGTTACTGTGACACGGTTACTAAGCAGGAGGTACCTGTGCTCCAAAGCACTACCAAGAACCAGCAGACGTTGCTGGAACTCGTATACGGAGATGGAGGCACCTAGGCCAAAGGCACTGGGAGAACCGGTTGACGGTACTGGACCCCGGACGGGTAGCAGAACGCACCCATGAAAATGTAAGTTGACAGGACGCAAGCCGTCCGCAGTTACCGAATCACACAGTCCTACAGTGGGTGCTTGTCCTATTGTCACAATGGAAACAGCCTTTATTTACATATCACACAGCACACATAGGAATCACCTAAACTGCAGGCACCATAGAGTCGGCTAACCCGAATGCAACACGACAGCACAACTTATTGGAGGATAATTGACGTTTCACACTGCCAGGAAACAGCTGTCGTGCTGTAACCAGGCTGGCCAGGAGTCAGTACCCCTGCCAATTACTTACGAGCAACAAATGGCGGTGTTGTAGCCCAGGGAGTAGAGTTCAGGTGCTAGAAAGATGAACATAAACAGGAGACATGGAAAACGTTGCCAAACAGTTTTTAATCTGAAAACGGACAGGCAAATTCAGGTGATATCCATGCCTTGTTCATTTTCAGAAAAGTAAGCCGGTCTACATTCTCTGAGGATAGTCGCATGCGACGGTCTGTTAGTACACCACCTGCAGCACTAAAGACGCGCTCAGATAATACACTGGCAGCAGGGCAAGCCAGCACCTCCAATGCATACTGGCTAAGCTCTGGCCATGTATCCAACTTAGAGACCCAAAATTTGAAAGGGAAGAGGCATCTGGGAGTACACTTAGAGGGGAAGACAAGTAGTCTGTCACCATCTTACGGAAACGTTGCTTCCTGGTGACTGGAGCCGTCTCGGATGGTGTAGACCTTGCTGGCGCTGTCACAAAACTTCGCCACATTTGTAACATACAGCTCTTGCCCTGTGCAGAGGCGCTGCTTGTGCTCCCTCTTGTTGTAGAGGTGTCTACACTGCCTCGACGCACAGAGCTGCTTGTAAAGCAGTAGCAGCAGCATCTCTCTCGGCTGGAATGTACAACAGTATGGATTGCACCAGTGTGTCTTGGTACTCCCCATTTTACGGTCCCGGTTCCCCGATGTGATGAGGGTTTGTAAGTTGTCCCGGTAGCGAGGGTCTAGGAGGGTGTACACCCAATAATCTGATGTGGTGAGAATGTGGGCGATGCGGCGGTCGTTTCTCAGGCACTGAAGCATGAAATCAACCATGTGCTGCAGACTCCCAACTGGCCAACAAAAGCTGTCCTGTGGAAGAGGCGTCATCTCTGCCTCCTCTGCATCACCCCACCCTCGCTCTACATACTGACTAGAGCGTTGTGTACATCCCTCTGTAGGGATTTCTTCCTCCTCCATTGACTCCTCCTCCTCCTCATCCTCACAAAGTGAGCCCTGCCCAGCCCTTTGTGAGGAACCACGTTGCGCTGACTGTCCTGAAGGTAATTGAATTTGTGACTCCTCATCCTCCACCTCTTCCAAAACCTCTTCCTTTAGTGCTTTCAGTGATTTCTGAAGCAGGCAGATAAGGGGGACAGTCATGCTGACTAGTGCATCATCTGCACTCGCCATCCGCGTTGAGACATCAAACGCACGCAAAACGTCGCAGATGTCCTTCATAGAGGCCCACTCAGTAGTGGTGAAGTGTGGACGGCGCAAAGAGCGACTTGATTGCGCCTGATTGCAGCTGATACTCCATTACTGCTGTCTGCTGCTCACACAACCGCTCCAACATATGTAACGTGGAATTCCACCTGGTGGGTACGTCACATATGATGCGATTGTTCAGGAAGGCGAAATCGGCGTTGCAGAGCAGCAATGCGCGATCTGGCTATGCTGGAACGTCGCAAGTGAGCGCACTCTAGGCGGACCTTCTGCAGCAGTCCAGCAAGATCCGGATAGTCCCTCAAAAAACTCTGCACGACCAAGTTGAGCACATGTGCCAGACATGATATGTGAGTAAGGTTGCCAAGGCCCAGAGCTGCCACCAGATTTCGGCCATTGTCACACACTACCAAGCCTGGCTGGAGATTCGCAGGCAAAAACCACACGTCGCTCTCCTGCTTGATAGCATTCCAGACCTCCTGCGCTGTGTGGCTTAGATTCCCCATTGAAATCATTTTCAGGACGGCCTGTTGACGTTTGGCCACGGCTGTGCTCATATCGGTCGCAACAGGTAAGCGTTCACGGGTCCATGTGGAGGTATACCGTGACGGCTCGTGCAGCGATGATTCTGAGGAACTGGAGTAGGAGGAGGAATCAATGTGTACAGACGGATTCCTGCAATCCTTGGAGTTGGCAGAACACGTACTGCGCCACTGGCAAGATCTGTACCCGCTCCACAACATTGACCCAATGGGCAGTGAGGGAAAGGTATCGTCCCTGGCCATGGGTACTGGTCCACGCATCGGTGGTCAGGTGGACCCTGCTACTGACGGCGTTTAGTAGCGCATGTTTAATGTTTCCCTCGACATGTTTTTGCAGAGCAGGGACGGCTTGCCTGCTGAAATAAAATCGGCTGGGCACATTATATTGTGGGACTGCCAATGCCATTAAGTTCCTGAAACTGTCAGTCTCCACCAGCCTGAATGACAGCATTTCAAGGGACAGGAGTTTTGCAATGCCAGCATTCAGAGCCTGTGCTCGTGGATGGTTTGCCGAGTATGGCCGTCTTTTATCCCATGCCTGTGCTACCGATGGCTGTTTTGTGGCCTGGGAGTGTGACGATGACTGTGAACTTGCTGCTGTGGGTGGAATAACAGTTTGTCTATGGATAACAGTGACCGAGGTTCTTCCTTGGAGATCCTGTGAGGAAGCCGAACCAGGTGTGTGTGAGCTGGAGGTAGAGGCTCCAACACGACCTGAAGATGTAGGTGCTGCTGTAGGTTGGCCTACATCTCCAGTGTGTCTTTGTAACTCAGCTACGTGCTTTGTCCGTACATGTTTCCACATATTTGTGGTATTCAGGTTACTGATATTTTTACCTCTTTTAACTTTTTGCTTACACAACTTGCATTTAACATAGCAAATATCATCTACAAGTCTGTCAAAAAAGGACCACGCAGTGCAAGTCATGGGAGCGCCAATTTTGACATTTGTAAGAGAACTGCTCCCAACAGGTGCCAAACTGGAGGCTACAGGCAAGCGAGTCTGCAGCCTACCTCTCCCTCCTCTTTGTACCGTTGGGCCAATCTCTTCCTCAGAGCTGCTCCCACCACCTTCCTGTTGCTCACGCCATGTTGGGTCTCGGACTTCATCATCTCCACTACCCTCTTCCAACACCTGCTGCTGTTGGATGGTCTGGGCAGCACCATGCTCCACAAAACCTGGCACCTGAGTCTCATCATCATCATGAGATGCGTTCTGCGGTGTGCTGTCCATCGGCACTGGCTCACCCGCCTCTTCAGATTGAGAGAGACACAGCTGTTGCGCATCACTGCATACTCCCTCTTCTTCAAATTGCAGAATGCTGCTTGCCTGTGCCCGCGTTTGCGAGCCAACAGATTCTGAGAACAGAAGCAGAGACTCAGCTGGCTCCTTTACAGAACTCTCTGACTGCCTGGGCAATTTGACAGGCGGTGAACAGACAGATGGTTGCTCAACAGTGTTGTGTTCCTGAGAGGAGGTGGAAGGAATTGAAGTCGATGCATTGGCTGCCATCCAACCAACAACGGCTTCAATTTGTTCTTCCCGCAGCAGGGGGGCACGCCGAGCTCCTACCAAAGTGCGCATAAAGGAACGCTCATGGGTAAAACTGGTGGATGCTGTGTCACTGAGGGCGGCAGCAGCCACAGAATCCCCACGTCCTCTCCCTGCTGAAACTCCACGGCCACGACCACGTGCCTTACTCACTGACTTCTTCATCTTGGTAGATTGATAAAGAAAGTCAGAAAAGTTATAAGGCCTAAGTGTGGTTATTACGCAGAGACTGAAGTGAACACTGAAACACAACTGTTCACAATCTGTGAAAGGCTACTCCTTTGTCTACTTCTATAGTGTTTGCAACCAATGTATTGGATACGGATGGAAGCGCGTCACACTAATAGATTATATTTATTTTAAATGGAATGGAGCAGAACCAATTGGAGAGAAATGACAAGGATGAGGCACTGAGACACGCTCAGCAGAGTACAAGCAGCAGTGCTTGAACAAGTAACTGGAGCGTGATGTGCACTCAAAAAATAAAAAACACAGACTGAAGTGAACACTGAAACACAACTGTTCACAATCTGTGAAAGGCTACTCCTTTGTCTACTTCTATAGTGTTTGCAACCAATGTATTGGATACGGATGGAAGCGCGTCACACTAATAGATTATATTTATTTTAAATGGAATGGAGCAGAACCAATTGGAGAGAAATGACAAGGATGAGGCACTGAGACACGCTCAGCAGAGTACAAGCAGCAGTGCTTGAACAAGTAACTGGAGCGTGATGTGCACTCAAAAAATAAAAAACACAGACTGAAGTGAACACTGAAACACAACTGTTCACAATCTGTGAAAGGCTACTCCTTTGTCTACTTCTATAGTGTTTGCAACCAATGTATTGGATACGGATGGAAGCGCGTCACACTAATAGATTATATTTATTTTAAATGGAATGGAGCAGAACCAATTGGAGAGAAATGACAAGGATGAGGCACTGAGACACGCTCAGCAGAGTACAAGCAGCAGTGCTTGAACAAGTAACTGGAGCGTGATGTGCACTCAAAAAATAAAAAAAAACAGACTGAAGTGAACACTGAAACACAACTGTTCACAATCTGTGAAAGGCTACTCCTTTGTCTACTTCTATAGTGTTTGCAACCAATGTATTGGATACGGATGGAAGCGCGTCACACTAATAGATTATATTTATTTTAAATGGAATGGAGCAGAACCAATTGGAGAGAAATGACAAGGATGAGGCACTGAGACACGCTCAGCAGAGTACAAGCAGCAGTGCTTGAACAAGTAACTGGAGCGTGATGTGCACTCAAAAAATAAAAAACACAGACTGAAGTGAACACTGAAACACAACTGTTCACAATCTGTGAAAGGCTACTCCTTTGTCTACTTCTATAGTGTTTGCAACCAATGTATTGGATACGGATGGAAGCGCGTCACACTAATAGATTATATTTATTTTAAATGGAATGGAGCAGAACCAATTGGAGAGAAATGACAAGGATGAGGCACTGAGACACGCTCAGCAGAGTACAAGCAGCAGTGCTTGAACAAGTAACTGGAGCGTGATGTGCACTCAAAAAATAAAAAACAGACTGAAGTGAACACTGAAACACAACTGTTCACAATCTGTGAAAGGCTACTCCTTTTTCTACTTCTATAGTGTTTGCAACCAATGTATTGGATACGGATGGAAGCGCGTCACACTAAAATTTAAATTGCATGGAGCAGCAAGAATTACACTGAAGAAAAAAAAAAAGAGTCTGTGAGTGACACGTGCAGATGCCTACAGACAGCGTTGCATGCAGAGCAAACTGCAGCGTCACCTGCACTCACACACACCTTGCAGAGCTGTTAAAACAACACTGCAGGCAAAAGGAAGCTTTACACAGCGGTTGGTGCTAGCCTGCCTAAAGCACAGTACACTAAATCGCAATTTCTAACTGTCCCTCAGAGTCAGCACAGCAGCATTCTGTCCCTGAGGCTGGAGTCACACACAAACCACAAAAAATCGGTCCGTTTTAGACGGTCGACAATCGGATCAAAATAAAAACATCACACATCCTTCTGGCATCCGATTTTCCTTCAAAGATGCGATTTAGTCGCATGTGTGTGTACCTTGTAACATCCGATTTTCATCCGACTTGCGAGATTTTCTCGCAGGCTTGCAAAACTGACATATAATGGATCCAAAAGAATAGTATTTAAATGCCAAAAGAAAGAATAGATATATACACATAGAGCACATATATATATATATATATATATATATATATATGTCATTGTGACATATTTATATACATATATTTATAATTCTTACACTTCTACATACTGTTATAGCCGCTAATTCAATTGCCGGCTTCAGTGAAATCACAGAAGCCGACATGAAATGATACATTGTTTCCACACATTTAACCATGTAATTTCATGTATTTTTATATATGTTTGAAACATACAATTACATGAGTATATGTGTGCTAAATTTCAGACATGTAGGGGTTAATTAAAGGTGTAAATTCGTTGAAAAAAAATGCGTGGGCTCCCGCTGTATTTTCTCCACCAGACAGACAAAGCAAGCGAGTGGGGGCAGATAATAATAGCCTAGGGAGGGTACATTTTTTTGTGCCCCCCCTGGCTACTAACATCTGCCCCCAGACACCCCAGAAAGGGCAAATCTATAATTAGATTCGCCCTTTCTGGCACTTTGCCCGTCTATTCCCATTGCCCTGTAGCGGTGGCGAATGGGTTAATAAGGGGTTAAAATGACCTTGCAATTGAAAGGTCACTTTAAGCCAGGTTAATAATTGATAGCTGTCAATTAGACAACTATCAATTATTAATCCTATTGTATGAAAGAAAAATCAAACACACACAGTTTAATAAAAAATAAGTTTAATTAAATAATCACACAGTTTTTGACCATATTTTATTTTCCTGCTAAAACCATTTCCTGTAATAAAAATAAAATAAAAAAGCAAAATTATACTTACCAATCCGATGTACAGTCAGGTCCCACGGTGTAATCCATCAGAAAGGGTTAACAGGTTACAGGTCGCAGAGAGCTAATAATGCTGTCTCAGACCTGTATTCCCCTGAATGAATAAGTTCCTCTCCCAGCGAAAGTAGAGGAATAGATTCATGAATGGAGCTTAATTGATTTATTGCCAATTTAACTGTAGTGACCTGACCTAAAGGGAAAGTGGACACAATCAATTAAGCTTCATTCATGAAACACATCCTCTCCTGTCGCCAGGAGAGGAACTTATTCATTCAGGAGCTTTGAGCTGAGCATGCAGGATTACTTGCACTGCTTGGCTCAAAGCTAGTTAACCCTTTGTGAAGGATTACAGCGTGGGACGTGACAGATCGGCGGAATAGGTAAGAATAATGTTGTTTTATTTCTTTTTCTTTATTTTAGGAGATCAATGGCTTCGCACGGATTAAGTGTAAAATAAAATATGGTCAAAAAAATGTGTTTTTATTTCATTAAAATTATTTATTCTTAAAGTGTGTGTGTTTTTTTATTTACTTCAATAGAATTAATAATTGAAAGTTGTCTAATTGACAGCTATCAATTATTAACCTGCCTTAAGGTCACCTTTCAATTGCAAGGTGACAGTAAGGTGAGATTAACCCATTCGCCACCGCTACAGGGCAATGGGAATAGACGGGCAAAGTGCCAGAAAGGGCTAATCTAATATAGATTTGCCCTTTCTGGGGTGTCTGGGGGCAGATGTTAGTAGCCAGGGGGGGCACAAAAAAAATGCACCCTCCCTAGGCTATTATTATCTGCCCCCACTCGCTTTGCTTTGTCTGTCTGGTGGAGAAAATACAGCGGGAGCCCACGCATTTTTTTTCAACGAAATTACACCTTTAATTAACCCCTACATGTCTGAAATTTTGCACAAATACACTCATGTAATTGTATGTTTCAAATATATATAAAAATACATGAAATTACATGGTTAAATGTGTGGAAACAATGTATCATTTCATGTCGGCTTCTGTGATTTCACAAAACCCGGCAATTGAATTAGCGGCTATTACAGTATGTAGAAGTCTAGGAACTATAAATATATGTATATATACATGTCACAATGACATGTATATATATATATATATATGTGTTCTATGTGTATATATCTATTCTTTCTAGTCTTTATTAAAGCTGTCAGTGTGATTTTACAGTATAGGCGGGGATGAATTGCCGGCTTTTCTAAAGGACACCGATGCGATTTCATCGCAAGTCACACAGTGTGGTCCGTTTGTAATCAGATTTTTCATCGCTCCCATAGACTTGCATTGGCGATAGTCGACCCACAATCGGTGACAATCGCAGCATGCTGCGATTGTACACGGACGTTTAAAACGGACCACAAAAAATCTGATACTGGGAGCTGCTCCATAGATTAACATAGGGCAGACTGCAATGCGATTTTTCATCGCATTGCAGTCGTCCGATTTTGTCGCCAGTGTGACTCCGGCCTTACTGAATTCACAGCACAGTGACGCTAAAATGGCGGCGGCGCCTTTTATAGTGCATTCTGACATCATTTCAGCATCCAATCACAGCCATGCCATTAGTTAACATGACCGCAGCAGTACAGGATGTGCCCACACTTCTTAGGATTCCTCATTGGCTGACTAAAATCACATTGCCTCTCAAAGAATTATGGGAACTTCCGATTCCGGTATACGATATATGGAAAATATCGGAACTAAGTATCGAAAGGCCGATACAGCTAATATCGGCCGATACCCGATACTTGCGGTATCGTATCGCTCAACACTATTTGCAACCAATGTATTGGATACGGATGGAAGCGCGTCACACTATAATTTCAATTGAATGGAGCAGCAAGAATTACACTAAAGAAAAAAAAAAAGAGTCTGTGAGTGACACGTGCAGATGCCTACAAACAGCGTTGGATGCAGAGCAAACTGCAGCGTCACCTGCACTCTCACACACACACCTTGCACAGAGCTGTTAAAACAACACTGCAAGGCAAAAGGAAGCTTTACACAGCGGTTGGTAAACTAGCCTGCCTAAAGCACAGTACACAAAATCGCAATCTCTAACTGTCCCTCAGAGTCAGCAGAGCAGCGTTCTGTCCCTTACTGAATTCACAGCACAGTGACGCTAAAATGGCGGCGGCGCCTTTTATAGTGCATTCTGACATCATTTCAACATCCAATCACAGCCATGCCCCATTAGTTAACATGACTGCAGCATTACAGGATGTGCCCACACTTCTTAGGATTCCTCATTGGCTGACTAAAATCACATTGGCTCTCAAAGAATTATGGGAACTTCCGATTCCGGTATACGATATATGGAAAATATCGGAACTAAGTATCGGAATTCCGATACAGCGAATATCGGCCGATACCCGATACTTGCGGTATCGGAATGCTCAACTCTAGTGATGAATTGTACTTTTGCATGACACCATTGGTTTTGCCATAAAGTGTACTGGAATACTGGAAAAATAATTAAATGTGCAGTGAAATTGCAAAAAAAGTGCAATTCCACAATTGTTTTTTGCTTTGATATTTTACCATGTTCACTAAATGATAAAACTGACTTGACATTAGGATTCTCCAGGTTATTAAGAGTTTGTAGATATCAAATATGTACAGGTTTCTTTTTTTTAAGTGGTGAAAAAAAATCCAAAGATTCTAAAAAAAAAAGTCACCATTTTCTGAGACCTGTAGTGTCTCCATTTTTCGTGATCTGGGGCTGGTGAGGGCTTAATTTTTTGCGCGCCAAGCTGATTTTTATTGATACCATTTTGGTGAAGATATGATCTTTCGATTGCCCATTAGTGCATTTTAATGTAATGTTGCGGCAACCCAAAAAATTGTAATGATGGCGTTTTGACTGTTTTTCTTGTTACGCCAATTGGATTAATTCTCTTTATATTGATAGATTGAGCGATTCTGAATGCAGTGATACAAATATGTGTATTTTTTTTCTTTATTGTTTTATTTTGAATGGGGGTGATTTGAACTTTCATATTTTTTTATTTTCTTAATATTTTTAAAAATATTTTTTTTTACTTTTTACTTGCTTCAATAGTCTCCATGGGAGACTAGAAGCTGCGATCTTCTGATCACTTGTGCTATGCAGAGCAAGGCATCAGCCCTGCTCTATGTAGCTAAAATGCTCGCTTGCTATGAGAACTGACCACTGGGAGGCGCTCATAGCCATCTGGCAATGATAACCACAGGGGTCTGTTGTGGACTCTGGGTTTTCATGCCAATCCATTGGCGACGCGTGGTCATGTGACACGGGCGCCGATGGGTGGCTTTAGTGATGCGCTTCCTGCACAATCATGTTAAATGTGAGAGATTGACAGCGGAACTTAACATGTTAACAGCCGTGGGTGGATCGCGATTCCACTCGAGGCTGTTAGGGGCACATGTCAGCTGTTCAATTCAGCTGATATGTGCACAAAAATTTGCAGACTCACCGCAGCAAACAGGAGGAACCCACCTTAGACTATAACTGTAAGGCCGGCGTCACACTGGCGACATAATCGGACGACTGCAATGCGATGAAAAATCGTATTGCAGTCTGCCCTATGTTAATCTATGGAGCAGCTCCCAGTATCAGATTGTTTGTGGTCCGTTTTAAACGTCCGTGTACAATCGCAGCATGCTGCGATTGTCACCGATTGTGGGTCGACAATCGCCAATGCAAGTCTATTGAAGCGATGAAAAATCGGATTACAAACGGACCACACTGTGTGACTTGCGATGAAATCGCATCGGTGTCCTTTAGAAAAGCCGGCAATTCATCCCCGGCTATACTGTAAAATCACACTGACAGCTTTAATAAAGAATAGAAAGAATAGATATACACACATAGAATACATATATATATATATATATATATATATATGTAATTGTGACATGTATATATATATATATATATATATATATATATATTTATATTTCCTAGACTTCTACATACTGTAATAGCCGCAAATTCAATTGCCGGCTTCTGTGAAATCACAGAAGCCGACATGAAATGATACATTGTTTCCACACAGTTAACCATGTCATTTCCTGTATTTTGATATTTGTTTAGAACTTACAATTACATGAGTGTATTTGTGCAAAATTTCAGACATGTAGGGGTTAATTAAAGGTGTAATTTCGTTGAAAAAAAATGCGTGGGCTCCCGCTGTATTTTCTCCACCAGACAGACAAAGCAAAGCGAGTGGGGGCAGATAATAACAGCCTAGGGAGGGTACATTTTTTGTGCCCCCCCTGGCTACTAACATCTGCCCCCAGACACCCCAGAAAGGGCAAATCTATAATTAGATTCGCCCTTTCTGGCACTTTGCCCGTCTATTCCCATTGCCCTGTAGCGGTGGCGAATGGGTTAATAATCTCACCTTACTGTCACCTTAGTATTGAAAGGTGACCTTAAGGCAGGTTAATAATTGAGAGCTGTCAATTAGACAACTATCAATTATTAATCCTATTGTATGAAAGAAAAATCAAACACACACAGTTTAATAAAAAATAAGTTTAATTAAATAATCACACAGTTTTTTACCATATTTTATTTTCCTGCTAAAACCATTTCCTGTAATAAAAATAAATAAAAAAGCAAAATTATACTTACCAATCCGATGTACAGTCAGGACCCACGCTGTAATCCATCAGAAAGGGTTAAGAGGTTACAGTTAGCAGGGAGATAATTCTGTCTACTAGCTCTAACCCCATGAATGAATAAGTTCCTCTCCCAGCGAAAGTAGAGGAATAGATTCATGAATGGAGCTTAATTGATTTATTGGCAATTTAACTTTAGTGACCTGACCTAAAGGGAAAGTGGACACAATCAATTAAGCTTCATTCATTAAACACATCCTCTCCTGTCGCCAGGAGAGGAACTTATTTATTCAGGAGCTTTGAGCTGAGCATGCAGGATTACTTGCACTGCTTGGCTCAAAGCTAGTTAACCCTTTGTGAAGGATTACAGCGTGGGACGTGACAGATCAGCGGAATAGGTAAGAATAATGTTTTTTTATTTTTTTATCTTTATTTTAGGAGATCAATGGCTTCGCACGGATTAAGTGTAAAATAAAATATGGTCAAAAAAATGTGTTTTTATTTCATTAAAATTAATTTTTATTAATGTGTCTGTGTTTTTTTAATTTACTTCAATAGGATTAATAATTGATAGTTGTCTAATTGACAGCTCTCAATTATTAACCTGCCTTAAGGTCACCTTTCAATACTAAGGTGACAGTAAGGTGAGTTTATTAACCCATTCGCCACCGCTACAGGGCAATGGGAATAGACGGGCAAAGTGCCAGAAAGGGCGAATCTAATTATAGATTTGCCCTTTCTAGGGTGTCTGGGGGCAGATGTTAGTAGCCAGGGGGGGCACAAAAAATGTACCCTCCCTAGGCTGTTATTATCTTCCCCCACTCGCTTTGCTTTGTCTGTCTGGTGGAGAAAATACAGCGGGAGCCCACGCATTTTTTTTCAACGAAATTACACCTTTAATTAACCCCTACATGTCTGAAATTTTGCACAAATACACTCATGTAATTGTAAGTTCTAAACAAATATCAAAATACAGGAAATGACATGGTTAACTGTGTGGAAACAATGTATCATTTCATGTCGGCTTCTGTGATTTCACAGAAGCCGGCAATTGAATTAGCGGCTATAACAGTATGTAGAAGTCTAGGAACTATAAATATATGTATATATACATGTCACAATGACATGTATATATATATATATATATATATATATGTGTTCTATGTGTATATATCTATTCTTTTTTTTGTGATTGAAATACTATTCTTTTGGATCCATTATATGTCAGTTTTGCAAGCCTGCGAGAAAATCTCGCAAGTCGGATGAAAATCGGATGTTACAAGGTACACACACATGCGACTAAATCGCATCTTTGAAGGAAAATCGGATGCCAGAAGGATGTGTGATGTTTGCATTTTGATCCGACAATCGACCGTCTAAAACGGACCGATTTTTTGTCGTTGTGTGTGACGCCGGCCTAACTATAAGTCAGTGGCTCCGGTACGTGTAGTGACAGTTTCCTCACGTACCGAAGACACTGACACATGGAGACACAATAAAATAAATGTGTTTCTGCACATGTCAGCGTGTTTTCATGGACCGTGTGTCCGCGTGGAAAACACGGAGACATGTCAGTTTTCGTGGGAGCGCACGGTCTGCAAAAATGCTGAATACTTGCACATGGAGAACTTTTCACACTGTCCTCCGTGCACACGGATGGCACGGACAGCTGCAGTAAGCCCTGTCCCACTGCCTGTGGTGCTGAAGCTCCCTGACAATATTCTCCCTGCTCTGCCGGCAACAGCGAGCATGGAGAATCAATGAAAATCCTGACATGAGGTCCCCCTTAGGTTTTCAACCAACCCGGAAAAACTATACAGCTGGGGGCTGCTATGCTCAGGCTGGAAAGGGGCCATGATTATGGGCCCCCCCCAGCCTAAAAACAGCAGCCCCCAGCTGCAAAGAAAAGGCGCATCTATTAGATGCGCCTATTCTGGAGTTTTGTTGGGTTCTTCCCACTTTCCCTGTAGGGGTGGCAAGTGGGTTTAATAAAGGGTTAATGCTACCTTGCTATTGTAAGGTGGCGTTAAGCCAGGCTTAGTAATGCATAGGTGTCAATAAGACACTTATTCATTACTAATCCTATAGTAAAGAAAGGGTTAAATAAGCACACACACAGTAACAATAAAGTCTTTTAATGAATGAATACACTACACAGGTTTTAATTCTTTATTACACTGCCATTCCTTTATGATGCCCTCGTTCTCCTGTAAAAAATATAAAATAAAAAAAACAACAATATACCCATACCTGTCCGGCGATCAGTCAGGTCCCATGGCGTAAATCCATCTCGGGGGTTAATCACTTTACAGCAGGAGCGACTGCTAATGCGACCACTCTGTCTGTAAAGCACTGGGGAATGAATGTGAGCAGAGAGCAGAGAGTCAGTGACGTCACCGCTCTTCACTGAGCCTGTGCGCGCTGCTTCTATTAATTCCCCAGTGCTTTACAGACAGAGCGGCTGCATCTCCTGCTGTAAAGTGATTAACCCCTGAGATGGATTTACGCCATGGGACCTGACTAATCGCCGGACAGGTATTGGATAGTGTTGTTTTTTTTCTATTTTTTACAGGAGAATGAGGGCATCATAAAGGAATGGCAGTGTAATAAAGAATTAAAACCTGTGTAGTGTATTCATTCATTAAAAGACTTTATTGTTACTGTGTGTGTGCTTATTTAACCCTTTCTTTACTATAGGATTAGTAATGAATAGGTGTCTTATTGACACCTGTGCATTACTAAGCCTGGCTTAACGCCACCTTACAATAGCAAGGTGGAATTAACCCTTTATTAACCCCACTTGCCACCTCTACAGGGCAAGTGGGAAGAACCCGACAAAGCTCCAGAATAGGCGCATCTAATAGATGCGCCTTTTCTGGGCAGCTGGGGGCTGCTGTTTTTAGGCTGGGGGGCCCATAATCATGGCCCCATTTCAGCCTGAGAATAGCAGCCCCCAGCTGTATAGTTTTGCAGGGTTGGTTGAAAACCTAAGGGGGACCCCACGTCGGGTTTTTCATTGATTCTCCCTGCTCGGTGTTGCCGGCAGAGCAGGGAGAATTATGTCAGGGAGCTTCAGCACCACAGGCAGTGGGACAGCGCTTACTGAAGCTGTCCGTGCTGGCCGTGTGGTCCTGATGCGGCACACGTGTGTCACACGGATATACCACGTTTTTACACTGACACACGCACACGGATCTCTCTGGTACCGATTTTTCCGGTACCGGAAATATCTGGACGTGTGAGACTGGCCTAAGGTGGGAAAGGGGTTCAAAACATGAAAAATTTGTCAGTGCACTGTGTTGTTAAATGGGCTACTGGGTTACTATAATCCCCATTCCTTTTCATGGAATTTTTGTCTCTTTCTTGGATTCATTATCCAGTGAAGGGTGCTAGCTTATCAATCTCTAATGTACAACCTCTTTATAACATGTGGTGGGTTCCTAGGGTCAATTTTTTTGTTTCCCACTTTTTAATAATCTTGTCTGTCTTTTTGGCTCTTTTTGTCAATAAAATTTAGTATTTTTTATTATGATTGGTTCCTGTGTACATTTTTTTTCTTTTTCTGATTCTACCATTTTGTACTGAACCATATGTATGTCCATTTTTGTTTGGCACTTTATCATTATTTCTTACATATTTTATTTGGTTTATTTTGATTTGATGCCCTAATTATTGGCTCAACTCCCCCATATAGAAAAGTGATAACGTATTGATGGGTGGGGTCTGATTGCTTGGACCCATTTAGCAAAATGTGGACCTTTTTATCCCCATTAGACTGGAGAGGCATGTGCAACTCGATCACTGATCCATTCATTCTCTCAGTGGATGCACTTTTTTTTTCTGGAAGCCCCAAAGAGAATGAATGGAGCCGCGGTCAGACATCTCACCTGCTGTTGCATTTTAAAATGGGGATAAGTGTCCTACGAACGATAAAACTTCCTCATTCTTCCGATCGGTGCAGTTCCTAATTGTCAGACCTAAGTTATCACCTATCCTATAGAGCCTATGGATCGGTGATAACTTGTTTTAACCTAAGAATCCTATTAATGTAAACTACTGCAATTATACATCCCAGTTATTGGGGCGCACAGTAGATGTGCAGGAGCCACCTGTGTTTTACAGTCAATGTTCCACTATAATCAGGATAAAGACTGACAGATATTTGCATATAGCTGTAGGGTGGGTCCCTAGAGCCCATTTCCCTGGTGGGCCCCAGGCACCCCAGTCCGACCCTGCCTGGGACATTCACAAGTTCCTCTTCAAATGTGGCATACTTAATTTTGTGCACTATTTGTACTACTGGGGGTCTTTATATTGGAAAAACAGGACAGAAACTGAGAGCAAGGATGAGATCTTATCGCCACACAATTAAAAACAAAAAAAAACCATCAACCTGTGGCTAAACATTTCTGTGGTCCAGGATACAACATAAACAACATGAAAGTTGTTATATTAAAAGCCAACTTCAAATCACAAAAAATACTGATTGGTATTCATGGAAGTCTTTGATACCCTCCACACAGGACTAAATCTATCACAGGGTATAACTTATTACAAAATCTGAATAATTTGCTCCAGAGACAGTGATGGCATCAGGTCTCTGATCTTACATGGATATTGGGACAATAAAACTTTCACACCACTTATTTAAGCTAATGAAGGATTCATTCTTTTAGCTCAGGTTGCTTGTTTTTTAAATATCCATTTATTATGTCATGTCTTTGCTCTTTTGGTGCATATATTTGTGTTTCTTCAGATACTTTGTTACACTACGCCTGATGAAGAGATGTAAGAGATGCAAAGACTTCTGTTCAAAGAGTTGCAGTAGCAGGACAGGCAAGAGGAGGTGAGTGTAAATTTTTATTATTTTAATCCCTTCCTAGCTTCAAAAGAATCAATTTTGCTGGAGCTGAACCACAAAAAAATGCATGTAATTTGTGACTAATTAGATTTTTTATGAATCAGTTCGCTCATCTCTTTATGTAATGTGCATCGGGATGTTGACTGATATCCACAAATGAAAGGTTGTAGTGGTTTCTGAGCTCTCAGAGTGGCAAAGATTAGGAACCCAGCACTAAGTAATTCATCGGCAGTCCTAAAATGATTTCACTAGCTCTCACCTGTGCACTGTCTGAAAAGCTGCAGAAACTGGTTGTAGATTTGTTTCTCCCCTGTGAGCTTTACAAGCATGTACCTTAAAAAGTGAGATGCAGTCATTATCATTTTTACTTGCCAGGCGAAGATGAATTGCTAACGTTACAGTGTGGCCATAGAATACTGATAAACACAATTCTTTTAGTACCAAATAGAAGAACAAACATGAATTGGATATATTGTCCTCTAAACTGCAATTACATTGGGCACCCATTAGTGCAGACACAATATGCAGTGCTAATTTCCTGTTTACAAAATTTTAGAGCAATTTTTTATGCACTAGACTGTTACAGCAGATGACCTGTTTCACTTACAGGTAAAAACATTGTTCTTTAAGAACAGAAATTAAAAGGAATGCATGCTCAGAAAATTATCAGGATTTGTTGTGAAATTATTTTTTTAAAAAATATTTTTGGCAATAGTTTATTTTTCATATCACAATTTATATTAAATAATGGTATAATCTGTACTTCAACTGACACTAGAGCTATGCTCATAACTCCTACTCTTTACAGACTTTCAGCAGTCTCATTATCATGACAGATAAGCTTGCAATGACGAGTAACATTCCAATACACAGGTGATAACACAAGATCCACCAATCATCTTTTCACACACTCATTAGATGCATAGCGGGAGGTGAGCATGCACACTGTACTCCATAATATTGGGGATGTAAGTGCTCCCAAAAAGCTATCGCATATCTAGTGGATAGGCAATAACCAGTTTTCATGGACAACACATTTATTCATCCATTAACATTCCAGGGAGGGTTCAGATGGGAATTGTCTTTATGACTAAAAGGACATACAACTAATAAAATAATTTGTCAAGCATTACTTTAAAATAAAGCCAATGCTGCCCAATCAATAGGCAGCATATATCAGGCACTGGCTGTATGATCTCAGACATATATTTTAACTCTGGAAGGTTGCAGCATTTCCGAGAAAGACATAATTTAAGGCTATGCATACTCGGCAGTACCTTGGTCAATATTTTGCATCAGTATTTGTAAGCCAAAACCAGGAGTGGGTGAAAAATACAGAAGTGGTGATTGAGTTTCTATTATACTTTTCTTCTGATTGTTCCACTCCTGGTTTTGGCTTACAAATACTGATGAAAAATACTGACCAAATACTGCTTAACAGCCAACTAGTCACCAGCCCAGCGCAGTCCACGGTGGCTTCTTCCAGCCCACAGCCTTGGATTGACAGGTTTCTTCTTACATGTGTGTGTAGAGAAAGACCTGCCACTCCAGGAGACTGAGTGGGGAGAGGCTGCCAAGGACCAACCTGTCCGATTAGTCTCCAGCATGACTTGGCCCACCGCAGCTCTTAAAGTATGTTTCTCTCTGAAATTCTGCAGAGTTTCAGAGTCAAACATACTTGGCTGAGATCATACAACCAGTGCCTGATACATGGTTTAGGGGACAACATGTTGTTAAGGCTGGCGAACGCATCAAATAAATAAAATTAGAAGGTGCGTTCGCAGCCCGGGGTCCACCGTGCAGGCAGAACCTGCTGCTAGTAAGATGGCGCAGTAGGTGGTATGAGCGAACTCTGTTATCCCGCAGAGTCGCAGATATGGTCGCCGTCGAACTATCTCTGTTACTCCACAGAGCTGCTAAATAAAAGGATGTGGCGCTATATGGCAGTATAAAGAACTCTGTTGCTCCAAATAGTCGCAACCTAAACGCTGACTAATAGCGATGTCCGCGTGCCGCCACCGGGTTATGTCCGGACTGCGCAGCTTCAACATACAGTAGTTAGCAATGCACACAGCAAACTCCTCACCGGAGAAGCCGGTATACTAGGGGCTTATTTCAGCCAGAGCCCTGAACCCATACACACATCTCCTCACCGGAGGTGCTGGTATTCTAGGGGCTTATTTCAGCCGGGTCCCTAAACACATGCATAACCACACTGGCGCACGGCAGTGCGGTTATGCCACCTTTTTATAGTAGCCACGAGTACGAGACATTCCAGAAAGGACCAATAGAAAGCTGCTTCAGATCACCAACAGCTACAGGACCTTCCTGGAGGACCAAAAGGAATCGTAGCTGTGTCCGAGCATGTGACCCCTGATCTCCAATGGAAGATCTTGCCCTGGGCATGCTCAGATGGAGAAACAGAGGACTTAGTCCCAAATCTGCCTGCTCCAACACTGGTTACAACAGAGGATCCAGGAGCGCAGCAGCAGCAAGTCTTTGCACAGTACTATACCGGGCGAGACGCTGGGACCGACGTCTCTGCTGAGAAGGTTCCACTGCAGCCGGAGATGGATGGGGGACCGCAGCAGGACTGGTTCGAGATTCCCCTTGTGCAGCAGCGGGAACTCGATCCCTAACACATGTATCCGCTGTCAGGTTGCCTTAATCGTCTTCTGACGTTGCGAGTAATAGTATGCCCACGTCAGAATCCCTCCTTTTAGTGTGGGCTCCGGCGCTAAGCCCATATCTTTCCTTCTACTTGTCAGCTGTTTTGAACAGACAAATGGCATAATGAGAAAAAAAATTCAAAACACCAGATTTACGTTTTTCTGGATCGCCGCTACATTGCAATAAAACGGGCGATCAAAAGTTTGTATGTACACCAAAATTTCACGACTTAAATAAAAAAGAACCTAGACATGTTTGGTGTTTATGAACTCGTGATGATCTGGAGAATCATAATGGTAGGTCAGTTTTAGCATTTAGTGAATATGATTAAAAAAAAAAAAAACAACTGTGGAATTGCACTTATTTTGCAATTTCACCCATTTTTCAGTACGTGATATGTTAACCAATGGTGTCGTTCAAAAGTACAACTTGTTCCACGAACAAAAGCCCTCACATGGCCATTTTGACTGAAATATAAAAGGTTTATAGCCCTGGGAAGAAGGGGGCAAAAAAACGAAAATACCTCCGGTCATGAAGGGGTTAAAGCATCACCCCAGCGGTTTTTTTTTTATTTCATCTCCGAAGTGGTGCTAAAAATTCAAGTCGCATCCCCTGCCCTGATACTCATCTTCCAGCATTTTCATCTGTTTTCGTCACATCTTTACTGTTCGGGTTCGCCCATCTCTAGTTATCAGTTCTGCCTTGTAACAAGCCACACACCTGTGAGTTGATCACATGACCAGCAATGATCATATTAAAACCATATCAGACAAAGGTACACAATGACAATTTAGAGAACTGTGGAGGAGACATGTAGGTAGACAAAGGAGGGAATGGGAGTCAACTTATGAGCTGGGTGAAGGAGATCACAGTAGCATGAATATAGGCAGCATCAAACTAGTGGGCAATGCAATAAAATGGAGTGCAAGACCTGTCCACCAGTAATGTATGCTGCCATAAGAAGTAAAGTCTGCTTACCCATAGTGAGTCAAGACCTCTGATGCATTCCTCGCCACTTGCCACGGCCAAGATGCCAGTGTCTTTGTTTTTAGCATTGTACACTTTTCATCCCCCAGCTCCACGACCACACCGCGTTAGGGTCCAGGTCTCTCCAGAAGAGCTCATACTCCTGCAGCCTCCACTTATCACTGGTAAAGCGCAAGATCCATCAGAAGTTAGCGAAAGCCATGGCTGGAGAGCAGCACAGGTTACCAGGAGGTGCCGGTCACATAGTCCCGGTGTCAGCTCCGGCCGCCGCAAAACTGCAGTACACTACAGCCCACACTCATTGCCCACTAGTTTGATGCTGCAGTGATCTCCTTCACCCTGCCTCCTTAAGTCATACTTTGACTACCATTTCCTCCTTCGCCTACCTTCATGTCTCCTCCACAGTTCTCTATATTGTCGTTGTGTACCTTTGTCTGATATGGTTTTAATATGATATCCTAATAAAACTTACCTGATTTATATTATTCTTTGGTGGATTTCTATACGCTCCATTTTGTTGTCAACTTGTAATAATTAGTGATGAACGAACGTTATCCGAGAATGCTGATGTGTTAACCGAGTGTCTTCGGCGTGTTCGAACAATATGCAATCCCTGAATGTGTTGCGGCTGTCTAACAGCCGTGAGACATGCAGCCGCGGAACTCAAACATATTTTTTGAGCACGCCAAAGACACTTGGTTAGCACACGAGGATGTTTGGATACCACCTTATCCGAGCACGTTTGCTCATCACTAGTCATAATAAAAGTATAAATTGTGATGCTATATTGTAATGACTTTTACTATATTGCAACATACTGTCATGAGTTATTACTTGCATTTTCTAGTTTATATTACTATGATGGAAGAGTGATATACCGCCTGAGAAATAATTTCCATATGTGCTAGATAGGCAGGCCTGCTATGCTATTATTATTTTTTATTGTTGTCCAATAGTATTGATGTTAGTTTCTCATTAATGCAAATATAATTACGTTTTGCAATTACCCAAGACAGTAAAAGGGATTTTATTTTTTCTCATTATGATGCTATGTGCTCTCCGGTGGCAATATAAACTTATAGTCCGAGCTTGTTTAAATGATGGAAGAGTCCAACTAAAATACTTAAATAGAGTGAATGAACTGTTTTGCTTTTTAACTGTACTTATTATGTATCAACTCTTGAAAGTGCCATCAATTATGTATATAGGATATTGTAAACCACAGCATACGGTCATCATTCAAAGTCACTGTCAACTCATTCCAGGCAATGCTAGCATAATGTATAAAGAAAGGTATCAAGAAACATATAGATTATGTGCTAACATTAATGAAAATGAGACCATGGGCAGAATATATGGGGTGGGGGGGCTATATGGTTTATAGAAACATGAAAAGCAAACAAATCCCAGCAAAGGATTACGGTAATAGAAAAACCACAAATGAATATTCTTCATAATCAACAGGTTCTTATCAGTACTGCAGAATGGCCTAGTGACAATAAGGTTGAGTTCACACTATGAGGTTTTGATGCTGGGTATCTTTGCTGCATAAAAAAATGCAGCCTCTCCGATTCCAGCAAAGTGCATGGAATTAATAGAAATCTCGTGCCCCATGTGTGGTGCGTTTGTGTATCAGATTCACAACATGTCAATTTCTCTCGCAGGTATGCTGAGTTTCCTGTGCAAATTTTCCCCAAAGAATTGCATTAGATGCAGAAAATCTGCAGCTAAAAATGCACATGCAATTTTCGCTGCAGAAATGTACTACAAACACATATTATCCACACATAACTGCATCAATAAAGTGTTGTCAAAACCAAATACCCAGAATCAAGAAAAGCAAAGCAGCTTTTTTTTAAAGCGTGAGAAATAAAAAAAGTCAAAAACGCAAATAAAAATCCATGTAAAAAAAGGAGATCAAAATGCAATGAAAAAAAAACAAATTGCTTAAGGCTTCGTTCACACAATGAGCTTTTGGTGAGTTTAAGATGTTGCAGATTTTCTGCATAATTTCTGCACCTATTAAGTACATTTTTCTATAAGTTTTTGAGTGTGTTTTTATCATGATTTTGATTCTGCATTTTTGTCTCTTAAAGGTATGACATGTTTTAAATGTTTTAAATAAAGCTGCTTTATTTTTGATACTTCCTGGTAGTTGAGTTTGAAAAATCTTTATTGATACAGCCGTGTGGACTACATGAATTTTTGATGTGTTTCTGCCTCAGTTTTTTACTTGTGGTCTTTCCAAAAACCTTCCAATAAAAAACAGACCTAAAATATAACTTTTATTAATACTTTCATAAAAAAGTTAAACATACTCATAAAATGGTGGGTCAGACACGGGAGCCTGATAGGTTAAAAAAACAGGTTAAAATATCACAGGCAGAAAATAATCTAGAGGGACAGAGCTGCTCGTGGTCTTTCCTCAGCTAATGGAAGTTTATGGAGAAAATCTGCACACAACACTCAGCGTAGCCGCAAGAGAAATTGTTGCAGATTTGAAACCCGCACCGCAGGTCAGTTTATACTGAGTGAAATTAAAACCCAGTGGGTAGGAGATCTCTATAAATCCCTTCCACAATGCTGGAACTGTAAGATGCTGTGTTGTTGACACCGCGAAAATATGCAGTCAAAAATGCACCAAAAACCAATCATGTCCCACAGCTTAATTTACTTAAAGGGAACCTGTCACCCCCCAGGGCCTTTTTAAATAAAAGAGCCATCTTCAGCAGCACTAAGGCTGCATTCTGTGAAGGTGGCTCTTAGGTTTCTGATCGCTAGGAACACTGAAATACAGACTTCTTATAATTTGTCCGACATATCTCTACTGTGTCAGGAAGGTATGTCTTCTCAGCCTGTGTCAGCGGCCTCAATCATCCCCCTCTTGTTTCTGGTCCCCGCTTCCTCTCCTTGCAAAGTCACTGGCACTACGTGTAGCGGCTGCCCTAGATCCAGCCCCGAAGTGTGTTATGATGTATTCACACTGTGGGGCTGGGAATCTGGCGCCTGCGCAGTGAGGATCACTACACCTGTCCCCCATCTCCACCGCTTTCCTTCACCTCTTTCCTCACTGCGCAGGCGCCAGATTCACAGCCCCACAGTGTGAATACATAATACACTGCGGGGCAGGATCTGGGGCCTCCGCTACACGCAGCACCGGTGACGTCGCAAGAAGTAGAGGAGGCAGGGGGCCAGAAACACGAGGGGGATGATTGACACCTCTGAGGCCGTTGACACAGCGGGAGAAGACATACCTCCCTGACACAATAGAGGTATGTCAGACAGATTATAATGGCAGGTGCGGCACTGACTATGAATGGTTCCTCTGACTGGAGTGCCCCCTCCTTTTTAACCTGCTTGCCATGTCAATGTTGATGTCCTCCCACACTCATTAATATTCAAAAGGGGGTGGTTTTATATGAGTGGGGACCAATTAAAATGAACGTTTGTTCATCCTCTCCCCCTCCCCTACTGTTACGTGGATTATAAAAGGATTTTATACCCCCCCTTTTACTCCTTCCCCCCCCTCTGTGAACGGGTCTGGAGGTGCTTTTCCCACCCTCCCTTCCCTTTTGTTAATCTTCTATTGTTGGCATTTGTTTTTTCTAGATACAAGTCACAGCGGGAGTGAAAGAAAGGACATATGGGTACGGCTTGTCGGCTGACTTGCCTGTGAATAGACAACAGGGCATTTGGCGCCTAGCGTGGTTAAATGAATTTATGTGCCTTTCTAAGTGGTTATAAAAAATATGTTACAGTTTAAAGAAATGTTTTAATAAAGCTGTGACCGACCTTCACCCATCAATTAAGTGTTCTGGTTTTATTAATGTGTCTAATTTTGTGTGTGGGAGGGACCATGGTTTGGGTCTCCGCAGTCAAGTGTATATTTCAGCGTTCCTAGCGATCAGAAACCTAAGAGCCACCTTCACAGAATGCAGCCTTAGTGCTGCTGAAGATGGCTTTTTTACTTAAAAAGGACCTGGGGGGTGACAGGTTCCCTTTAAAGCTAAGTTACCACTAGGAGCTTTTATTGTGTTTTGATGCTGCATGTTTTCTGTGTCAAAAACGCAGTGTCTTATAGTTCCAGCAAAGTGGATGGGATTTATAGAAAGCTCCGGCCCACTGTGCTTTTTATTTACGCTGCGTAAACTGACCTGTGGTGCATTTTTCAAATCCGCAGTGTTAATTTCTGTTGCGGAAACTCTTCTATGCAGATTTTCCCCGTAGGCGGGGGTCACACTTGTGAGTGCAATGCGAGAAACTCGAGCCTCAATACCCGTCACTGCTGCTGGCACTCGGACTGGAGCGTTCAGTTAGCATAGAAATACAAGCAAACGCATACTTCGGTCCAGAGTGCCGGCGGCAGTGCCGAGTATTGAGGCGAGAGACTCGCGCGAGTTTCTCGCATTGCAGTCACAAGTGTGATCCCGGCCATAGACTTTTATTAGAAGCGGAAAATCCGCAGATAAAATACACACATGCGTTTTAAGTGCGTTTCTGCAGCAGAAGCGCATTAAAAATGTATATAATCTGCACCTACGTATTTACCTGTAGAATTTCCACCTCCAGACGTTCTAATGCAATTCCGCACAGAAAACTCCGCATACCCACGTGAGAAAATGACATATTGTGGATTTGAAACACCACACGCCACATGTCAGTTTACGCTGCGTTAAAAAGAAGCTCAGTGGACACGTGTTTTTGATGCAGTAAATATGTGCGGCATCAAAAACTCACCAATTGTGGGAATGTGACCATATACGTTTCCTCTGACTATTCCACTCCTGGTTTTGACTTACAAATACTGAGGTAAAATACTCACCAAATACTGAATGTGCGATTGTGGCCTCATAGGTGCACAAATGATACAGAAAATCTGCAACATCAAAAACTGTGTGCACACAGCCTTAATGGCTTTTCCGGGCTTCCGACACATTTCTGCAATCATTGTATGTGATTGCAAGTTGCTGAATCCTGACAGTGTGCAATGTGCCTACTTTCAGGATTCTACTCTGTTGCAGTAGGTGGTCATGTAACCACAAGTACTGTATGCAATTTTTTGTAGTTGGGGTCCAGTGCTGAATAGTTTCTCATCAGCTTCTCTTAACATTGAGAGATGCATCAAAAGTTGCTAATCAGCATTTATGCCAATCGTGTCAAGTATGATTACCAACTGTCAGGTTTCTGAAGTCTATAGCGTGACTGCAGAAATTTAGCTGAAGCCTATAAAAACGTTAATACTGTATTTTAATTGCAATCACACATGCAATAAAGTTTTTCACTATGTTAACAGTATGCAAAAACTTTATAGTATGGAGGAACAAAAAATTATGAACTTAAAGGGAAATATAGAGGCAAACATTACAATCCAAAGGATTTGTAGTTGGCAAGGCAAACGTAATATAATCTTAGGGTAAGTGAACTGACCAAGTGAACTTCAGGGTGAGTGAATCTGATGAGTTTTTCAAGAAGATGATGCTTCAGGAAATGTCAACATTTTTTTGACCTGAAGTGGCTTTTTAATCGTATTTTCAGTTATTTATTGAGTGATTTTTCGATGTTTTTGTCTATTTTGTAGCATTCCTTTTGCGTTTTTGGGTTGTGTTCTTTACTTTAATTGTCCACATGACTTTTTAAATCCATTCAACAATGAAGAAACTGTTAAGGTACATTTCCACTGGGCGTATTACATCAGGATTTGCTGCGGATTGGATGCTGCAGACAGCCACAGCATCCAATTCGCAGCATCCAGATGTTTCGGCATAGTGGAGGGGATTTTATGAAATCCCATCTCCACTATGCGTGCAGGGCCGCATCCGGCCTGGACATGGGCTGTGTCTTTCCAGACCGCAGCATGCCTCCGCAAGATAAATAACCCAGTTCATGAATACGATGTGAAATCACCGCGCGTACGACAGGGGCAGTGCTTTGGGGGAACAGGGTATCCGCTGCATCCAAAGCGCTGGGATTACGGACTGTGGAAACGTACCCTTAGTATTTTTTCAAGCAAAGAAGCTAATAAAAGACTCAAAATGCTACCTGAGCGTCTTCCAGTTCTCTTTTGAAGCTTCTCATTGACTTGTATTGTGAATTATAAAGTATCTTCAGAGGATCAGAAGAGAAAAAAACTTGAAGATTGGTCTGCTCACTAGTTTGTCTTTTGAAGCTTGAAGTGGTTAAAAGTCACCCAGATTTTCAGGACTCTTTCACACGTCCTGATATTTCCGGTACTGGAAAAACTAGTACCGGAGATATCTGTGTCCGTGTGTACGTTTGTACGTGTGTTTAATACATATGTCATACGTGTGGCAATGGTGTGTCGCCCGTGTGCTGCCTCAGTATCACCGGGAGCTGAAGACAGCTCTCATCATTCTCCCCTTCTCGCTGCGATCAGCGCAAGCAGGGGAAAATTTTGATCGGTGTGTTCAACTGATAACAGCGAGAGCTGGCGGCGGTGATGAGGGTATTCATCAGCCACTGCTTTTGCTGCACATAGATAAATATTTTTTTAAAAAAATTAACATGGGGTTCCTCTGTATTTTTGATAACCAACCAGGCAGAACTGACAGCAGCGGGATGCAACCGACAGCTGTCAGCTTTAGCAAGGTTGGTTATCATGAATAGAGGTTTCCCCACACTGTATTTTTTAATTATCTAAATAAATAATTTAAAAAAAATGGCGTGGAGTCCTGACATTTTTGACAACCAGCCAAGCTAAAGCAGACAGCTGGGGGCTGCTTCTTTCAGGCTGCTAAGGGTATATGGATATTGGCTCTCGAGTCTAAAAATAGCAGCCCGCAGCCACCAAAAACAGATGATGCTCCAATTCTGGTGCTTTTCCCGATGCTTCCCACTTTCCCTGCTGTTGTGGCAAGTGGGGTTCATCTTTGTGGGGTTGATGTCAACTTTGTATTGTCTGGTGAAATCAAGCCTATGGCTTAGTAATGGAGAGATGTCTATAAGATACTTATCTATTACTAATCCTATAGTTGTATTGTAAAACAACACACAACAAGTATAAAGTCATTTATGTGAAATAAAAGAAAAACACATTTATCCTTTTTTATTTAAAAATAACAAACAGTTATACTCACCTTACACCCATTCCATTGAAGCTTTTGTCTCCTGTAATAAAACAAAGATAAAAAACTACTATATCCCTTACCTGTCCATCATTCTGCCCATGCTGTAATCCATGTCTGGGGATAAACAGTTTTCAACCTGGACGGTGCCAAGATGCAAACGTCCAGGCTGAGAACCATTGAGAAGTGAGCCGCAGCGTGCACAGCATAAGTGAGCAGTGGTGACCTCATCGAGGTTACCACGGGTCACTGAGGCTGCATTCCCAGCTGGGCTCAACTATGGTGACCACAGCACAGTGAGACAAAGTCAGTGAGTTCAATGCAGTTCAGCTCAGTGAGTTCACCACAGATCACCATGACGTGTTAAAGAGCCACCTGAAAAAAAGTTGTGTGCACATACCTTAACCCCTTCAGCCCCCAAGCCTGTTTTCACTTTCATGGCCAGGCCAAATTTGACAATTCTGACAAGTGTCACTTTATGTGGTAATAACTCTGGAACGCTTCCACGGATCCAACTGATTCTGAGAATGTTTTTTGTGACATATTGTACTTCATGACAGTGGTAAAATTTCTTTGATATGACTTGCATTTAATTCTAAAAAAATGGAAAATTGTCAAAAATTTAAAAAATGTTGCAATTTTCACATTTTTAATTTTTATGCCCTTAAATTAGAGAGCTATGTCACATAAAATAAATAAGAGAATTTTGTTAGGACGTTATAAGGGTTAAAAGTTGACCAGCAGTTTCTCATTTTTTCAACAAAATTTACAAACATTTTTTTAGGGACCACATTACACTTAAAGTGACTTTCAGGCGTCTATAAGACAGAAAATACACAAAAGTGAGACCATTCTAAAAACTACACCCCTCAAGATGCTCAGAACCACATTCAAGAAGTTTTTAACCCTTCAGATGCTTCACATAAATTTTTGGAAAGTGGAAGGAAAAAGTGAACATTTAACTTTTCTTCATAAAAATGTCATTTTAGACCAAAATTTTACACAAGGGTAAGAGTAAACAATGGACTACTAAATCTCTTGTACAATTTCTGCCGAGCATGCCAATACCCTATATGTGCAGAAAAAAAACATTATTTGGGCATAGGGCAGGGCTCGGAAGGGAAGGTGTTGTGAACGCTCTGGATCTATCTTCGGAGTTTGGGCTCCCTCTGGTGGCTGCTGATAGTAATGAAGCTGCTTTGGCTGACTGAGGTTCATCAGCTGGGGTGAAGATTGGCAATCTGGTGTTGATGACTGGGGAGATTTAAGTAAGCTACCTTCCCATGATCCTCGCCAGTGATTTGTTCTTCCTGGTCCCATTTGGAAGTCAGCTCGCTTCCTGCTTGTCCTGCAACTTTCAGATAAGTTATTTGCTGTTTATTTCCGTGGCATTCGTTTTTTGTCTATCTCAGTTTTCTGCCCTCCTGGAGTTTGTACAGCCAGGTTCCCCTGCTGGGGCCTGTGCTGGCCTCTGTTTCTCATTTGCCATCGTTTTGTATTTTCAGTTCCCTGTTATATCAGTATGCCTCTTATTTGCTACCAGTTACACCGGAGTTCTGATCTAGCGGGGGAGAGATCATGTGGTCTCAGTATTTTTGTATATCAGAACGTGTTGGAGTTTTTCTTAGAGTTTTTGCCGGATTGCAGACAGTCTTCTTTCCTGTCCTGTGCGATCTAGACAGATTGGGCCCAAGCATTTGCTCACTCTATTTTCTGCCTGCATTTGTATTTCATCTTGTCTCACCGCCAATATATGTTTGGGGGCTACCTATTCCTTTGGGGGCTCTACTCCAGGGCAGTTAGCTTTAACCTTTCTGTCTTTAGGCTTAAGGGTATACCACACTAAACGAGATCGCTAACGAGATCGCTAACGAGATTGCTAAAACGTCACTATTTAGCGATCTCATTAGCGACCTCGTTGTGTGTGGCATGTAGCAACGATGTGGCCCCTGCTGTGATGTCGCTGATCGTTCACTAGCATTCTGGACCTTTTTTTGATCGTTGGCGTCCCGCTGGTGAGCCTATATCGCTGTGTTTGGCACCTTTTGCGAACGACGAGCGACCTCGTTTGTGACGCATATGACAGCGGCGCAGGCGGGACTAGGGTTTTTAGGGTCACGGAGTGGATCGCAATATCTGTAGGTTCTCTTTTGCGTCACAGAGAGGATCGCAGAAGTTGCAAAGCAGGCTAGCAGGACGCAGAAAGCAGGAGCGATGCTGGAAATTCCTATGAATCAGAAGCGCTCAGTACATGCTAATGACATCCTAACGACTGCCAAAGTCGTTAAAGAGATCGCTGACCGCTGATGTGTCATTTATGAGATCTGTTTGGCAGCTACTAGCGACCTAAAAGAGATCACACCAACGATCTCGTTAGCTTGCGTCATTATCGTGATCGCTAACGAGATCGCTAAGTGTGGCAGTACCTTTAGTTATCTCTCCGGCTGTGTCGAGTTGTCTAGGCACCGTAGGCACGTCTCACGGCTGCTTCTAGTTGTGCTGTCAGTTTAGGGGTCTGCAATCCGCTAGTTACCAACCTCTCCGGTGTCTGGCTGCCTGTCTATTTTTGCTGCTGTCCTCCTCAGCTACCGAATCATAACAGGAAGAAGTGCCACTTGACTTTTTGAATGCAAAATTTGTTGAAATAATTAGCAGACACTATGTTGCGTTTGGAGAGCACCTGATATGCCTAAACAGTAGAAACCTCCCACAAATGAGACCCCCTCAGGCAACTTATATAGATGTGTGGTGAGCACCTTGAACTCCCAGTTGCTTCTCAGAAGATTACAACATTGAGCTGTACAAAATAAAAAGAAAAAAAAATCACATTTTTCCCACAAAAAATGATTCTAGCATCAAATTTTGCATTTTCACAATGGTAACAGTAGAAATTGCACAATACACTTTGTTATTCAATTTCTCCTGAGTATACTGATACCCCATATGTGGGGGAAAACTACTGTTTGGGCGCATAGCAGGGCTCAGAAGAGTATGAGTGCCATTTGCCTTTTTTAATGCAAAATTTGCTGGAAAAATTAGTAGACTTCATGTCGCCTTGGAGAACCCCTGATGCGCCTAAATAGTGGAAGCCCCCTACAAGTGACACAATTTTGGAAACTAGACCCCTCAGAGAACTTATGTAAATGTGTTGTGAGCACCTTAAACCCCCAGGTGCTTCACAGAAGTTTATAAAAATATTATTTTAGCCCAATTTTTTTATTTTCACAAAAGTAACAGAAGAAAATGGAACACAAAATTTGTTGTGCAATTTTTCCCTGAGTACACAGATTCCCCATATGTTGGGAAAAATCACTGTTTGGGCACATGGCAGTGCTCAGAAGGGAAGGAATGACATTTACCTTTTTTAATGCAAAATTTGCAGGTGTCATGTCACGTTTGGAGAGCTACTCACATGCCTAAACAGTGGAAGACCTCCATAAGTGACCCCATTTTGGAAAATAGACCCCTCAAGGAATTTAGGTAGATGTGTGCTGAGCACCTTGAACCCACAGGTGCTTCACAGAATTTAACAATGCTGATCTGTGGAAAAAATATATATTTTTTCACTCAAAAATGTTGTTTAGCCTCCAGTTTTTTTCATTTTCACAAGGATAGCAAGAGAAAATGGACCCAAAAAGTTGTTGTGAAGTTTCTCCTAAGTGCAGCCATTCCCTATATGGGGTCAAAAACTATTTTTGAGGCACAGCACACAGCTCAGAAGGTAAGAAGTGCTATATTGGAGTTCAGATTTTGCTGGACTGGTTTGAGGGTCCCATGTCACCAAAATGTTGTTTTAGCCCAATATGAAACATTTTCATACTGGAAATTGGTAAAAATGTCAACAAAATTTGTCCCACAATATTTTCTGAATGTAGAAATACCCTATATATATGGATGCATAGTACTGCTTAGCCAAATGGCGAGACTCAGAAGGGAGTGAGCTCTATTTGCCTCTAGACTCCATATACAGAGCCCCTAAATGCTAGAAAAGCAGAATCCCCCCTCAAGTGACTCCATTTTGGAAATTATACCCTTTGGGAATTTATCTACAGGTGTAGCGCTGATTTTAACTCCATGGGTGTTTTCCAGAAACAAGCAACAGTGGATGTTGCTCAGTGAAAATTGCAAACTGCCGATGTAGTGATCAGTACTTTGCAGTGACCAGTACATTGAAGTGACCAGTACATTGTACTGACCAGTGCGTGGCAGTTACTAGTACATGGTAGTGCCCAGCTCATGATTCTGGAGAAAAGCACCCGTAAATTAGGTGGGCTCTCATCGCTACAGAAATGCGAAACATGTGGACACTAAATGTGTTTTAGGCACCCAGTGGGGCTCAGAAGGGAGAGGGGCATTTGGATTTGGGAGCGCAGAATTCGCTAGATTTCTTTTGAGGTGCGAGGAGCCATTTTGCTTTTCCAGAGTCTTTGTACTACTAGCAACATGGAAGCTGCCTATATGTCCACTGACAGGTGACAGACCTGAGTGGGGACTTTCTTTTTTTTTGTGGATTGACTTGAAGCTTTTTTTCAGAACATTTTACATTTTTTTCATTACATTTATACAGCGCTCGCCACTGAGCTCTTACATCAGGGTTTCAATCTAAATCTCCAAGTGACATGATTCAGGTGAAACCCCAAGGGATCAATTCACCATAATGAGGCAGCAGCATTACTGTGGGCTATATCTGGCTGACGGCACTTTTATTCACACCTAAAAAGACGGACACCGCCAGATCATAGGTCAGACAACGTCCACAGTGCCTCCAATCTGCCTCATTATAGGGAATCTGGTGCTGGTGGTTCTGTCTGAATCACAAATTTCAGATATTTACATGGAAATCCCCGTGTAAGCACTCAGCGTAGAGCGCAGGATAAATGTGAGCCAAGCTGTACTGCGATCTATCAGGAGGCAGCTTCTAAAAATCTATAGCAGGTGAAGAATTGATGTTATTTATTTTTTGGGCAGTTTCTCATGCAGTATAAGTGATTAGACGACTTTATACTTTGACCGGTGTGATTACAGCAAAACCAAAATTATAGCGTTTTCTGTTTGGCTGCTGTCACACACTAAAACGACATATTTTGAGAGCTATAATTTTTCCATATTTCTGCTGACAGAGTCATGTGAGGGCTTGTTTTTTGTGGGATAAGTCAATGTTTTTATTGACACTTTTTTATCATCTTTTATTTCAATTTTTGGGTAGCAAAATAAACACCAGCAATTCAGGAATTGTTTTTCTGGGGGGAGTTTATGCCGTTCCACGTATGGTAAAATTGGTAAGGTAGTTTTCTTCTTCGGGTCAGTATGATTACAGTGATACCACATTTATATAGGTTTTTTTGTGTTTTGGCACTCTTACACAATAAAAACAATTTTATTGAAAAAATTATTATTTTTGCATCGCTTTTTTCTGAGAGTTAAAACTTTTTTATTTTTCCATTGATTGTGCTGTACGGCAGCTTGTATTTTGCAGGACAAGATGATGTTTTCAGCTCAACCATATTTATTTACATTTGTCTTTTTGATTGAATTTTAATCTACTTTTTGTTCAGTAGTATGATGAAAAAGCATAATTTTTTCCTTTTTTTTTTTTACGCTATTCACTGAAGAGATTAACTGGTGGGATAGGTTTATAGGTCGGGTCGTTCCAGATGTGGCAATAACAAATGTGTACTTTTTTTCCTCATAAAAACATTTATTTATGAGTACAATATATTTTTTAATTTTTTATTATTATTTTGTGATTTAAAAAATATATATATTTTTACAATTTTTTTTTTAAAAATTGTTACTTTTTTACTAAGTCTCTCCATTGGACTTTCACTTTCTGCAGCCTGATCACAGTTCTAATGCATGGCAATGCGCCAGCATTGCCATGCATTAGAACTGTCAGTGCAGCACTGACACGTTAGTTAGATCAGGCACTGCACATGATTTAACTAACTTACTAGTGACCTGGATGTCATCATGATGACATTGGTTCACCATAGCACGATCGGGCCCCAGTGATGACATTGTGGGGGTGCCGATTGGAGTGCAGAGGGGGCTGCGGCTGCAAACGATTGCAGTATTTAGGAAGTTAAAGTGTTGGGAGCATTGCAATCACCGCTCCTGCACTGAGTTTGACAGCCCAGCCCTTGTGTGTGCAAAATCACCATGACATATCCATTCGTCCAAGGTCATTAAGTACCTAGCAACCTGGATGTATGGATAGGTCCAAGATCAGGAAGGTGTTAAAGTGGCTCTAAGCATATATGCACACAATGTCTTTTTCAAAAGATAGGAGCTTCAGGAAACAATGATGTTTTTCTATTGAAGCATCTTTTTTTTGTCATTTCCAGAGCACTTTTTCAAGTTTTGTCAGCCGGCAGTTTTCTGAGGGTGAGTTTCCACGGTCAGGAAACGCTGCGTGTTTGGCGCTGTGCGCTGGCGCAGCGCCAAACACGAAGCGTCCAGATGTTACAGCATAGTGGAGGGGATTTCAAGAAATCCCGTCTCCACTATGCGTAACAACACGCAGGCGGGAGACCTGCGTAAACGGACATGCGGCGCGTCTTTTCAGACCGCAGCATGTCCTAGCGTGTTGCGGCGACGGTGCGTCGCCGCAACAGAATTTCACACAGGGCTATGTAGCCCTGCGTTCTTTCCGGAGGTGTTCCGGAGGTGTCCTGAACACCTCCGGAAAGAGCGCGCGTCAGAAAGGGGGCGGGGCTTATACGGAGCGGAATTTCCGCTCCGTCCAAAGCGCTGTGGTTCCGGACCGTGGAACCACAGTCTTAGAGCTTTTCCAGTGTTTTTGAGTTCTATTTTTTGCTGCCATTTTTCCGATTTTTTTCTTAACTCCATTTGACAATTATGAACCAATAGAGTTTTTTCAAGCTTACTGTGTGATTGTAGGTGTGCAGGACAATGTTAAAGCGAACCTGTCACCAGATTTGGCAGATACGAGTTACAGCCACTGCCTTTCAGGGCTTATCTACAGCATTCTAGAATATTGTAGATAAGCCCCCGATCCGACCTGTAAGAGAAGAAAAATAACTTTTTTTATACTCACCTGCGGGGCGGTCTGGTCTGATGGGTGTCGCAGGTCCTGGTGGTGGCTGTAACTTCTATCAGCCAAACCTGGTGACAGGCTCCCTTTTAGGAAGCAATCTATGTGTGTTCAGTAGAAAACAGTCAATTGAACAGGCCATTATGGAGTTTGCATATTTATCCACTATAAAGATAACACTGGAGGCAAAAATAGAAAATTACACCGATACCTCATGACAAAAAAAAATGTTTTCTGTAATACAAATTTTGAAACGTCAAAATTACTTTCTGTTTTGTAAGCTATATTATAGTGTCTGATATTAACAACATTCAACATAACCGGTGATGTGTCAAATGTGTTTTTGATACCAAATGTTACATTACTATCTGCATTACGCATCAGTGATTATATGAAAGAAGAAATAAAGAACAATCAACACTTTTATGACTCATGAAGCAGATGAATAACAATTCACGTTAAAGGGAATATAAATCTATATTGTTTTTACAGATTAGAGCCCGGTAATGATATTCTTTTTTGCTAATCTGTTATTTTTTTCTCCTCCTAATTTTTAACTTGTGTACATGATTATGGGTGTAGCCATCATGTGTTAGCATAACTTGTAGACTGTAGGAACCTGTTGACCTGGGCCATCAAATTATGTTTATAGGCATGCTCTGTGATCTGTGCAGAGATCATTGTGCAGGGATGGGAGGAGGTGAGCTTGTTCCATTACCTACTGTAAATGGTGGATCTTACAAGATATTTTATAAATATTAATAAAGAAATGATAGAAAAAAACACCAAAATACTTAAATATTTTTTATATAAAAAGTGGATTTATAAAACATGTAAGTCAGTTTCTGATGGCAAATTCTCTATCAATAATTATTGTACAAAATGCCCAGCCATTATCCTTTATCACACATATACACATACAAATACCAGCCACACATAGGCCAAAAGATCACACTTTTGGCCTACATAAAGTAAAGGACAGTCTATGGTAATATTAGAATATACATCAGTACATCAGCTCCTGGTATGTACTTTAGGCTAAGTACACAAACACAATATGACTAGGCTATAATGAAAGGGTACACTGTATTATATACACTGTGTAGTACATAAATATTATCTGCAAATTTCAGAAAAAAGTCATAATGCAAACTCTATAATCTATCTATCTTGTAAGCTAAATGACAGCTAAAAGTGAAAACCAGATGGACAGATCTAGAAAAATGTCACATTTTTTGCCTCATCCAGATGGTTCATATACAAAAGAAATGACGTAGAATTGAGAATATTTCAAACTAAGAAATAGAAGAAGGAAATATTTGGAATCTCACTATTTTCTTAGTATTGTGCATATATTATAAATCCTTCCGCTTTCTGCTATTGCTAAAATGCCACTGCCATAGGCAAAAAATACACTCACATGAAATAGTCGCATGGCAAAGTCAATATATTCTAGATACACAAAACACCATGTTAACATCAGCTTTCTGCTTTCTGGTACACAAAAAAATAGACAATATGTTCTCATTTTTTTTTATCTTTTATTGACATTGTCAAGGATGACACTGGGAAAATCACTCAGATCCCACCACCGTGACCAGTTTGTCAGGGGACACAACTCTGCTGCCTAGAATCATCAGGACATTATGCAATTGACTGACGAATGATGGACGACGCCGTATATGCTTCCACTACTTGGCGGGTTATTGAGGAACTCACAGTGAGTGTATGGTATTTACACCTTCAATTACAATGCACGGAATATATACCCCGGTATTGTCACTGCCATCTCGACAATAACAAAAAAAACCTAGTAGCTGCCACCATCAATCATTTATACAGTCTGATTGGATACCGGTAACAGGTAGCACATGGCTTCAGGGTGCGGTTTACAGAGCAAGAGGAACAGAGCTATTACATTTTATATACTATATTTAATCAATAAAAGTAGGCAGAGTTAATAAAAAATATACAGAGATGACACAAAATGGGAACAAAACAATATGTTATATACAATTACATAAAAAGGAATGTCAACCAACGTTCACCATCCAACCTGACGGAACTGAATATCTGCAAGGAAGAATGGCATAGGATCCCCAAATCCAGGTGTGAAAAACTTGTTGCACCATTCCCAAGAAGACTCATGGCTCTACCAGCTCAAAAGGGTGCTTCTACTCAATACTGAGCAAAGGGTCTGAATACTTATGACCATGTGATATTTCAGTTTTTCTTTTTTAATGCATTTGCAAAAATTTCTACATTTCTGTTTTTTTCAATCAAGATGGGGAGCAGAGTGTACATTAATGAGAAAAAAAATGAACTTTTCTGAATTTACCAAATGGCTGCAATGCAACAAAAAGTAAGTGAAAAATTTAAAGGGGTCTGAATATTTTTCGTACCTACTGCATCTTTATACTTGTCTTTATGTGAAGATGGAGTAGTTTTCATTTGTACTTATTTTGCTTCTGGAGCTTTTAATGTTTTTTTTCTATAAAAAAGAATTATTTACCACATTAAAGCCTGTGCTGGATCAGAACCTTTTTTTATTTTCAGCCATGGCACTGAAGGATTTGTGCTATACCTTTTTATTATTTTCATTATACCTTTCTGACATCGGCATAATAGTACGCTGATGTCGGACTTCCCCTGTTTGGTGCGGGCTGCGGTGCTGAGTCCGCACCTTTCTGGGCACATGACAGCTGATCTATACAGCATAATTGTCCTCGCAAAAGCCGTGGGTGGAATCGTGATCCACCCGCAGCTGTTAACTAGTTAAATGTCGCTATTAATTTCTGACAGCGGTATTTAACTTGTTCTTACCGGAAGCACGTCATAAATCCCACCCATTGGTGACCCTGTCACATGATCACAGGTCACCGATGGTTCGGCATGACAACCAGAGGTCTGAAGCAGACCTCTATGGTTGTCATTGCGGGATTGCTATGAGCGTCGCTCTGTGGTCGGCGCTCATAGCAAGTGAGCATTTCTGCTACACACAGGTGTTCTGATCATCGCCTCTGTGTATCAGAGGCAATCAAGCACTGCAGCTTCTAGTCTACTATTGAAGCACACAAAAAGTAAAAAAGTTTTTACAAATATTAAAAATATAAAAAAATTTAAAAGTTCTAATCACCCCCTTTCAAATCGAAACAATAAAAAAAACAAATATACACATATTTGGTCTCTCCGCATTCAGAATTGCCTGGTCTATTAACATAATAAAAAAATTGACCAATCGCTAAACGTTGTAATAAGAAAAAAATTCAAAACATCAGTATTACTTTTTTTGGTCGCCGATACATTGCAATAAAATGCAATAACGGGCGATCAAAACATCGTATCAGCACCAAAATGGTATCAGTAAAAATGTCAACCCAGCGCGAAAAAATAAGTTCTCACCCAGCTCCAGATTACGAAAAATGAAGACGCTACTGGTCTCAGAATACGGCACAATTTTTTAAACCAAATTTTTGATTTTTTTTTCACCACTTACCGTATTTTTCGGACTATAAGACGCACCGAACCATAAGACGCACCCCAAATTTTCAGAAGGAAAATAGGGGAAAAAAAATAATGTGTCAAATGGGGGTCCGTCTTACAGTCCGAATTTAGGTTACCAGCGAAGGGATCAGCACAGGTAGAGGAGTGGTCACAGGGGTCGTTCGGTGGTCTAGGCTGGTGCAGTGGTGGTGCTCTGTGTTGCACCTGGGTGGCTCTGTGGGGTGGCTGTGGTCTGTGGGGTGGCTGTGGTCTGTGGGGTGGCTGTGGTCCATGGGGTGGCTGTGGTCCATGGGGACTGTGCTCTGTGGGGTGACTATGTCCGTGGGGTGGCTGTGGTCTGTGGGTTGGCTGTGTCCGTGGGGTGGCTGTGGTCTGTGGGTTGGCAATGTACTTACAATCTGGCGGCGGTCCGGTGGCGGCGGTCCCAATGCAGTCTCCGGTGCGGTAGTGTTGGGGCTCTGATGTGGCTGCAGCGGGGCTCTGCCGGCATTTCGTCCTAACCGCGAAGGCCCCCCGCAGCTCCGCTGTTGCGACGCAGTGGCTTCCTGAAACATTGCCGCCAGGGGCCTCCGGAAAGATGGCCACCGCAACAAGAAATTCAAATCTCAGCAACGAGATCTCTTCCCTAGATCTCGTTGCCGAGATTTGAATTTCTCGTTGCGCTGCAGCCACATCAGAGCCCCGACACCACCGCACCGGAGGCTGCATTGGGACTACTGCCGCCGGACTGCCGCCGGATTGTAAGTACATTGCGACCATAAGACGCACCCACATTTTCCCCCAAAATTTTTTGGGAAAAAAGTGCGCCTTATGGTCCGAAAAATACGGTAGATAAAAAAGAACCTATACATGTTTAGTATTTATGAATGCATATTGACCTGAAGAATCATAATGGCAGGTCAGTTTTAGCATTTAGTGAACATGGTAAAAAAAAAAAAACTTCTGTGGAATTGCACTTTTTTTGCAATTTTAATGCACTTGGAATTTTTTTCCCGTTTTCCGGTACACGATATGTTAAAATCAATGGTGTTGTTCCAAAGTACAACTTGTCCTGCAAAAAGAAAAGCCCTAACATGGACATATTTACCAAAAAATAAAACAGTTATTGCTCTGGGAAGAAGGGGAGCAAAAAACGAAAGTGCAAAAGCATGAAGGGGTTAAGGACCTTCACTGTTGAGTCTAATGAAGCAGTCTTGTAGCAAGAGATCACATTTTCTGTGTGCTACCACAGGAGAAATAAAGTATTTGGTACTCACCAAAAATCAATAAGCCGTCAATGCAATGCTTAAACGTGGTGGGGTTTCTCAGTGTGCGACACTTTAAATAACTGATCTCTGCTCAAGGGTTGTTCAGACCTGGGACAAAACTGTGTGATGCTCTTCATGTGACTGCAAACTGCTGAATCATAACAGCGTGTAGTGTGCATACTGTCATGATTACCAGATATAGCTGGTGAGAGTGGGTGGTTATGTGTCTGCATGCATGTAATTTGCATAATTGCAGTCACTTGCTGACAAGACACATTACACTTATGTCAATAGAAGTTAATTAAGAGACACGCCTAGTTCATATGAGTCTGCCAGTATACAAATCATATACGTATGGCTATGTGATCAACTGCTCGCCCCAGTCAAACTAAAGAATTGTGACAATGAGCACTGTTTACACTGTCATGATTCAACAGGCCTTTCTACCATGCATGGACAAAGCATGGGAGAAGTATAGGGACACTCAAGCTGGTTAGATCTTGCCAGTTCCAGAATGGTGCAATCAAGCTCTAAAAAATAGAGCCTGCTAATGGCACTAGCTCCTTACCTAGGAGGGCTAGTAAGCTAGTCAACAAGTCGCACCCTATAAAAGTTAAAATTCCTTCTTGAGAATGTAGAGGATTTTGATCCACATAAGAACTTGAGACAACTCCCTTAACGAAGAGCATAGAGGAAAGTTGTGGAGCATTTAAAGGGAATCTGTCACCATTTTTTTGCTATGTTATCTGAAAGCAGCATGATGCAGAGGCACATATTCTGATCTCAGTGATGTATCACTTACTGAGCTGCTTGCTGTCATTTTGATAAAATTAATCTTTTCTCTATCAGTTTTCTGGATGCTGAACTCAACAAAACCCCTCCTCGATTAAACATAGCAGGAGGACTATATGGCACAAGACAACTAGTCCTCTACTGACAATACACTGCTAATAAAACACTGATTTTATTGTGACTAGAACAAGCAAGCTAGTAAGTGACACATCACTGGAATCAGGGTATCTGCCCCTACATCATGCTGCTTTCAGATTAATCAGCAAAAACCTAATCAACATAATCGAAAGTCGCCAGCACTTCAGCATTAGATATTGACTAGAAAATTTCTTTTAAATAAGAGAACTGCTAATATGGAGGATGCCACACGCTGTGCACACATCACCCAGCAATCCTGCCTGTCTTATCCTTCATGCATGACACCCAAAGTGGCAGAAGCTTGTGAACTCGGTGTTGGCAGCAGATTATTCAGGATACTCTCCAAGCGTGTGACAACAGAGCTTCTTTAGTCAGGAACAATCAGGAATAATATTTGATAAGCTTAATAGATCAGGAATAAAATATTTATGTGTCTCTATCTGTGCAGCATCTACAGCAGGCTGCTTCTCTCATACACAGATACAGGAAATAAGGAAATACAGTCACATGCTGTCCCTGTGTGATACACAGCATACAAATCTAGCAAATAAACACTCATAGACAGGAATGGAGTTGTTGCACCAAACATATTCCAACACTCGGCCAATTAAGTTCTTCCAGAAACTGTAAAATCCTTTCAAACGCAAGTTTCAGGATATTTTTATATATAAGTGTTCAATTGATTGCAAGATCAGCTCAATTGAATGTTTCTAGAGTTGAGATAAGTATTTGATTCTACTGAGGGCAGACTTCTTGTGACATTTATTAGTTTGCAGAAATCAATTATCTCTAACTTTCTCTAAGTTCCTCAAAGATCTCCTACCAAGGTTCAAATCCTGCCTACCTCCTCTCTACAAGATAATTTCTCAACGTAGGCTATTATCGAGGCACACAATAAACACTCGTGCCCAGGTTTCTGCAGTACAAATAGAGATACTAGTCCTTTTTACAGCCTCCTGGTATAAAACAAAGTGATGAAACCTTTTAAATACACTAACAATTTCTTACTACTCAACAATAACGGTCGAAGGTCCTGTCATGTCTTCTATTTTTCTTTTTGTCATGGAAACTCTCCTGACATGATATCAGCCCTTGCATGCACTCTTACCCTTGAATCACACATATTGATCTTGTCTCAGAGACTAATGTTACTGTGAACAGACAGATCCATCTGCTGGGAATTACTCACAATACACTTACAGAGTTATATTCACCCTATAAGGTGTTGGATGTGAGCAGAATATTAAGGTAAAGCTGTCAATGCTTTAATACCTACAAAATTACATCCATACAGTGTTTAAAACAGAAAAAGCAACAGAGAAGGCTGTTTTTACATTGTTGTCCAATATAAGGAAAACTACTTTTATACAAAATGCTTTTGGTCACCAGTATTATATAATTGCATAGTAATTAATGTAAAACCAAATTGTTACTATTTTACGTTCTGCTCTTTATATACCACAGCTTTGGTTGAAGGTTGGCACATGCTGAACAACTGGAATCCACACTTAGTAATGAGAGACATGATAGCAGCAGGATGACACCTGATCACTGATTGGCCGCAGCGATGGAGTGACAGCTGCATGTAAACAAAGAGGTATGTGCAGGGTCAGTGCTTGATCGCTAGAGGAGACAGTGAATAGGGATGGACGAACCAAAATGGTATAGTTCGGGTCTGTACCTAACACCAAGTGTCCGTGCACGGACACTGGACACGGAATTGTCCCTAAAGAAAACACCTACTCTGATCAGCGGTAAGTTTGTTACCGCCAGTCAGAGCACTGCGATTCACATGCTATCATACTGTTGACAGCGTGTGAGCAAGAAACTGTGACAGTCGGTAAAAAGGTTACCGCAGGTCACAGGTATCAGCCAATGAGAGTACTACTCTCATCATCATATGCCTGATTTCACTGATAGCATTGGGAGCAGGTGTATGATGATGAGAGTATTCATCAACCGGTGCCTGTACAATAAATAAATAAATATACAAATTAAAATAATGTCTTGGGAGCCCTCTATTTTTGCTAACCAGCGCAAAAAAAGCTGACAGCTGCGAGCTGCAGCCCCCAGCAATCAGCTTTATATTAGCTTGTTATCAAAAATAGAGTGTTCCACCCCGTTTTTTTTAATTATTTAAATAAATAATTTAAAAAAAAAAAGTGTTGGGTCCCCCCATCTTTGACAACCAGCCAAGATAAAAAAGACAGCTGGGGGTTGGTCTTCTCAAACTAGGAAGGGGCCATGGATATTGGCCTTCTCCAGGATAAAAATAGCAGCTGACAGCCACCCCAGAAAAGGCACATCTATTAGATGCGCCTGTTCTGGCACTTTGCCTGGGTCTTCCCACCTGCCCTGGTGTGGTGGCAAGTGGGGTAATATTTTTGGGGTTGATGTCAGCTTTGTGATATCAATTGACATCAAGCCCAGGTGTTAGTAATGGAAATGCATCTATAAGATGCCAACATTACTAACCCCGTGGTGAAAATTAAATAAAGACACACACAGAAAAAAGTCCTTTTAATTGACATAAACACACAGAAAAATGCCATTATTTGAAATAAACACTCCCCACCCTTTTTTACCCATTTATTAATGTAAAATTAAAAGTGATTAAAAACCATATTCCTCACCTGTCCGACGACAATCCATTTGTCCCACGAAGAGACCAACTATGCTTCATTTGGATTGCATGGCTCAGCGATGGCATGATGAAGCCGCTCAGCCGTGAACCTAGAGGATACTAAGCTAAACCTGAGAACACAGCTTCATTAACCTGTGGTGATGTCATTGAGGTCACAGGCAGTGTTTTCCAGGCTTATCTCAGTGTTTCCTGGATTCTCGCTATCAGCAAGACCAGGCGTACGATGATGAGAGTAGTACTCTCATTAGTCGATGCCTGTGACCGTTGGTAACCTTTCTACAGCCGGTTATAGCTACTGGCTCACATGCTATCATTTGTATGACAGCATGGGAGCTGCAGCGCTCTGACTGATGGTGACAAAGATGACAGCATAGGAAATGCCAGATGTTCCGGTCCCCCATTTATTTGAATGGGGGCTGGGTTCATGTTCTGGCACCTGAACCAAACTTTTTTTAAACGTTTGGTTGAACACGACAGACCCGAACATCCACTTGTCGGTCAATCACTAACAGTGAGTAAGAATGATTTTCGCTATTTCATAATATTTTATAATATTACCAGCTGTTTTTTTAAACAAAAATCTACAAAGTAGAGAATTTTTTACTTTTATATCAAGGTCTTAAAATAGCATTTAAGACCTCGTTTATAACCCCATTGCTTTAGACATTCTCCTGCATACTTCTAAAAAAACACTATGAGTTTGATTCACTAAAACTGGCATTGTGCACTCCATTCTTAATAAAAGGCTTTCTGGAGTAGGATGCACCTTATTCATTAAGATGCACATGCCACTTAATGACTTTGGCACATCTTATCATTGCAATGTTCCTACTTTGCACCCCACCAGAAATGCTACTCCCGTCCGAGAATGCTGGCATTTTTGATGAATTTTTAGAAGTGGGTGTAGCCACACCCCATCTTGACTTCTCCTCAGCTCTGTTTTTTTTACATTTTTTCTGTCAAAATCTCTGTAAAGAATCACTCACAATTGTTTGTTTGCTGTCTTTACTGACATATCCTCACTACTATCTACACTATATCTATACCAGGCCCAAAACATCACTGCTCTAGAGGAGATCTGCATGGAGGAATGGGCCAACATGCTACCAACAGTGTGTGCCAACCTTGTGAAGACTTACAGAAAACGTTTGACCTCTGTCATTGCCAACAAAGGATATATAACAAAATATTGAGATGAACTTTTGTTAATGACCAAATACATATTTTCTACCATAATTTGCAAACTAAATCTTGCCAAATCAGACAATGTGATTTTCTGGATTTGTTTTCTCATTTTGACTCTCATAGTTGTGGTCTACCTATGATGTAAATTACAGGCCTCTCACATCTTTTTATGTTGGAGAACTTGCACAATTGGTGGCTGACTAAATACTTTTTTCCCCACTGTATCAATCTACTTAGCTGCTCCTGCTCTATAACATGGTGCCTACAGATTGGATGGCATTTTTATGGTGACAGGTTCCTTTTAAAATGAATCTGTGCAAAATTGATCTATATTCTATCTTTATGTATAGCACAACCATCCTTCCTATACTCGCTCCATAGGCCAAGTCCTGTCCTCCTCACCTAGTGAACATCTCACGCAGAAATCATTTATTACGAACACAGCTAAAACATTTTGTCCCTAATCTTTTTTAACTCAATTTTAGCTTGAGTACAAATACTGTACTAACAAAACTAGCCCTGTTTTTATCCTGCATCATAAATACATAAATCTTCTATATATATATTCTTCTATTTATTATAAGGTCAATTTTCTCTTGCAGAATGAAAAATAAAAGCAAGATTTAATTTAAATATGGGTTGTCATAAATAGACAGCTCCTTTAAGAAAGTTTTGAGATGTAGAAGGCGAAAATAACCTATAGAAATGCTAACCGTTTTATTAATTCAGACCTCCCTGGAAAGAAAACGTACTCCACTATGCATATATCCTCCTCCAATCAGATTTAGTAAATGCAAATGTAAGTCATTAGGATATTTTCGTCCTGGTGTTCACTGTTTCTCCAGGCATGCAAATTACATCAATACTTATCATTGAAAATATTGTGGCTTCATACTGCACTTGAGAAAAAAAATGCTCCACTTCAGAGTTTATCAAGTCAACTGTAATGACTCACACTATAAAATGCCTTTATACTTCTGAATGCAAATTGATTTCAGCTATGAAAAAAACATTTTAGTTAATATTACACTTCATAAAAGCAAAGTGTGAGATTTTGCTCTATTATCTTTAAAAGATATTTTTTCTCAACCCTTTTTAAACATCAGAAAAATTTCACAATAAACATTTTACAGACAAATAAAATGTTGTCCCCTGGAAGAAGTCACTTTAGCCGAAACGTGCATAGGGGTCGTGGCACAGCAGATCTTAGGTAATTACATACCATCTACATGTTCTTTTTGTCTTTTGACTTTCCTTCTATTTGTGGTCATGTTCACTAGTGGTTATATTCCCTTACTTATTGAATTGATATTTACCTTGTATGTATGTGAACTCTTACTTGTCATAATAGGCATTTTGGACTTACCTCTGTACCTCTGATCTGCGGTTCCACTTGTTTGGTTAGGCCGGAGTCACACTGACGACAAAATCGGACGACTGCAATACGATGAAATATCGCATTGCAGTCGGACCTATGTTAATCTATGGAGCAGCTCCCAGTATCAGATTTTTTGTGGTCCGTTTTAATCGTCCGAGTGCAATCGCAGCATGCTGCGATTGTCACCGATTGTGGGTCGACTATCGCCAATGAAAGTCTATGGGAGCGATGAAAAATCGGATTACAAACGGACCGCACGTGTGACTTGCGATTAAATCGCACCACTATTCCAGATGCCAGGAAATTGCATCAGGATAATTGTCAGGAAGGGCTGACATGCTAATTAGGCTATGAAAATTCAAACCCAAACAGGAAACCGCCTCCAAGGAGTCCAGAACCATGGACAGTCACATCAATGTGGAAATGTTGATCGTTCTGGTCCAGGAGAGACCAGAACTTTGGGACCAGCGGGATCCCAATTATTCCAACCGGTCGTGGAAGGACGCGGCTTGGCTGAGAATATGTTCCCAGATGTTTCTGGATTTTGGCGACAGGTCTAGGGAGGACCAAGAACGCATCAGTAAGTAACTTAATGAAAACTCTTACAATACTGTATGACTACTCAGTATGTACCAACAACAATGTGTTATAATGTCCCTCTACCCTTATATGTGAAACTGAAATGTGCCCAATACAACAGTTATGACTGTTCAAACCCCCAGTGCTATGTCAGTACTCCAACCACATTCTAATATTTAGATACAACTGTAATGGTCGTCTACTTAAGCTTAAAAATGTTTGCATACGCAATAAATGCGTAGGTGAAGTACTTAATATGTGTCCCTTTTGTTAATGCCATCGCTGTGTCCCAAATAAATGGTGATTATTGTGACACATATCTCATAGAGCTTTGTATGTATGAACCCTTCTAATATTAACTTGTTATCTTAGCTACATACAATTTGTAGTTGTGTTGTGTACCTGAGTCGCACAAGGTACCAGGGCTTATGGGGTACTCGGCACCGAGCCCGTCCACTTCAATGGGGGAGAGGTCACGGGTAGCACAGCTCGGTCCGTTGCCCTGGGCGCTCATTCAAAGGGGGTTATTTACAGGGGATTGTAGTAATTGTTTGTGACGCCACCTGTGGTTTCTGATCAGGGTGACCAGCGCTGCAGGGTGAATCCTCTGAGGGGTTGTTATTGGGCAGCAAGGTGTTAAGTCTCCCACAGGCAAGACTGGATCCCTCAAGGTATATGGCGTTGCAGGGTGCAGGCAATAAGGCAGACACACACAAGTCAGTCTCTTTCCATACCTTTACTGGTGGTATTTGCAGGCATGTCCCGGGAAGCTGCTCAGGGTAGAGGATGCACATACGGTAATCACTGAGTAGGTTTAAAGGCCTCCTTACTTCTTAATGTGTGTGAGTTTCCAACTTGCATGAAGCTAAGTTTAACTCCGTAGAGAACAGCTACGCCCGGCCGACATTGTGGTGGAGCCTTCTTTTGGCAAGAACTAAGTCTAAGTGGCTGATCAGGCCTGACTCCTGTTCTTCCTGACCCCGGTTACGTATCAGCACAAAAGGCCCCCTCTGCGACCTGAAGTCCAGCAGGGTCACCGGTTTTTCCACTAGCCGTGAAGGAACTAGTAAGCTCGGACCCGGCGTCCGGTAGTGCAGAGTGGAGGTTAAGCTATCGTTGCTATTTCGCCTCAGTCACTCTTTCTTCCTTTTCACCACTCACTGACCATTCCTCAGTTGACTCGTTGTTATAATAACTGTAGCTCCCTTCCTTCTTTTCCTTCATAGGCTCTGTCCAGAGTAGCTATCAGGACCTTCCGTCAGACTGATTTCATGCTCACTCCGAGAGTCACTTTCCACGTTCATAGGGAACCAACAGTCAGAACGAATGTCTGTGTCATCTGACAGGAATCACAAAACTAGGCTAGACCCAGGATGTCTGGAATCTCCACTAGAATGGAATGACTACGCTAACGTCTCCCACACCCTTATATATTCTAAGGCTCCCTCTGGTGGCACTATAGGGAAGTGTGAGATGTGAATGAATATCAGGTGTTTGTGCATTACCTTTCTGTGCATCCTCCAGGGAACATGTGTCACCAAGCGCAGCTGGGCCACACATCCCCCCCTAGTTATATTCAGCACTCCCGGGCTGAAAAAGGAAAACAATTTTTATAATAACATCAACAACATAACTCATCCCTTGCGGGAGGTAAGGACACTTTAACGTTACATTGTGTACAAATTGCAATAGAAAAATATCAAATACTTTCTCACAATAAATACAATATTCTTGTGGAGGACCCGCACCAAACCTCCCACGGTGGTCCTGGGTGGGCTGCAGGACTTCTCTGCTGCAAATCTCACTCAAGGCCACACCTTACGGGTTTTTCTTCAGAGGTAGATATGGCTTTATGTAAAACCAAGATGGGGCACCGAAGTGCTAACTATTTACATCACAGTTTTTGGGCTGGCAAAGTCCTCAGCCACGCAGTCCTTTGCATTAGAACATTTCACATTATACTTCACATTACCCAACTGGGGTATACTACGCATCAAACTATGCAAACATCATCACATAACATTTTTAATAAAGTGCAATTTCTTCTTCAAAACCTTTGTACAGTTGCAGTAAACCCTGTCTGGGTCCTACTGGTCTTCTTTGGTTATGGTGATTACTTCTTCCATACCTTGGGCTGGAAGTATGCGGTGCGCTCTGGAACGCATCACAAAAAGATCATGTCCTGCTACCTGTGTCTGGGTAGCCACAGTCCTTTTTACAATTTTGCGACTTGCTTGAGGCTTAACAGGTGCCTCTTCTGAATACAGATCTGGCTCCATGGGGGTCGCACTAGCCTGCTGCGTTGCTGAATAGGACGCAGTGTAAGATGCAGGGTAGGATGCGGGTGCGCGCAGTGGCTCAGTTGGAGACGCACTAGCCTGCTGCGTTGCAGAATAGGATGCAGGTGCGCGCAGTGATGCAGGACAGGATGCAGGTACGCGGCCAGGTGCTGATGGGGCTGTGCCTGGGACGCTGAGACACGGGGTACATTGCCGGCTTCAGGGACGGGGTCGCTGACACGTGAGACATTCAGGGCATACCACCCCTTAAGACCCCTATGTCGCGTGTAGGTGACAACATCCCCTTTTAACAGGTTGAACCCCGCATCGCGGCAGTGAACGAAGATTTCTTGAGAGAACCGGGCTCGCATATGTAACCCCAAACTCCTCGGGCCTTAGAGGCACACACCGTCCCCTGGCGCCACGGCTCCCGAAGCGTACCTTTATCTCGCCGTACGATCTTCTTGTCCGCAAGATTCTGCTCCCGGTCCCTCCAGTAAAGCTGCGCCTCTCTCTGCTCCTGCTGCTGCCGCTGTTCCTGCTCACGGCGTCGCCACTCGTTCTCTATCTGGGCGGCGTATTCCACGTCGTCCAGGTACTCCATCTCCTCCAATCGATCTCCATCACGGACGGCTGGGTCTCCTCCGTCGTCCCTACCGGGGGACTGCATTCTGCTGCGGCCTCTGGTTCCAGGCCTGGCTGGCACTCCGGTCCGGGCAGGGCATCCTCAGCCTCCTTCCCTCCCGCCTCGTCCCCGGCGGAGTCAGGATCAGCACTTTTGGGGCCGGCCTCCGGTGATTCTTCAGCCGCTCCAGTGGTGGCGCAGGTAACGGTTGCGCATCCAGGGGGGAGAGCGTCACGTCCCACAGCAGCCGCTGTTTTAGGGCACGCCAGCTTTGCTCTATCACCTCCGTCTCTGCGCGGTGTCGGGCTATAACTTTCAGCACCGCATCCACCTCCTCCATTTTCTGGGTTCTCCGGTCATCCTCCCGACCTGGGGACGGTTCAGGCACAGGCAGTAGCTCTTCAGGGGAACGGGGTCTGCGCACCGCCATTCCTCCACACAGCGTCTCCTGTCCTTCCGCCATCTCACTCCAGGCCAGACTGTGTTTCCCATCTGGAACAATCTGGTCTCTTCCATGGAGGCGGGACTTTCGCTTTTTCTTCTTGGCATAGAGGATGAAGAGGAGGCGGATCTCCCTTGCAGTGGGGCAGGCTCTCACATTGTAATAGCACTTAGACAGGGCGCCCATAGCTTTCGCGCCACTGGGGGGGTACGCCCACGAAGGCACGCCCACCTTCTTCACCAGAGCCTCAGGGCGCGAATATGGCAGCAAAATGGCGGAAAATGGTGCCAAAAATCAAACAACAGCAACACAGTCTTTTTGCACAAAACAGTCCAATTCAAGGCACACAGGACTCACATTTAGTAAGCTTCGTATCCTGTTCGTGACGCCAAAGATGAGTCGCACAAGGTACCAGGGCTTATGGGGTACTCGGCACCGAGCCCGTCCACTTCAATGGGGAGAGGTCACGGGTAGCACAGCTCGGTCCGTTGCCCTGGGCGCTCATTCAAAGGGGGTTATTTACAGGGGATTGTAGTAATTGTTCGTGACGGCACCTGTGGTTTCTGATCAGGGTGACCAGCGCTGCAGGGTGAATCCTCTGAGGGGTTGTTATTGGGCAGCAAGGTGTTAAGTCTCCCACAGGCAAGACTGGATCCCTCAAGGTATATGGCGTTGCAGGGTGCAGGCAATAAGGCAGACACACACAAGTCAGTCTCTTTCCATACCTGGTGGCACTATAGGGAAGTGTGAGATGTGAATGAATATCAGGTGTTTGTGCAACCTTCCCTTACCCAAACCCCATCCAGAGCAAGCAAGAAGCAGCCACCAAACTGCACAGTCAGCCACCACTCATGGTGACACAGTGGCTGGAGAGCAGTATAGCCAGCCCTCACAAGCTGGCCCTCCACCTTCACCACCCCACACCAACCACAAGTTATAGGTGTAATGTATTTATTATGTTTTTGTTTTAAGTTATTAACATTGTGTTTTGTTTTACTGCTGCCAATTTAGCAGCAAATATGTTCAAAAAGGTTAGGACACATTAGTCCTTTTGCATTATGTTTACAGCGACTAAACATGAGACATTACATAAAAAAAAATGTTCAAGTCGCATTGATTGTATGTGATTATTTCAATACGTGATGGCCAGCGTAACTTACACACAACATGAGACCAAAAACAACACAACATCTACAATTAGATGAGGCTAAATTTCTTTATGACAGAGCAACATAGGCACACTACATCTGTAATAATGCCTCCTCTTGCCAGGCAGTAGCACCCTCAGGGGACACAAAATATTGAGTGAACACGTCACATACTTTTAGGCCTGAAAGTGGACGAGGGGGATGGATGGGTGGTGACATAGGCATAGACACAATAACAGAGGCTATGTCACCCACATCATGTGAGGAGCATTCATGAATTCGACAAAAATTATGTAGGACCACACATGCTTTGAGGACCACATTAACATTGTCTTCATTGAGTTGAATTGCAGATTGAAGTACCCGCCATTTAGCACAAAGAATTCCAAATGTGCACTCCACCAGCCGTTGAGCACGTGACAGGCGACAATTAAATATTCTCCGACGATGGGTGAGATAGCGACAGGGATATGGCCTCATAACATTACGGGTTAATTGAAATGCCTCATCCGCTACTATAACATAAGGCACACTGTTATGATTTTGTAGCTGAGGAGAGCAAGCAAAAACGGCAATACACCAGAGAGGTTGGAATCTACTGGATTGCAGCACCCTGACCAACCACCACAACCAAAGGCAGCCGTGGAGCGTACCTACGTTGGTCCTAGACGCCTCGTCACAGCCTGAGAGGTTAACTACACCCAAAGATAGAAAGAGGAAAAGCTATCTGCCCCGGAGCAGATCCCCAAAGAACATAGGAAGCCCCCAAACATGCAATGGCGGTTAGACAAGAGGAAATACAGCCACAGACAGAAAATAGTATGAGCAAACGTTGGGGCCCAATCTTCCTAGACAGAAAAGGATAGGAAGGACACTTACTGCAATCCCAAAAAAACCCTAAAAAGTACCAACTCTACTAATTGCAAAAACACCTGAGATCACACGACCTCTACCACCTAAATTAGTTCTCTGGTGTAACAAAACTAAGCCGCAGCCACTGAAAAAAAACTGGAAAAGGCAAATGAACAAACAACAGTGGCTCAGACAAACTGAGAGGAGCACAAGCCCCCGGAGGGGACCTGGCTGACCTCCACAAAAGTGCAGGAAACAATGCAAAAAGCAAGCACAAAAATAAAAACAGAAAATGTCTTATCTGAGAGCAGGAGAAGAGGCAAGATTCAGCAAGCTTCCAAGTGAACCAGGAACCACAGTTGAGACAAGAACAATTGATCACCGGCAACACTGATGGGAGGGAACCTCCCTTATATAGGACCAGTCTGTAACTCCTGATTGCCAATCTTCACTAAATGATTCAGCACTGTCTGCAACCACCAGAGGGAGCTTCTGCTCAGAACTCATTTCTAACGCATTCACAACAGCACACGTTCTGGAATAGAGTCTGTAAGTTGACTTGCTGGTGGTAGGTCAAGTTGGTTATTACGTATCTGCCTACCCATTATGGAAGTATTGAAGACTCTTGAGTCTCCAGTCCTTCCATAGGCCCCAATGTCTACAATTATAAACCTGTAGTTTGTGTTGACCAAGGCCAACAATACTACTGAAAAATATTGTTTATAATTGAAGATTTGGGAGCCTGAGTTAGGAGGTTTACGAACACGTATGTGCTTGCCGTCCAGGACTCCTATACAGTGTGGAAACTGGCAATTTTCTGCAAAACCCTGTGCTATCCTCAACCAGTCCCTCATTTTTGGCTCAGGCATGACGTCTTGATGTAGTCTGCTCCAAATTTCCACACAAGTTGACCGCACAATGCCTGAAATTGTTGATCGCCCTATTAAGAACTCTAAGTGCAGAGCAGCGTAGGACATGCCAGTAGAAAAGAACCTGGAACACACAAATAACAAAGAACATGGAGACATCAGCAACAAAAACAACAAACACACCATTCACAACACTTACAATGTTTCAGTTTCTTAGAGCACACATGCTGTAAATTATATTACAACACATGCCTTCTGTGGAATAGACCAAAGCCAATCATTTAGATAGGTAAGCTTGAGAAATACATTACTCACATTATAAGTGTACAATAAGTGTGCTACAACACTTGCAAAGTGACTATGTCGAGGCAAACATCATCAACATATCGTTGACACACATACCTTATTGTTAGGAGAAGGCGTTCCTCTGCAGATATTGCTTTTCTCATCCTAGTGTCCTGAAATATGATCCCAGGGCGCACAATGTCAAGCAACGTATCAAAGGTAGCTATGCTCATTCGACAATATTGGAAAAACTTATCGCAATGGCTACGCAGTGACAAATATAGGCGGTGAAAATGCCCTTTAGTTATCCTTGTTGTCAAAAGTGGATGTACCCACATTCTTCTGCGCCTTCTGGGATCTGCTATCACAGGATATGGCTCCCCAAAACGTCGGGATATAACCCAATGGAACAGCACACGCTCAGTGGGAGTAAATCTGAGTGTGTCGCTCATGTTTGGATAAAGCAGCTACAAAGCACTAAGCACAAGGAACAAAATGACACCAGTGCAAAGGTGGGAGGGTCACACCTGTAGCAGAGCACTTAAATTTAGCTCTGCCTAATGATTTAAAGGAGTATCAGGCCTCAAAAACGTTATTGGTCCTTTTTGGTGAGCTGCAACAAAAAAACACTGGTCGGATGGAAATCAGATGTTACAAGGTATGGCCACATGCGACTAAATCGCATCTTTGAAGGAAAATCGGATGCCAGGCGGATGTGTGATGATTACATTTTGGTCCGATAATCGACCGACTAAAACGGTCCGATTTTTTGTCGTTGTGTGTGACTCCGGCCTTAAGTTCATTGTCTGATCACCCTTTCTGCTTTATATAATTGTTCCATATCTTTTAATATAATCTTTTCAATAAAATACTATTCTTAATCTACTTTTGGTTCTTTTATGTGAATTTTTCTTCATATTTTAGACAAATAAACTAGTCATTGTTTTATAGTTCTAGAATGAAGTATTACATTTTACACTTTTATAGGATTAAAGGGTTTTTCACTTTAAGGTCGGGGTCACACTTGCGAATGTGATGCGAGAAACTCGTGCATTAATACCCGGCACTGCCGCAGGTGTCGCAACGCCTTGTGAGATGCAGAGCCCAGTATCTCGGAGGAGGGTTCAGTCACGGTGACTCCAATGGCTCTAACAATCCCTAGGTTAGGTGGCAATTATAAAGGGGGGAGATGACTTATATATGAGACTGTGAGTGATGTTGATGCCCGAAAGGTGTGAGGCCGCGGACAAAAGAATCATACAACGAAGGTCCTGTGCAAATTTGAAAGATGAACTTTACTGGAGATTGGTAACATTTCTTATATTTTCCAACACAACAGTCATGGGTAGCAGATATAATTTTTCTTACACAGTTCGACTGTCAAAGCCTTTGCTCGGTCCCGGCCTTGGGAGGATGGCAGTAAATTTCTATTAGACTAACTGTGCTGCGGGTAGGGGAAGGATTAACTGACCTTAATCGGATCAGAGTATCCCGGAAATCTGCTGTGCAGTTCTGCAGTCTCAGCACTCTGTCGCTGGAAAACGCAGGGCACTCTGAATCGGGTGCTATTTGTACTTCCCCCTGGTTCCAAACGAGGAGCCCAAATTTCCTACCTCCTCTCACCACAGGAACCGCTCGTAACTCCACCCTTTTCAGTCTCATGCCACCTCCAAGTGCCACTTGTTTCAAATCAGAAAAACAAGTTGCAATGCCCAATTAAAGCAGCAGAGGGCAGCATAGTACTACTAGTGGTAATACCAAAACAAGGCAGGAGAGGGCAGCATAATATTAAATAATTTACCTCCTCCCAAGGCAAAACAAGGAGCCGGTATCACAATTGTAATCTTGTAAGAAATAGAGCACACTTACCATATAACATACATTAATAATGGATTTTCTGGTCACTACACCGGCACTCAGGACTGGACTGTGTGGCTGCATGCATTAGCAGAGTCACTGAGCTCAGTGATGTGAACTGTTAGGCTATGTTCACACTCTGTGTTTTTGCAGCATTTTTTAATGCAAATGTTAAGCTTTGTTTAAGCTGCTTACAAAAAACAGGTTTTGTTGCATTTTTGATGCGATTTTACAGGTAACAGTTGTCTCTTGTGCATACTGATAGAGTTTAGTGCATAAAAAATTGATTGATTCAACTTCATCAGGTTTTGGTACCAAAACTGCAGCAAAACCTAATACCTACTTTTTTTTTTGCGTTTTTGCAGTATTTTTTGCACTATCCATTACTTTCAATGGATCAAAAATGCAGCAAAAACGCTGAAAGAAGTGACATGCATTTTTCAAAAACGCATCTCTTTCTCAAAACAGTCAGGAAAAAAAAAAACAAGAAGTGTGCATGAGATTTCTGAAATGTTATAAACTTTGCTGGTAATGTCAAAAGCAGCTGAAAATTTGCATAAAAATGCACAAAAAAGAATGCTGCAAAAATGCAAATGTGTGAACATAGCCTTAAAGAGGGTGAATATCTACCTCTTTTGTCACATACAAAAAAGCATTTGAGGTCCACTTTTTCTTCAGTTCTAAACGACTTTAAGACATTACAATGAACTCAGAGTCATGTAAAACAGAAACACTGAAAGTGGTGCAGATGAAAGAATCTGAGAGGAGAATTCATAAATGGTTCCAAAGGACAATTTCCAGAATTGTAGATTTTAAAGACATTTATAAGGCTTTGGACTTCAAAAAATACCATATACTTTTGTTATGATGGGCTCCGTATCTGTTCCATGAGCTAAAAAAAATATACTTCGGGCCATGATATCTTAATTACAGACATTTACATGATAGATCCTTTATATATCACTACATTGAATTAAGGACATACAAAGCTATAAGTAATATATCAAAATAGACAAGTATAAAACCAACAAGGGTGAATCATTTGGCACAACTGGCCCTAATAACTTATATGACTGAAGCTTGTACCTACAACTCACTTTATGCCAAAAATGATGGAAATATAACTACATAGGATGCAGAAATATTGTTTGAACTGTGTTTCATAATAAGCTATTTAGCAGAGTTTTGTTTTTTGGGGGGAAGGGGAAATCTTACAGCAATAATATTTTGATATTGTGTGTTATGGTTATTTGTACACTATATCATTACTAGAGATGAGCGTACCCAAACTGTAAAGTTCGGAGCTCGTACCGAACACCTAGCATCCGGTGCTGAACTCTGAAGACCGACTCCTCCTGGAAGTCCATTTTACAGTGCAGGAATCCGCGGAGAGAAAGATTTTCCAGCTTCAAAGTTCGCGACATTATTAATTTCAATGGGGTTCAGGTTCAGGTTAAAGCTCAGGTACAGCTCTGGTAGCTGAACATAACTTTGAACTAAAGTTCAGTTGGGTACCAGAATCCAAACTGCCACAGGTCCGCCCATCCCTAAAAATTATATCATTTGGGCACAACATAAAACACCAATGGGGGAGATCAATATGAGGTACAACAAAGGGCACCATCCAACCTAAAACGTGTTTCAAATAGACTTAAATAAAGCTGACAAAAAGGGATCAAATGTATACCATGAATTATGAACAATTATATCTTGGTAAAAAAATATATTTAGTGGGATAGCCTGGTAAGAAGAAGTTATCATCTTAACAAAAGACATGAGATAGCTCCTAGATTGGTGGAAGTCCAACGGATAAAAATCCACACTGATCATGAAAATGGGGAACAACTGTTCATCACTTGAATAGAGCAGCAGTGCTTATGAACATTCATTCTGTTAATTCTATATTGGCCTATTTTTATATATATTTTTTATATCACAATCTGTAAAAAATAAAGGGAATCTATTAGATAGATCAACCCTCCTAAGCTGTCTACATCGACATGCAGTTCATAGAAAGTTGAATAAAATGATGTCTTGATATCTCCACTCTAAAGTTTCATTCCAGAGAAATCCACATTTCTCTTCAGATGAAAATGATGGATCAGACATAGATCTCCCAGAAAATCTGCCTCTAGGGCTTATTTTAAATGAAAGGCAGCATAGCCAGTGTGAGACATGTAGATCAGGGGAGCAGACTGTCAGTCATTACATGTTTTACACTGGTAACATGTAAGGATGAATGAACTCGAACTGTAAAGCTACTGACGTCATCGCCCTTAAGACATCACCGCATGTGACCTATGCAGTCTCGAGAACGAGACTGTATAGCTCACTTGCAGTCATGCCACCATTCGTCATTTCAACTCTCACTCTGTACTTCACGAGTCCCAGTGGAGTACAGTGTGAGATCCAGCAGTGGCTGCTGCTCCAGGCTATGAAGCTCCATTCTCTGAAAGATGGAAATGGAGATCATTGGGGGACCTCTATGTGGACTACAGTGGACCTGGCGATGGACCTCCATGTGGACTACAACAGACTGTTTTTTTTTAAAATGGGTAAAATAAATAAATTGTTGGTGAGTTTTTTTTCAAATAAGATTTGTTTTGTGTCTGTTTATTTCTTTTGACTACTGTGTTAGTAATGTGAGTGCCTGACAGATGCCTCTCCATTGCTAACCCATGGGCTTCATGTCGGTGCCAGCTGCTGACATCATTCCCACAATCCCATTACCCTGAATGCCACTGCTCCAGGGCAATCTGGAAGAGCCGAGGCTAAGGGTCAGAAATGGCACATCAAATAGATGCGCCATTTCTGGGGGGCTGTGGGATGGTCTTATTAGGCTGGGAAGGGCCAAGATCCATAACACTTCCTAGGCTATTAATATCAGCCCTTAGCTGTCTACTTTGTCTTAGCTGGCTATTAAAAACAGGGGTGACCTAAAGTCATTTTTTAGGGTGTTCCCATTTTTAATAAACAACAAAGGCAAAGCAGGCAGTGGGGGGCTGATATTAATAGACTGGGAAGGTCCATAGATATTTGACCCCTTCCCAGGATAATAAGACCAGCTCACAACTGTTTGCTTTCTCTTGGCTGGTTATTACAAATATAGGGGACTCCAAATAGTATTTTTTTCACATATTTATTTATTTATTAACAGGTATAGTAAAATACACAGTGCTCAAGTTCTACAGTTGGACCTCCACCTCCTGGTTTGAGATATTTTTATTTTTTTTTATTCTATGTTATTTTAAGTCATTTTCCTATCCACATTTGTTTGAAGGGCAATTGTTCTGTTCTACCTATTTTCCTATCTTTTTCAGCCAAAGATCGGGTCCCCATTGACTTATATGGGGTTCAGGTCCACGGTCAAGTTTTGGTACCTGTACCGAAGTTTGGACTAACACAGGGAGATCTGTGTCAGGCCCATAAATCTTAACAGCTCATTTACATAATAAAAAAAACATGGTTTCACACAAATAAGACATCAAATTGCAGACATCAAGGTATCATTTTATTCAATATAACGACAAAAAAACCGACGTCTCGAATAAAATCTTGGCAGCTTCATGACACTTTCATTAAAATCAGGTCACAAACAGATTGTTATATTGGATTTATTTGCATGGGCCGAGGGGCTTGCTGGACCTCCAAAACCATGCGAAAGTGGATACCTACAACGGTGAACTCATCTAGTTTTCATAATTTTATTAAACTTTCCATGACCTCTATGTCCATATAGAAGGCTTAGGAGAGAGTTTATCCTACTGATAGATTCCCTTCAATTTTTTTTTAATAAAGATTGTGATATAAAAAATGCAATGTTTTTTAAAAATGTATTTAATAAAAAAAGTTTTAAACAGGACATTTCACCATTTTGTTTCATTTTGAACTTGACATATGATGTAATAGGTGCTGCAGAGCAGAGCAAAACGTTTTTATTTTTTAAATTCCTCCTTTGTATTGTGGCTATATTTTCTATCAAAATATTTGGCACCTAAACAGCTAGTTTAGGCATTGCACTACCAGAGACATTCTTACCAGAGAGATTGGAGGGGCAGTAGTGCAAAAGTGGAATTTTTTTTACAAACCCTTCTAGAAGCTCTCTTCTCAAATTAAAATAAGCTTTATTGGAAGGACTAAATGCACATTAGTGATGTCAGAGCAAGTGTAGTGTTGCCAACTTTGATGTACTGCCTCGCACTCACACTGACTGCTAGAGTTAGAAACTGTCAGATAATCACACTCAGGTCTGCTGTGCTTCAGCACATGTAATCACTCTGCAGTGAAGAGTGCAGACTATTTATCAACTAGATGGAGGGCGTAATGTCACGATGGGGACAGGTTTTGCAGCGTTGAGAATCTCTCCCCCATGTGCTCATCCACCTATCCACTCTCTCTTTCCCCATGTACTGATTTCTCCCGTCGGTGCTCTTTTCTTTGACCTGTCTACCCCGTGTGCTATCCCCCTTTTCTGCTGTCTCTCTCCTTCCTGTGCTGTCTTCTCCCCTCATGTGCTGTCCCGTTTGAGCTGTCTCCCCACTGTGCTCTGTCTCTCTCACCCCTATGTGCTTTATCTCTCCCTCATCTGCTGTCTTCTCCTCTCATGTGATCTCTCCTTTGACCTGTGTACCCCATGTGCTATATCCACAGCTCCTGGGCAGGGGAGGAAGCAAAAAGACAATACTGACATTACAGCAGGAGATTGCAGAGGATACATTTTGTGAGGTAAAATATTTTTTAAAAACAGTCAGTGAAATATTTTACCTCACAAAATGAATCCACTGTGATCCCCTGCTGTAATGTCAGTATTGTCATTTGCTTCCTCACCAAACCAGGACATGTGGTATGCTCCGTATACGGTCAGACACAGTCAATTTTTAAAATGAACTTTCGTTCGTGGGAGAACCCCTTTAGGCTAAGTGCACACGTTCAGGAATTTTTGCGTTTTTTTTTGCGGTTTTTCCGCGATTTTCCCGGTAAAAACGCGATAAAAATGCAAGCATTAAGCATCCTATACATTTTAATTGATTCCGCATGTTTTGGCCACATGTTGCGTTTTTTTCCGCGAAAAAAACGCTTCGCGGAAAAAATAGCAACATGTTCATTAATTTTGCGGAATGTAAGCGGTTCATGTGCGGTGGTACCCAGGGTCTGGAGGAGAGGAGACTCTCCTCCAGGCCCTGGGTACCATATCCCTGGTAAAACAATAATTAAAATAAAAAATAATGATATTCTCACCTTCCGGCGGCCCCCACAGCCTTCCCGCGGCCCCCGCAGCCTTCCCGCCTTCAGCGATGCTCCCGGCAACTCCCGGTCCCAGGAGTGCTTTGCGAGAATCACCAGATGGCGTAGCGGTCTCGCGAGATGCCACGTCATCGGTGTGATTTGTCGCAAAGCACTCCTGGGACCGGAGTTGCCGGGAGCGTCGCTGAAGGCGGGAAAGCTGCGGGGGCCGCGGGAAGGCTGCGGGGGCCGCCGTAAGGTGAGAATATCATTATTTATTATTTTTTTTATTATTTTTACATTAGATCTTTTTACTATTGATGCGGCATAGGCGGCATCAATAGTAAAAAGTTGGTCACACGAGTCAAACACTATGTTTGACTCGTGTGACCAACCCGTCAATCAGTTTTCCAAGCGATGCTACAGATCGCTAGGAAAACGCTAGCATTCTGCAAGCTAATTACGCTTGCAAAACGCTATTATTCTGGCGGGAATACGCTTATAAAAAACGTGCGTATTTCCCGCGGGAGAAGTGCGGGATTGCCGCGGAAATTTCCGCGCAATTCCGCAACGTGTGAACTTAGCCTTAATGTGACCGGCGTCCTCTGCCTGTAGAAACGTCGCGTATCTGACACTGGGATCAGCCGAATGATTCACTGCACTTGCGCGTAATTCGCTTAGGCGCAGTAAAATAGACCACCATCATCTTTGTGCAGACAGATAGCGGCGGTCACATTAAAACTGTGCATGCGCTCCTCCTGTACAAAGATGGCGGCAGTCAGTGAATCATTTGGCTGATCCCGGCAGCAGCGTGTTTGTGACGGTGTTCCAGTGGTGGTACCGCGCAAGAGGCTGCGTGAGGTTGAGAGTGAGTGAGTGTTACTGTGAGTGTGTGTGTGAATATGAGTGTGTGAGTGTGAGTGTCAGAGTTTGAGTGTGAGGGAGAGTGTGTGAGAGTGTGTGTGTGTGTGTGTGTGTGTTGGTGTGACAGTGATCCGCTGGTGGTACCACGCAATAGGTTGGTACAAGCAGCAGTTTCCATATTGAGACACCCATCACTTGGGTGTCCCAATAGGGGGTCGGTGAACTTCTCCACTTGGAATTTTGGGATACGGTGACAGCAGGACAGAACAGGAAATGAAAACATTACAAGACAATTATATACTGTAAATAGATACTGTTATGGGGGAATATTCTTCTTTCCACAGAGCGTTGCTGCCTGCTTATGATTGGCCAGCATCAGAAACAGGAAGAAGTACACACCCCGGAGAAATCTCTCTGGTAATTTACACTTGGACATTAAAAAAATGAACAGTTTCAGGGACAAATACTTTAGATTGCTAATATCTTAACAACCAAGAGGACAAATGGAAAAAAAGCAGCAAAATAGATGTTTTATTTCCCTATGCAGTGCCTATTACATTGCATATCCAATTCAACATGAAAAATTGGTGAAAGGGCCTCCTTAAACAGTTGCTCATTTTCTGATAAGACATTACATGCACCAATCTGTCCTAGAGTTTGTCCAAATGGTACAATAATATTGTGGCAATAGGCTAATAGAGCATATCAAAGAAGAAAGTGCTGTGATAAAGTAGTCTACAGTTTTCAGGGAGTACCTCATTTTTTACTTTCCTCTTTCCTCTCTCACCAGTAACTAAAGCCCCAATGTTATATGCTGAAATATAGCACATTTCCGTTACTTGTGGGGGAAATGGGGAGATCTCTGTCTTCATAAATAACTATCAGGGCTTGTGCAGACAACCAAATTTTCAGTCTGAGTGTGATCCATCATAGCATCAGACCACACTCAGATCAATGTTATTCTGTTGGGAGGCGCTTATGATTTTTTTCCTCAGACACATTTGCATCCGATATTCGAATCGCACTCAGCCATGCAAGTCAATCGGTCCGTCAAAAAATCGGACTGCACTTAGATGAGATTCGAGTGTGGTCCAATTTTCATGGGCTGAAAAAATAGAGAAGATGGGGAAATTGTTTTTTTTTCCATCTTGTCCTCATCCAAGAAAATCAGATCCCACCATGATCAAAATCTGATCTGAGTCTGATCAGAGTGTAATTAGCATAAGAAGAAACAAAATATGGTTGTGTGACACTGACATAAGTGTGCTGTATTAATTTTTAGGCTCCATTATCAAAACAGAACAGTAATTTTTGAGCTGCTTAGACTAATAGTAGAAGAGATCAGTCATTGTAATATACTGGCTTTATACAACCCCTGGCAAAAATTGTGGAATCATCGGCCTTGTAGGATGTTCATTCAGTTGTTTTATTTTGTTGAAAAAAAAACAGATCACAGACATGGCACAAAACTGAAGTAATTTCAAATGGCATATTATATAACCGTGTGCACTGCTATCTAAAGAGGTGCCAAAGTAGGTTCCCAAACCGTGGTAATGTATAGATAAACTCGGCACTCAACTTAAATATGCTTAATTGTGTAGAATTTATTATGGACAGCGGTGTGAAAACAATACGTTTCGGTCATGTAAGACCTTCATCAGTTGCTGTACAAGAAACGAATAAAGAAAATTTAAAAAGAAAATTTCATACATATTACACTGTAAATAAATATATACATGGTAACATTGGATCATACGGTTATTATATATAATAGGAAGAAGCAATTTTGGTACAAGCATGTTACAAGTGTTGTGTGGAATAAGATGAACATACCGTATATCAAAATGAAGGTGAGGTCATTTATAATTAGAGCATACAGGAGGGTTACCGCCACCTCACAACCCCCAAGTCCAGCGGTGGATACCGCGACATACCTATACACGGGGTAAGCATCTTAGACTCATTTTAGACACTCTCTGGCTCACACCAGATGTCCATTATGGTGAATGACGATTTATATGTACATATCCCTCCTAGGCTGAAGTTAAAACCCGATTCCAGCACACTTTCTATAGTGCAACAGGGTAATGAGATTCACAACATTTCCTCTCTTTTCTATATGCAGACATGCGTTTATAGTGCATTCATAACATCAGTGATATAATTCCTTTAGACAGATAAGACTATTTGCTGCACCGGATGGTTTCAGCATATGGGGTAATTTACCAACCACTTTGTCTCACGGACACAAATGGTAGATATCTATTATATCACGGATATGTTCTTCTTTTCTTCTGGTCACTACAGGTTTATACCCACTAATCGTATCTAATTATAAATGACCTCACCTTCATTTTGATATACGGTATGTTCATCTTATTCCACACAACACTTGTAACATGCTTGTACCAAAATTGCTTCTTCCTATTATATATAATAACCGTATGATCCAATGTTACCATGTATATATTTATTTACAGTGTAATATGTATGAAATTTTCTTTTTAAATTTTCTTTATTCGTTTCTTGTACAGCAACTGATGAAGGTCTTACATGACCGAAACGTATTGTTTTCACACCGCTGTCCATAATAAATTCTACACAATTAAGCATATTTAAGTTGAGTGCCGAGTTTATCTATACATAATTTCAAATGGCAACTTTCTGGCTTTTAGAAACACAAAAAGAAATCAAGAACAAATAATGTGGTAGTCAGTAATGGTTATTTTTTTATCCAAGCATAGGGGAAAAATTATGGAATCATGAATAACAAACAAACAAAAAAACACTCCAGCACATCACTCACTAGAATTTTGTTCCACCACCTCTGGCTTTTACAACAGCTTGCATTCTCTGAGGCATGGACTTAATGAGTGTGTAAGGTTCTATGTATATATTCCTGAAACTCAGTTTGTTCGTCAGCCATTTTACTTTCTGTCTTGCTGCAGCTATCTTGCCCTCAGTCAAAATGGAGTTTCCAGCTTGCATGTTCCCGCACTGATTCTCTCCTTTGCTTCTTAAGCAGCCACAGCTGAGCAATCAGTGCTTCAGAATCTAGCCTGCAGTGAACCTGTGACTTGACTCCTGTAAGCCTTGGACCTTGTACTCCAGCTATTCCTACTGAGGAACTCTGAAGCACTTGTGGACTCTGAACCCTGCTCTTTAAAAGACCCACGTTTGCATGGACTTACGGTAACAGAGAAGAAGATCCTGAATCTGTATTGGAGAGTGATTGCTGAGCTTGGATTACTCTGGCCTGCTGTGTCTCCTGTTTCTGTGTCTGCAAACTGTGTGACTATTTCTGCCAACTTGTATGAAGTAATACAGGACTTTTCTATATCAAACCTGTGACTCCTGTGTTTCATCGCACCCAAGCACAAGACGCTATATGAACTGTACTACATACATTACAAGATTCTGAAGCCAAAACGTTAGTGTCTGCTGGGTCTGGAAGGCTGTGTCTGCTGTACTGTGGATATCAGACGTCCGGTTGTACTTTCTGTGATGACAGTGGTTGTGACTTCTCACAACCATTCCAGGTGAGCAATTCCCTTAAGTTTTTTCTTTTTGCAGTGTTACCACAGGTAAACACTATTGTTTTTTTGTTTTTTTTCTCTTCTTTTCTCTTTTTTGTCTGCTGTAACTCTGGATATCAGATGTCTGGTTGAAACTTTCTGTGATGATAGTGGTTGTGACTTCTCACAACCATTCCAGGTGAGCAGTTCCCTTAATTTTTTTTTCTCTCTGCAGTGTTGCCACAGGTGAACACTATTGTTTTTTTTTCTCTCCTCTTCTTCCAGTAATCCTGTCTTAAAAGATCTGGAAAATGGAGGCCCGCATAAAGGAACTTTGCGGAGTGACTGATAATATCCTTGCAGATTTGCAGAATATAAAGACCCGTTTTACAAATCTACAGGACCTCAATAATCACAATTTGCAAGTGGTTGGACAGACTACCCAGGATTTGCGAGCCAGGATTGAGGTTCTAGAGGGGCGAGTCCAGGCTCCTGCCGTAGCCCCGAGTGCTGGGATTCCCAAGTTGCCCCCTTTTCGTTTTGGCGGTGAACGTGAGAAATTCAGGGGATTTATTAATCAATGCAATCTTTTTTTTTCTGCACATGCTTCACAATTTCCCACTGAACGATCTAAGGTGCTTACTATAATTATGTTGCTTACCAACAAGGCTTTAATGTGGGCAAACCCTCTGATTGAGACTGAGGATGATTGTTTGAATCACCTTGATGATTTTATTTCAGCCATGGGGCAGGTGTTTGATGACCCCAATCGAGGTGCAACAGCTGAAGCAGCCATGTTAGCTTTGCGCCAAGGTAAGCACTCGGTAGCTGAATATGCCTTGGATTTCAGGAGATGGGCCCTTGATACCACCTGGGACAGTTCCGCCAAAAAATCTATTTTTCGAAAGGGGTTATCTCCACTGATTAAGGATGAACTTGCTCGTGCCGACCCTCCCACTGCGTTAGGTGACTTTATTAACTACTGCATCCGTATTGATACTCGTCTGACTGAACGCAGGCAAGAGAGATGGTTCGAAAGCAATCGTACTAACCTTTTCCTACCTTCCTCTCCAGCTAAGGAACCTTTGAGTAGGATTACACGGGAACCTGAACCTGAACCCATGCAGGCAGACTCTTTACAACGACAGGTTAGTGATGCACGCAAGGAACATCGTTTTAAGGAGAATCTATGTTTCTATTGTGGTAAGTCAGGGCACTTCATTATAAACTGCCCCAGCCGTTCCCGTAAGACTACTGCAGCACTCATTCATTGTGAGTGTTGCGAGAGGGGATCTGTCAGGTCCGAGCCTCAGGCTCCAGAGAGATCTGCAGCAACAGATCTTGATTTCTCGGACTTAAACTCCGTTACCTCTGAGGACGTTGACTGTGTAAACGCTGCCATTTTTCAAGTTTCTTCAGCGGTGTCCCAGCTGAGTTGTAAGAAAAACAATTCTCATTGCTTTCTTTCCATCAAACTCTGGGTTGACTCAGCTTGGGTGTCTAGCTCTGCTATGATCGACTCAGGGGCAAGTGGAAATTTTATGGATGTCTCCTTTGCTCTGAAACAGGGAATACGTTCAGTGAAAAAGGCTACTCCAGTACAGATGGAAACTGTGGATGGCTCCCTGCTGACCTCTGGACCAGTGGATCAGGAAACAGAGCCTTTGAGGGTTCTTATGGGTAAAGATCATCAAGAGAAACTGTCCTTTATGCTTATCTCTTCTCCCCACTTTCCCATTATTCTAGGGCTACCATGGCTGCAGGCTCAGAATCCTACCATTAACTGGGAGACCAAGGAATTACACTTTCCAGAGAAACAGATGAGTCCAAAAGTTTCAGCTTGCTCTGTTCCTAAAGGAATCATGTCAGTCCCTGAACTACCAGCTGTATACCAGGACTATGTGGATTTATGTGACAAGAAGAACGCTGACCAGCTTCCTCCTCACCGTCCATATGATTGTCCAATTGAATTATTGCCTGGAGCAGAGATACCTTTTGGTAAGATCTACCCCCTGGCGGGGCCCGAGCTAAAGGCTTTAAAGGATTACATAGATGAAAATCTAGCCAAGGGCTTCATACGCCCCTCTTCATCTCCTGCAAGTGCACCCATCTTCTTTGTAAAGAAGAAAGATGGATCTCTGAGACCATGCGTAGACTATAGGGAACTCAATAAGGTTACTATTAGAAACCGTTATCCATTGCCTTTAATCCCTGAGTTATTGGAGAGAGTGCGACATGCCAAAATTTTTTCTAAACTAGATCTTCGTGGGGCCTATAACTTAGTCCGTATTAGACCTGGGGATGAATGGAAGACTGCATTCAGGTCACGCTATGGACACTTTGAATATCTAGTTATGCCTTTTGGTCTGAGTACCGCCCCAGCCACTTTCCAACACTTGGTCAATGACATCTTCAGGGATCTCCTAGATACATTCGTGGTAATTTATTTGGATGATATTCTAATTTTTTCTAACTCCACAGAGGAACATCATGGACATGTGAGAATGGTCTTGGAACGTCTAAGACAAAATCATCTTTACATCAAACTTGAAAAGTGTGAATTCCATAGGACCGAAATTCAATTTCTGGGTATGTACTGTCTACACAAGGAATTAGTATGGATGGAAGCAAAACCCAAGCCATCAAGGATTGGCCAAGTCCTAGAAATGTGAAGGAGGTACAGCGCTTCATCGGGTTTGCCAACTTCTATAGACGTTTCATTAGAAATTTCTCTGAGGTAGTGTCACCTATCACTCAACTTACCCGGAAAGAGTCTAGGTTTTCCTGGACTCCCCAAGCCCAGGAAGCATTTTTCCGTCTAAAAGATACATTTACCACTGCACCTATCCTAGTACATCCCAACCCCGAGCTTGCCTTCATAATAGAGGTGGATGCTTCAGACTGTGCCGTTGGAGCTATACTCTCTCAGAGAACAGGTGAGAAGAATGTCTTGCATCCCTGTGCCTTCTTTTCCCAGCAGTTGTCTTCGGCTGAGAGGAACTACGATGTGGGCAATAGAGAGTTGTTGGCCATTATTGCCGCCTTCAAAGAATGGAGACACCTTCTTCAGGGAGCTGCACAGCAAATAGTCGTCCTGACAGACCATCGTAACCTTGAGTTTATCAGGTCGGCTAAGTGCCTGACTCCTCGCCAGGCTCGCTGGAATCTTTTCTTAAACCAATTTAATTTTATTATTCTTATAGACCAGGATCGCGCAATGGAAAGGCTGATGCACTCTCTAGGATTTACTCAGCAGAGACACGTCCAATTACTCCTCCTAAGACTATTCTTCCTGACTCTAGATTCCTAGGAGTAATTCATAATCAAGACCTACTTAAGGACATCAAGGAAGCATACCATGCGGATTCCTTTTTGGCACAACCCCCAAGGGACGTAAGTCTTGTCTTTAAGAATGGTGTGTGGATTCAGGGACAACGCCTGTATATTCCTGAAACAGTCAGATTGAGAGTATTGCAACTCATTCACGATTCCAAGATAGCTGGGCATAGAGGAATTCTAAAGACACAGGAATTTCTTTCTCGTTTCTTTTGGTGGCCCACTTGCAGGAAGGATGTTTTGAATTATGTCACTTCATGTGAGGTCTGTGCAAGATGCAAAACACCTCGCTCCTCACCAACTGGTCTGTTACAGCCTCTTCCCACCCCGTCCCGCCCGTGGGGATCCATTTCTATGGACTTCATTGTGGAGTTACCAACCTCTCAGGGGAAAAACACCATTCTAGTGGTGGTTGACCGTCTAACAAAGGCAGCTCATTTTATCCCTTGTGTCGGCTTACCCACTGTAAAACAGACATCAGATTTGATGATTAAAGATGTGTTTCGCTTACATGGAGTACCGGATGAGGTTATTTCGGATCGAGGGGTGCAATTCACTTCTAGGTTTTGGCAAAATTTCTGTGCAGCATTGGACATTAAAGTAAACCTTTCTTCTGCTTTTCATCCCCAGACTAATGGACAGACCGAACGAACCAATCAAACCCTGGAGCAGTATCTCCGCTGCTTTATCTGCCACCTACAGGATGATTGGGTGGATCTACTTCCATTAGCTGAGTTCTCGTATAACAACTCTCAGAGTGCCTCCACTAAACAGTCTCCTTTTTACTCTAATCTAGGTTATCATCCTAACATTCTACCACGATTTCCCATAAAAACGCCTTTACCAGCAGTGGCTGAAAGAATCACGTCTTTACAGAAGAATATGGATCTTCTAAAGGAAAATCTGGAATCGGCTCAAGAAAGGTACAAGAAAGCAGCAGATAAATTTCGTAAACCTGCACCAGCTTTCAAGGTAGGAGACTTGGTCTGGCTGTCAACCAGAAATCTTAAGTTAAGGATTCCATCGTCTAAGTTGGGACATAAGTACATTGGACCCTATAAAATCAGTAAAATTATAAGTGCCGTTGCTTGTCGTCTTCAACTGCCCAGAACTATGAGAATCCACCCTGTCTTTCATGTATCCCTACTAAAGGCTGCGACACCCAATACGTTTCCTGGACGTTCCTCTCCTTGCCCTGACCCAGTGCTAGTCGATGGTCAGGAAGAATTTGTGGTGGAAAGGATTTTAGATTCCAGGTTGTATAGAAATCAGTTACAATATCTGATTAAATGGCAGGGCTACCCAGTGGAGGACAACTCATGGGAACCGGTCAATAACGTTAATGCTCCTCGCTTGCTCCGTCAGTTTCATCAGAGGTACCCCACAAAGCCTGGTCTGATGTCATCCGGAGGTTGTCCTTAAGGGGGGAGTAATGTAAGGTTCTATGTATATATTCCTGAAACTCAGTTTGTTCGTCAGCCATTTTACTTTCTGTCTTGCTGCAGCTATCTTGCCCTCAGTCAAAATGGAGTTTCCAGCTTGCATGTTCCCGCCCTGATTCTCTCCTTTGCTTCTTAAGCAGCCACAGCTGAGCAATCAGTGCTTCAGAATCTAGCCTGCAGTGAACCTGTGACTTGACTCCTGTAAGCCTTGGACCTTGTACTCCAGCTATTCCTACTGAGGAACTCTGAAGCACTTGTGGACTCTGAACCCTGCTCTTTAAAAGACCCACGTTTGCATGGACTTACGGTAACAGAGAAGAAGATCCTGAATCTGTATTGGAGAGTGATTGCTGAGCTTGGATTACTCTGGCCTGCTGTGTCTCCTGTTTCTGTGTCTGCAAACTGTGTGACTATTTCTGCCAACTTGTATGAAGTAATACAGGACTTTTCTATATCAAACCTGTGACTCCTGTGTTTTCATCGCACCCAAGCACAAGACGCTATATGAACTGTACTACATACATTACAGAGTGTCAAACAGTACTCTTCATCAGTCTGGCTCCAACTTTCTCTCATTTCTGTTGCCAGATCAGCTTTGCAGGTTGGACCCTTGTCATGGACAATTTTCTTCAACTTCCAACAAAGATTTTCAATTGAATAGAAATCTGGACTATTTGCAGGCCATGACATTGACCTTATGTGTCTTTTTTCAAGGAATGTTTTCACAGTTTTTGCTCTATGGCAAGATGTATTATCATCTTGAAAAATGATTTAATCATCCACAAACATCCTTTCAATTGATGGGATAAGGAAAGTGTCCAAAATATCAACATAAACTTGTACATTTATTGAAGATGTAATGACAGCCATCTCCCCAGTGCCTTTACCTGACTTGCAGCCCCATATCATCAATGACTGTGGAAATTTGCATTTTCTCTTCAGGCGGTCATCTTTATAAATCTCAATGGAACGGCACCAAACAAAAGTTCCAGCACCATCACCTTGCCCAATGCAGATTCGCGATTCATCACTGAATATGACTTTCATCCAGTCATCCACAGTCCAAGATTGCTTTTCCTTAGCCCATTGTAACCTTGTTTTTTTCTGTTTAGGTGTTAATGATGACTTTCATTTAGCTTTTCTCTATGTAAATCCCATTTCCTTTAGGCGGTTTCTTACAGTTCGGTCACAGACGTTGACTCCAGTTTACACCCATTCGTTCCTCATTTGTTGTGCATTTCCTGTTTTGGAGACATATTGGTGTAAGTTTCCGGTCTTGACGCTTTGATGTTTTCCTTGGTCAACCAGTATGTTTGCCCTTAACAACCTTCCCATTTTGTTTGTATTTGGTCCATATTTTAGACACAGCTGACTGTGAGCAACCAACATCTTTTGCAACATTGCGTGATGATTTACCCTCTTTTAAGAGTTTGATAATCCTCCTTTGTTTCAATTGACATCTCTCGTGTTGGAGCCATGATTCATGTAAGTCCACTTGGTGCAACAGCTCTCCAAGGTGTGAGCACTCATTTTTAGATGCAGACTAACGAGCAGATCTAATTTGATGCAGGTGTTAGTTTTGGGAATAAAAATTTACAGGGTGATTCCATAATTTTTTCCTAAAAATTGAGTGATTCCATAATTTTTCCCCTATGCTTGGTTAAAAAAATAACCATTACTGACTACTACATTATTTGTTCTTGATTTCTTTTAGTGTTTGTTAAAGCCAGAAAGTTGCCATTTGAAATAATTTCAGTTTTGTGTCATGTCTGTGATCTGTTTTTTTTCAACAAAATAAAGCAACTGAATGAACATCCTCCAAGGCCAGTGATTCCAAAATTTTTGACAGGGGTTGTATATGGTGTGATGCCCTATTCAGATGAGAGATGCCCTTAAAGTTTCAAGAAGCAATTAATGATAAATGGACTGAATAGCTATGAAGCCATTCTAATTACATATGTAGCTTGGTTTTTAGTTTAATGAGTTTAGTCCACTTAACAGAATAGCGAGGCCTGAGAAGATTTCAGTATCCCGTAACCTGCAGGTGTCTACCCAACTATCTGTAAAATATCTTATAATAAAACATATCATAATTTGTACCAGAAAGCTTATAATCACTTTTGTAGTTATTCACAATAAAAATAGGTCTGTTATGCAACTATAACCTGCGTTGTGGATAATCACCCCTGGCACATAGTTAATGATGCTTCACAAGCAATTTGATTTGATTTTGTATTGTGGAACATATTGGAAGATGATAAAATGTAATTTGATAATAATGTAATAATATGCACCATAAGTAATGCACCAATTAGTGTTCATTTACATAATCACAGGCAAGGCTATAATGGCACTTTCATAGCTTGTAAAATGTGTCTTCACCATTTGTGTTATTGGAACTAGCTGTGATTAGCTGAGTTGGTGTCAAAGTGTTGTTTCTGAAAAGCCCTATTACACCCTCCAAGCTCATATATTGCTCTGAACCTTCAGTAAGACTTCGTATATTACAAAAAAAAAAAATCTATGCCGGAGTGTTATGTCTTGCCTCAGCAGAAAAGCCTAGCTTATATAAAACATGGCTAAGAAGTCTATCACAAAGCTAAAATTGGAAAATTAAATAGTTTATGGCTACTGGGATAAAACTGATTCCAAGATCCATTTTTATTACACAAGACAATGACCAGTGGCCTATGATTAGATCAATATATATAAAACAAAGAAAGTGCAACTTCTGATGTTAGATGAGGCACTAAACAAGAAATTCGCTGCAAGCCCTTGAGCGAAAGCAAAACAAGTTCCACATCTCAAGGATTAATTGGTCGCATGCCAGTTCCAAAATGGATGATGATGTGCAAACTCGATATTGGATTGAAAGCTGGATGCCACTAGTTATATATGCTAGAGGACAGGACTGGCGAATAAAAGCAATTACAAATAACATTCAGTGGAAGAATAATAGTCAAAAACACCATAACCTAGTCCTTGTATGAGGTGTAATATGGCACCAGAGTAGGCTCATATAAGCTTGATGTCTTCTCAGCAACTTTTCCCCACCTGATTTCAGTGACTGATAGGCAGAGACATGTCAATCCAGGGTACAAAGAGGGGAGAAGCCACTGGGTACCCATTTGTCCAACTAGTCTGCCACACCGCTCATATCATAGTGAAACATACCTGGCTGTGATCATACATGGATTGAGCAGCATGTATCAGATGTCAGGTTCACTTTAAAAAAGGATGAAACTTGGATGAAACTTTAAAGTACAAGTATGTCTTCATTGTGTCATCCGTTTTACATGGATCCTCATAGATTTTAAGAATCGAGTCTGATTTATAAAACGGATGAGAACAGGACATACTCTGAGCCTCATAAATCAGAGCTATACATCCTTTTTTTAAAACTGATGTGTGTAGGGATGAATGAAACTCTATGTGTCAATGTCGTGTGCAAGTGTAAGGGTTAATCCCAGTTTACTGTATTGTTTGATATTTGTCATCTAATATATGATCTGGCCAGTAGAGGGCAGCATTGAGAGGCCGGTGTTGGAGCATGGGGGTTATTGGCGATTGGTGGGCGGCTGGGAGGAGTCGAAGGAGAGTCCAGGTAAAAGTGAGGCTGCGGATCCTTAGAGAAAGTCTGGATAGGGTGATGCGAATCTGGATCTGTTGTTGGTGACTCTGGGACTCGTTCGGCTTGACATGAGCTGACTTGGTGGGGACTGCCAAGTACACAGGAAAGGGTATGCCACACTAAACGAGATTGCAAGCGAGATCGCTAGCGAGATCACTACTGCGTCACCATTATGACGCAGTAGCGATCTCGTTAGCGACTTAGCTGTGTGATTCCAAACACAACTCATCAGCGATCTGTGATTCCAAACACATCTCATCAGCGATCTGTAGAACGACCTCTGCGGTCGTTGGGAAAACCTAGTCCCACCTGTGATGCTGGTGAAGTCGATCATAAAGGGTGTCACACTCAGCGATTCAGGCTCACCAGCGGGACACCAACGACCAAAAAACGGCTCAGATCGTTCATAAGCGATCAGCGACATCTCAGCAGGGGCCACATCGCTGCTACATGTCACACACAGTTAAGTCGCTAACGAGATCGCTACTGCGTCATAAAATGGTGGCGCAATTGCGATCTCGTTAGCGATCTCGTTTGCGATCTCGCTTAGTGTGGCATACCCTTTAGGCTAGGCCATGTGAGGCCTTATCTCTAAGGACTTAGGGAAGCCCTGCATTAGCAAGATCGGCATTCCCTAAGAGCTTCAAGACGGCGTTTCTGATTATTCGGGACTCAGCAAAACAAGGACTCTTCTACTTTATTTTCAGGATGTACCAGTGCCATCTTACATCTAAATATAAATTTGCATATATAAATAGCCTTATAGAGGTCCAATTAGTTAGGAGTTAGGAGAAAAGGCCTTTTATGTAAGAGACACTTCGAAAACTGCTCAGAGTAGGCGATTACTAAAGTACTGACACAATACTGTCATTTTATTGATTTATGCATAGAAAGGGTTAATCACATAGTATTTTGCTCGCATATAACTGTTAATGCTGCGTAACTGTACCTTCGGATACTCTTAAGGGCCGTCTCACACAACGATCTCGGTAGCGAGATCGTTGCTGAGTCACTAGTTTTGTGACGCAGCAGCGATCTCCCCAGCGATATCGCTGTGTGTGACATTCAGCGACGATCAGCCCCCTGCTGGGTATCGCTGATCGTCGCTGAAATGTCAGGACATTATTTTGATCGCTGGTCTCCCGCTGACAGGCACGCATCGCTGCGTGTGACAGGCGGGAGACCAGCGATCCGCTGGTAACCAAGGTACACAGCGGGTTTCCAGGCACGGGGCTGTGCCTAGAAACCCGTTGTGTACCTTGGACACCAGCGCCCTGATGCAGGGAGCTGGTATCCAAGGTACACAGCGGGTTTCCAGGCACCGCGCAGCGCTTGGAAACCCGCTGTGTACCTTGGATACCAGCTCCCTGCATCAGGGCGCTGGTATCCAAGGTACACTGCGGGTAACTAAGCGATGTTACCCGCAGTGTCGCTGTGCTGATCGCTGCCCTGAGCTGCCTGTTTGACAGCTCAGCAGCGATCATGTAGCGATACACCAGCGATCCTGACAAGTGCATATCGTTGTCGGGATCGCTGGTGTATCGCTATGTGAGACCCAGCCTTCAGTTGGTGTTATTGAGAGTAACTGCTGTCATTGTATTTGTGAATTATGCACTGTTTACCTGCCATCCTTTCCTTTGTTTTATAAACTGGTTAGTAAATATTCATATTATATTATATAGTCTTTCTGTGTGTCTGCTGATTGCTGCTGTATCTCTCGTCCTGTGGCCGTCCCTCATCTACTTTTCAGGATTAAAAAAATGGACAGCATTAAAGGAAATGACTTATCTGACTTTTTTAAGAGTATTGTTTTCAGTATCCAAATTGTCGGAACAGACAGCAAGTGGAAATGAACTCTAGAGCCATCTATTGAAAGCAGCAATCTAGAAAAATCAACATAGACTCTTTAACAATTAAATGAATATTGCCATTTCAGCAAACTCCGCATAAATCGATAGTAAAAGGAAATATAAGAAAGTTCTCACCCTTCCCCATGCCTCTCATCCACCTGAAAAATAGCTCAATTCAGTTTTTGTTGAAGCAAGATGGACTACCAGCTCAATGGAGTGTCATGTTACAGCTTCTGTAGTGACCCGGTCCAGACTGGGTATGCCCCTTTACGTAAACCTGGATCGTGAGTAGCTTCTGTACACTGCAACTCACTCCTCAGTTATCCTTTTACTGTTATATAGTTTAAATGAATCAAAAACTCACTAATCTCATATATTCCTCAGGTATGTGTTTCAGTGTTCTATTAGTTGCACATTTCATTTGGTGTGTTCCAGCACCATATGCTGGTGAAATGCATGATTTATATATTAATCTCACAATGTGAAGTCTGACACAAGAATTGAGAGTTATCCTATTGATCAGTGACCCTGTCACCAAGGTTCAATAGGAGGAGCTACCGCCAGTCTCTGTCTAGACAAGACAGAGGTCTGGAAAGTCCCCAGGGAGTCAAGTTCAAGATGTGACCCATAGCAGACCTCATGTGAGGGGTCTCCTGACCCCCTCCAGGCTCTATGCCTGGAGGTTCATCCTTCTCTTCATCTCAAGACTTACAGCCAGGCCTAATGCCTTGGATCTTCCCCTGACTTCTTCAGCCAAGATGGATAAAGACTTTTAACCCTTTTAACCCTGGATCCCCGCTGTCAGGTTTAAGGCGTGCTTTTCCAGCATTAGGTCGCACTAAATGTGTGCAGAAGAACCTATTGCTCTGTGTGTTGAGGAAATCGAGTGTCTCCAGCCTCACCGCATTTTATCTGTTATTTTCTACAAGTATATTTCTGCACGTACTGTGACCAGCTGAGAAAATGAATACGGGATTTCAGGTCTGTAAATATTCTTGCCATCTATTTCCTCTTCTGCCTTTATGCCACCAAGGGACTTTAAACTTCTTATAATTACCTGCAAGTACTGCTTCTAATACAGGCTCTTAAAGCTCCAGAAACTTAATTCTGTGTCAAAATCCAATCTTGAACTGTATGGGCCGTGGATTCCCCATGTGAACTGTAAACCGTTACTCCATGTTATTTCTCCCCGTTCTGATTAAGTAAAGCAGCTGTTATCCCTGAGACCTGTTGTCTGTGATTATTCAATCGGCTGTGGACACTGCGTGGGGGTGGATAACAGTGAACGGAATAGCCCCTACCAGGGCTGTTGCACTTCTATTTAACTGTACGGAAAGGAGAGGGGGAGGATGAGTGAGAAGCAATAAATACAGTGAAATACCAGGCAGAGAGACAGGCAGATCGTGCTGCAGCTTCTGCAAACTTATTTCACTTCAGTGCTGGGTTCACAGCAATACAGCACAGTACTGCTGTGTAATGTCTTCCATTCTGATGCTGTTTCTGTCTATATGCTGCAGAGAAAGTAGAGCAGGAACTCATTTCTTTGTGTGCAGTGTATGGGAGAAATCGGAGCAGCTAGTTTCTAGCTCAGAGACAACTGAAAATTAGAGATGGAGCCTGCAGAGGGAAAAACTGGTAAGAATTGCAGGGCACAAGACATGTTATACAGAAAGTTCCCTAAAATGACAGGTACATTTCGTGTCCATAGTATTGCAGATCAGAGCTTTGGATAACAATTGTGCTGTTTTTGGCAAAAGGTTCATTTTCCAATCTCAAACCAACTGGATAGGTGTAAATGCCAGTTTTCTTATGTTCCTGACACCCGAAAATTAAAAATGTTTGGTGATCCCCTGCTGAAACGCAAGTCTGGTCTACGAGTAATATAACTGAAAAATACAATCTGATGTTTAGCTGCAACAAATTGCTCTGTGCTCTCTGGTAACACAATATATAACTGGGACGACTGATGTTTTATACACCACATCCATAGTGAAGCCCACAGGGCTCTGAGCACACATTCTGGAGCAACAGGGCACCAGGTCATCCAGTACACTCATTACTGTCTGTCTTGTCACTTTGATCAATAATTGAGAGCGTATCAACATCCAATCATGGATTCCTCATCTACATGCAGTCTGAATTATAGTACACTACTTTTCAACATGGTCAAAATTATAGAGACAAGAATCAAAGTTAATACATTTTGGCTTTGCACACAATAAAATAGATCAAGGTAAACATTACTGAATATTGTAGAAATCCGCATGAAAAGATAATCAGTTGCAAGTCAGCAACTACATAACAATACGCATTGGGACTCATTTATGAAAACTGCCTAAAAGTCAAAATATTCTTTGTTGCCCAGAGAAACCAGAGTTCAATCAAAGGTAAAAGCAAGGTCTTGCACAAAATAGTGTAATATGTCTCAAGCTCTATAACTTGCCCTCCACTCTTTTTGAGTGGGATGTTCCTCTTCTACAGCTTTCTTACAGCACTATTAGCTCTGGAACATCCCTTTTCCTCACTTCCCAACATGTATTGTCTAAGAATTTGCCAATTTGAAAAGCAGTACAGTAGCAGAAAGAAATACTTTTCCAATGAAAATATAGTTCAATTTGAAGATACTATGATATAGAGCAGGGTGAGCTTGGTAGGCTCTGCTTTGTGTGTAAAGATTCAGTATTATTGGTATTGTAATCATTTAATCTTGTACTCTGTCTGAGACTTCAGGTCCAGTGGGCAGTCTTATCCGTGACAGACAGCTATCTCTATATGCAAACTTATATTAATAAAGCTGTCAGTCACTGATAGGACCGCCCACTGGTATAATCCCACAATTGTAGGAATTCCTACACTAAAACTTTTAAAGAGAAGACTGATACTACAGTAGCGAGTGGGTATAAAAACAAAATTTAGATAGTGAAAAATATTTTGATTAATGGAAAAAGTTATTTGGCTTTCCAAAATGTTTTTACAACTGAAGACACTTCTATAATGATTGTTATCAAATAGCATCCATCATCAGAACACTGACCAAAAATAGCATGGATGGATCATCTCTTAAAATGGAAAATGGTTGCACAAAGATTTAGACAAAACAACATTTTAAACACTGACCTAAAATACTCTACGTGCTATAAGACACCAACAGATATTGGGGAATGAAATGCATTACATTGCTGTCCGAATTTGAGTTTTTTTTATCGTACTGTATGAAAACATATACAGTAATGACCAAAAGTGCTGGCACCCTTGATATTGCTCCGTAAAATGAAGTATTTCTCCCAGAATGTTACTTTAATTACACATGTTTTGTTATAGACTTGTTTATTTAATTTGTGTGTATTGAAATAACGCAAAAAAAAGGCAAATTGGGGATGATTTCACGCAAAATCCCAAAAATGGGCCAGAAAAAAATTGTTGGCAACCTCAACTTAATATTTGGTTGCACACCCTTTGAAATAAATAACTGCAATCAATCACTTCCTATAGCCATCAACAAGCTTCTTACACCTCTCAAATTGGAATTTTTGACCACTCGTTTTTGCAAACTGCACTCTGATTTTGAAGGGTGCTTTCTCCCAACAGTAATTTTAAGATCTCTCCGCAGGTGTTTAATGAAGTATGTTTGGGTCATTGTCCTGCTGGAAGATGCAATCATAGCTATCTGACACTGGGCACTGCATTACCATCCAAAATGCAATGGTAATCTTCAAATTTCATGATGCCTTGCCCACAGTCAAAGCACAAAGTGCCAGAGGCAGTAAAACAAATCCAAAATATCTTTGAACATCTACCATATTTGACTGTAGGTACTGTGTTATTATCCTTGTAGGCCTCATTACGTTTTCGGTAAATAGTAGGTATGATGTGCTATTTCCCAAAAAGCTCTATCTTGGTCTCAACTGTCCACCAGCCACTTTCCCTGAAGGTTTTTGATTTTCTCACGTATATTTTGGCAAACTGTAATGTAGCTTTTTTAGCACGGTGGCTCAGTGGTTAGCACTGCAGCCTTGCAGCGCTGGGATCCTAGTTTCAAATCTCACCAAGGACAACATCTGCAAGGAGTTTGTATGTTCTCCCCATGTTTGTGTTGGTTTCCTCTAGGTACTCTGGTTTCCTCACACACTCCATAGACAAACTGATAAGAAATGTGGATTGTGAGCCCCATCGGGGACAGCAATGATAATGTATGTAAAGCACTGCAGAATATGATAGCACTATATAAGAAAAGCATAATAAATAAATAACAAATAATCTGTTTCAGCAGTGGGGTCCTTCTGGCTCTTCTGCCATAGTGTTTCACTTCATTCAAATGTCGGAGGATAGTTGTACCGACACTGATGCACCTGTATTCACAACAGGATATTCTGTGTTGTAAAATATTTTTTAGTTAAAATATTTTTTTAGGATAATGTTTTCTCTCCCTTATATGTTTAAATTTGTATAATAATATGCTATAATATTCAAGAAGGGTTTTATCATATATGACCCATTGTTTCTAATACTTAAATATACCAACCCCAAGAATAGGGGGTTTCTGATATTAGCATATACAGAATAATATATTTATAACATTTATTCACACTTTAGGGGATATTAGGGGTGATAGTTTCCATAGAGAAAAAAGAGCCTGTGACTTGAAAATAGTAATTGTTGCTTATGAAACCCCTATGTCCTATATTGTAATCATTACCTCTTATTTTTTATGAATAAGACAGAGCCTGTAGCTGTATAATTACATCCAGTGGGCATACTCTTTACTCCCCTATCAAATTCTTTATAGAGTTTCAATCGCGACTAATGCACTTGACATGTGCGCAAAAATTTTCCTTTACCAGTATGGCACCTGAAACTTCATCGTGCCATTGCGCCTGTGCGAGAAGGCGCTTATTTCCCCTTTTTTTTCTCAGACATGCGCAGTACACATTTTAAGATGCCGATATCAGCACTGTTTTGAAATACATGATAGGGTGAGTGATTGTGTGGATAGTAAATCACATTTGTGGCTTAAATGCTAATGAATATTTTTGTACATATTATATGCAGTTTAATATGTTATACATTGCTCAAAAAAATAAAGGGAACACTGAAACCACACATTGTAATTCCAAGTCAATCATACTTCTGTGAAATCTACCTGTCCAGTTGTGAAGCAAACGGATTGTGAATCAATTTCTCCTGCTGTTGTGCAAATGGAACAGACAACAGGTAGAAATTAAAGGCAATTAGCAAGACAACCCCTATAAAGGAGTGGCTCTGAAGGCGGTGACCACAGACCATATCTTTGCTCTCATCTTTTGTGGCTTTTGTTTTGGTCACTTTTTGCATTTTGTCATTGCTCTCACCCTAGAGGTAAAGTAGCAATAGTACAAAAGTTGCTCAGGAGGTGCACAACATCCAGGATGGCACATCAATGCGAGCTGTGACAAGATGGTTAGCTGTGTCTGTCAGCACAGTGTCCATAGCATGAAACAGAACCCAGAAGACAGTCCAGATCCAGGAGATGTGAAAGGGATTGTAGGATAAAAACAACCCAACAGCAGGACTGCTACCTCCTTCTTTATGCAAGGAGGCACAGGAGAAGCTGTGCCAGAGCCCTGCAAAATTACCTCCAGCAGGCCACTAACATCCATATGTCTGCTCAAACTGTCAGAAACCGACTCCATAAGGGTAGTATGAGGGCCCAACGTCCACAAGTGGGTGTTGGCTTACAGCCCAACACAGTGCAGGGCGATTGGCATTTGACAGAGAACAACAAGATTGGAATATTTGATATTGGCACCCTGTGCTCTTCACAGATGAGAGCAGGATCACATTGAGCACATGTGACAAATGTGACCGAGTCTGGAGACACCATGGAGAACATTTTGTTGCCTGCAACATCCTCCTGCATGACCGATTTGGCAGTGGGTCAGTAATGGTGAGGGGAAGCATTTTTTTTAGAGGGCCACACATCCCTCCATGTGCTAGCCAGAGGTACTCTGACTTCCATTAGGTACTGGTATGAGATCCTCAGACCCATTGTGATACCATATGCAGGTGCAGTGGGCCCTGGGTTTCTTCTGATGCATGACAATGCTAGGCATCATGTGGATGAAGTGTGTCAGCAGTTCCTGTATGATGAAGGCATTGACGCTATGAACTTGCCGGCCTGTTCCCCAGACTTGAATCCAATCAAGCACATCTGGGATATCATGTCTCATTTCATTCACCAACACCACGTTGCACCACAGACTGTCAAGGAGTTGACTGATGCTTTAATGTATGTCTGGGAGGAGATAATTCAGGTGAATATCTGCCACCTCATCAGTATCATGCCCACATGTTGTAGGGAGGTCATACAGGTACATGGAGGCCACACACACTACTGAGCATCATTTCCTTGTCTTGAAGCATTTACACTGAAGTTGCATCAGCCTGTGATTATCCAATTTGATTTTGAGTATCATTCCAAATCCAGACCTCCATGGGATATTACTTTTGATTTACATTGATCATTTTTATGTTTTATTGTACTCAATGCATTCCACTATATAATGAATAAAGATTTGCAACTGGAAGATTTCATTCACTGATATCCACAATGTGGTATTTTAAAGTTCTTTATTTTTTTCAGCAGTGTATATACTGCAATGCACTTTAATCTTGGGTTATTGAAAAGCACTGCTGTACACTTTATGTATAACAAGTGATATATTCTGTGACATACTCTATTTATGTATATTTTGTTAACCACTTATTCTGGCTCCATTTTTTACAAATATACAGTGAATTGCAAACGTATTCACTCCCTTGGCTTGATACCTATTTTGTTAAATTATAACCTGTGTTTAAATATTTTTGTATTCCAATTTGTGTGTGATGAAACAGCACTAAATAGTCTAAGTTGGTGAAGTGAAGTGAGAAAAATATAGGAATATATTAAATGTATGGAATCAAATAACTAACAATTGGTATGTGCATACGTATTCACCCCTTTTGTTATGAAGCCCGAAAAATTTCTGATGCAAGCAATCACCTTCATAAGTCACATACTTAGTGAAATGAAGTCCACCTGTGTGCAATCTAAGTTTCACATGGTCTGTCAGTTTATCCACATCTTTTCTGAAAAGACATAGGGGCTGCAACACCAATAAGAAAAAGGTACCACTAACCCAACAACACCATGAAGACCAAGGAGATCTCCAAACAAGTCAGGGACAAAATTGTTAGGAAGTCCATGTCAGGCATGGGTTATAAAAAAAAAACATTTTCTGATGATCTTCCAGAACACCATGAAATCCCTTATCATCAAATGGAAAAAATATGGTACCACAACTAACCTGCAAAGAGAGAGTCGCCCACCAAAACTATCAGCCAAGATTAGGCATTAATCAGAGAGACAGCTCAGAGACCAAAGGTAACCATGAAGGAGCTGCAGATTACCCAAGCAGAGATTGGGGTATCTGTCCACAATAAGCCATACACTCCATAGATGTGGCCTATATGGAAGAGTGGCCAGAAAAAAGTCTTTGCTTACACACAAATTTTGTAAAAAAAACATGTGGGAAACTCCCCAAATTTATGAAGGAAGATGCTGTGATCAGATGAGACCAAAATTGGATCTTTTTGGCCACCAAGGTAAATGCAAAGTCTGGAGCCAAACCAACATAGCTCATCACCCCAAGAACACCATCCCCACAGTGAAACATGTTGGTGCAGCATAA
>JARQOD010000001.1:800428652-800466372 GCA_033576555.1 Oophaga sylvatica
GAGTCAGAATTTCTCCGGGGTCTGGTTGCTGGGGGAGTCGAGACCCCGAAGAACATGATTCGGGTCAGTTTTTTACCGACCCCGATTTTGCAGTCGTCATTATTAACAGTGTAACGGCGACAGCAAAAAAATGCCCGATTTGCCATTAACTTTCTCCTCTGATGTGATCACACATCATAGGAGAGACAAATAGGGTCCCCCGATTCACCCCCCGGTACCTCAGGAATCCCGCCATGTCCCCCTGCAGTTCCCGGGCCCGCCGACTTCTTTTTTCCTGGAGAAAACTGCGGGGCATGCAAATTGCATCTGCTGAGATCTGCCGGCCGGCATCCGGCTACAATGGGAAGATTTTTCCTATTGGTTCATTTTGGTCACTGTGATAAACCCCCTTTATCACCCCCTTAGTTAGGGAAAAATAATAAAATAAAGAAAATATATTTATTTCCATTTTCCCATTAGTGTTAGAGTTAGGCTAAAGTGAATTGGGCTAAAGTTTTAGGGTTAGAGTTAGGGTTAGAGTTAGGCTAAAGTGAGTTGGGCTGAAGTTTTAGGGTTAAGGTTAGGTTAGAGTTAGGCAAAAGTGAGTTGGGCTAAAGTTTTAGGGTTAGGGTTAGGGCTAGTCTAAAGTGATTTGGGCTAAAGTTTTAGGGATAGGTTGGGCTAAAGTGAGTTGGGCTAAAGTTTTAGGGTTAGGGTTAGGCTAGAGTGATTAGGCTAAAGTTTAGGGTTAGGGTTTGGGTTGGGATTAGAGTTGTGATTAGGTTTAGGGGTGTGTTGGGGTTAGTTTGTTGTTAGGGTTATGGCTAGGGTTGGTATTAGGGTTAGAGTTGTGGATAGGGTTATGGTTAGGGTTGAGATTAGGGTTATGGGTGTGTTAGGATTAGGGTTAGGGGTGTGTTGAGGTTAGGGTTTTGATTGGGTTATGGTTTGGTGATTGATGATTTTTGTGTGATTATGTTGACAGCATATTCAACTTTGTACACAACAAAGTAATCAATGAGAATATTTCATTCATTTAGATCTAGGATATGTTATTTGAGTGTTCCCTTTATTTTTTTGATTAGTGTATGTATGTCAAAGTTTACAATAACTGATGACACATAGTAAAGACAACTGCAAGTGTACAATTTATTTAAATACCACAAAACAGTGAACATCAGGGAAATAACTCAAGATAAAGTTATACGTTTCCAATATTTTACTCTAACAAAATTTCTTGCGAATGTCTGCTTTTTCTAATACAAAATGCAATGCTTATATGACAGCTATACTATTTCTTCACAATATATCTTTTGCAACTTCATCTCTTACAGCGCTCAACAGTAAGAGCACAAAGGAGCTAAAGGGATTCGTCAAATCAAAGGTATTAATGGGTTGACTCCTGGTCTAGGAGAGTTCTGTATCTAGTTGGACTACCAATTTAATGCAGCCACTTCACAAGCAGACAGTACATTGAGAGGAGCTGTGAAAATTGAGGCAGATGTGGGCAGGAGGAATAAGCTTGATAGTTGAAATTTTATCACAGACCAAAGTTCTATTGAGTTCCAGAGGGGAAATGTTCAGGGAGGTCAGAAAGAAATGTAAGAGATCAGAGTTAAATAATGTCATTCTTTGAAATGGATTTTCAATGGACTGTTCACACACCAGAGATATCAGCAACAGCTAAAACATATTAAAGATTTCACTAAAAACATATTGAATGCCACATAAGCATGAAATGTGAAAGAGGAATATACAACAGGTGAAATAAGTGTTGAACATGTTACCAATTTTCAAAGTAAATATATTTCTAAAGGTTCTATTGACATGAAATTCTGATCACATGTCGGTAACAACCCATCAATCCACACAAGCAAAGAACTTAAATGATCAATGTCCACAAGTTAAGTTATGTTGTGACTAATAATGAGAAATGAGCTAACATCCTAAGCATCTGCTTGAGGGTGCCATTGAATAGCTCACACAGACCATTAGTCTGCGAATAGTATGGACTGGCCACCAGATGTTGCACCTACATTTGCTTACAAAGGAACTCCATCAGCTGCGACATGAACTGGGTCCCTCGGTCTGTGAGCATTTCCTGGGGAAATCCCACTCTGGAGAAAATCTCCAGTAAAGCGGTGGCCACCTTGTCACCCCGAGTGGATATCAAGGCTACCGCTTCTGGGTACCAGGTGCCATAATCCACTACCGTTAGTATGTAGCGTTTCCCGGAACGGCTGGGAACGGACAGTAGTCCGATGAGATCCACAGCCAACCTCAGGAAAGGCTTGTCAATGATGGGCAATAGCACCAGTGGGGCTTTGGGGAGCTACCCCACCTCCCCCCCCTCTGACAGGTATCACACGAACGGCAGTAGGCAGCCACATCGGTCCCCATTTTAGGCCAGTAGAAATGCTGGCTAGCCTGGCCTTGGTCTTAGCGATCCCTAAGTGTCCGGCCATCGGAACATCATGTGCGATCCGCAACAACTCTGCCCGAAACTTATAGGGTATCACTGTCGGTCCCTAGGCTACGCCTCTGGTGACTCTTGCTAAACCAACACACCGGTACAGCCGTCCCTGGTCCCAGACTACCCACTCGAGGTCTAAGTCCATGAAAGGCTGTGCCGCCTGCTCCTCAAGGGCCTTCAGGCTCTCATCGGCTTCCAACACTGCCTGAAACCACTGACTAGACGTGGCCAGAATGGATGAAACTGCCACATCTTCTGTCAGATCCCAGAGACCCGTCTTCCAGCCTCCCTCTGGCTCAGCCGCCACTTGGTTGGAAGGGGAAGGCTGACGGACCTCCATGAGGCTCCTTGGGCTCTAGCACTCCCACTCCTGGTGACAGCAGCCATGATCGCTGTAACCCTGGGTAGTGCCTGCCTCCCCTCGACTCCCACACAAGTTGCTGAGTCAGTTGGACCAACCTCTCTCCTGGCATCCTGAGTGTGGAGACCTCCTGCCCTGGGGCCTAACCTGGAAGCTCCACCTCTCCTGTGACAGCCCCAACCCCATTGGCAGATTCCCCTTCCTGCAGCTGCACAGAACCCAGCAGTTTTGACTCATCTTGGGCCCCTACAATCCCTCTGGCAGCCCCTCCCACCATCTCTGATTCTAGCTTTGCAGCTACCTGCCCTCTACCTCTCCCTCCAGAGTACACTGTCTCACCACACCTGGGGGCATTCTCAGACCTCACTATGTCTTTTAGCTCTGTCTCATCTGCGGACTGCATGTGACCTGTCAGCACAGGAGTGACTCTCAGCTCCCACCTCCCCCCTTGATGTAGAGGGAACAGGCAACACACTTACAACATTATTAGCAGTAGACAAATCAAGACACAGTTGGGGACCAGGACTTGGGGTCTCAGTAGCCACATACTGTGACACTAGCAGCCCCAAATCGGTCCCAAGCAAAACACTCTCGGAAAATTCGCTGACACTCCCAACTCCCTCATTCCCCTCCCAGCACCTCAGTCCAGATGAACCCTGGTGATGGGCAGAGCTGGTTCAACACCTCCAATCCTGGAAACGGCGAGGGTTTTTCTGGGTAACAAGTCCTGGGGGACACCATCTCAGGCTGCACGAGGGTCAACTCAGCGCCTGTGTCCCGTGGTCCCATAGCAGCGGTGAAATTTGTGGTGACGGGCTGGTAATTGTCACGGGACCTCCCACTACCCCCCCACACACATGACAGGGGACGGTTTTGGGGATGAGGATGGGGCCTTGTGGCACTGGGGACACATGCCCTGAAGTGTCTGGGTTGATTGCAGAGGTGACACCTCCTTGGTTCTACCCCTGGCCGGAAGAGGGAAAAAGGGGCACCATTTGCATTCTAGGGCCTGGGGAAACAGGGGTATAATGAGTCTTACCCCCTCTCCAGGTACTGTGGGCGGCCCACTTGGCTTCACAGGCCCAGGTATTGGCATATTCATCTGCCATGGGGCTGTAGCAGCTGCCCCATTTGGTTTCTGGTCACGGAGGCATTGCTGGAGGTTCTCCGGGCAGTTTCACAAGAATTATTCCATGACAAATGCCTCCTGGATCTCCAGGCTGGTGGTGAGATCCAGGCAATTGGTCCAGTGCTCTGCAGCTCTCATAAGGGCCCGCATGTGGTTGGCCCACGTGTCATTGGGGCCTTTTTGCAGGCTCCGGAGCTTCCTGCATTAAGACTCCGGGGTGAGGTTGAACTGCTGGATCAGACGTATGAATAGATCCAGCACTCAAAAATATGCTTGAAAATAATGATTTATTGATGAACACTCCAACACATAGTGCGTGACGTTTCGGTCATTAACTGATCTTCATCAGACTGGAGAATACAGATGAACATATAATGTAATTTGTCTATGATACAATAAATTTGTCAAAAAATAGAAAATATGACAAAATGTACAGGAAAATAAAAATGACAAGATTCAATATATACAAAAATAAAAATAAAAAAATTTTTTTATGGAAAAAAAAACAAAAATCAACTCCAATGTAATTTAGGACTATGTATAATACATATGAGCAACCTTGTGAATATCATGGAAATGAACACAGGTATCTCTCTGGGTAACTACCCAGGAAATAAGAAGCAGGGAATTCTTACCAGGAGATCGCCTTAGTAGAGAATAAGTGAAGCGCTATATGGCTGTGCTAAATTAGCTAGGAGTCTGAAGAAGGTCAGTTAATGACCGAAACGTCACGCACTATGTGTTGGAGTGTTCATCAATAAATCACTATTTTCAAGCATATTTTTGAGTGCCGGATCTATTCATACGTATAATTTAAGGGATTGGCATCCCACATCCTGGCACCATCCTACTTAAAGGAGTGATGTGCATATTCTTCGAACTGCTGGATCAGGGCCTGTTTGATGCTGTCCTGTTCCGCCCTGGCAGGTAAGTCCTCCAAAACTTCCAGTGACTTACCCCTCAAATGGGGGGTCAGGTACTTGGTCCACTGATCTGTGGCCAGATGGTGCTGTCGGCAGGTCCGCTCAAAGGCTCGCAGAAAGGTGTCTAGGTCTCCATCCTTCTCATAGTAACATAGTAACATAGTTATTAAGGTTGAAGAAAAACTTTTAAGTCCATCTAGTTCAACCCATATCCTATCCTAACCTGCCCTAACATGTTGATCCAGAGGAAGGCAAAAAAAAACCCTAAGTGGCAAACATTAAGCTTCACATTGGGGAAAAAAATTCCTTCCCGACTCCACATACGGCAATCAGACTAGCTCCCTGGATCAACGCAGTATCTAGGAAACTAGTGAATATAGCCTGTAATATTATACTTTTCAAGAAAGGCATCCAGTCCCTTCTTAAATTTTAGTAGGGAATCACTCATTACAACATTAGACGGCAGAGAGTTCCATAGTCTCACTGCTCTTACAGTAAAGAATCTGAGTCTGTGATTATGACTTACCCTTCTTTCCTCCAGACCTAGAGGATGCCCCCTTGTCCCCATCACAGGTCTAAGAGCAAGGGGAAGTCCTCGGCTCGGACCTTGGCTGTCTTGGGTTCCGTAGGTGCTGTGGAGGGTCATAGGAGACCCTGCCGAGCCAACTCCAGCGGATGCTGTCGCTCTGCAGCTTCACGGCGTCCTGCCACCTCTCGCTCTGCCTGGCGTTCTGCCGCTTTCAGGAGGGTCCTCGGGCCCCATCTCGAGACTCGCCAGGGCAGCTGTTATTATAGGTCATTTTCCAGCTTCAATACCTCAGAGGCTTTCTGTGCCTTGTTGTGCCACAGTATCTCCATGTGCAGAAAAGTTTGCACCCTTGTGTTAAGAGCTTCAAACAGTTTCTTCCTGGCTCTTTTTAATTATAAGAAAACAATCATCCTGTGGAATCCCAAGGGTGGGAGCACATTTGAGGAGGGGAGAGACTTTTAACCCCTTAGTGACAGAGCCATTTTGCAGCTTAATGACCGGGCCAATTTTTACAATTCTGACCACTGTCAATTTATGAGGTTATAACTCTGGAACGCTTTAACGAATCCAGCTGATTCTGAGATAGTTTTTCGTGACATATTGTACTTCACGTTAGTGGTAAAATTTCTTTGATATGACTTGTGTTTATTTATGAAAAAAACGGAAATATGGCGAAAATTTTGAAAATGTAACAATTTTCAAACTTTACATTTTTATGCCCTTAAATCAGAGAGATATGTCACACAAATTTCTTAATAAATAACATTTCCCACATGTCTACTTTACATCAGCACAATTTTGGGAACAAAATTTTTTTTGTTACGAAGTTATAAGGGTTAAAAGTTGACCAGCGATTTCTCATTTTTACAACACCATTTTTTTTTAGGGACCACATCACATTTGAAGTCACTTTGAGGGGTCTGTACGATAGAAAATACCCAAAAGCGACACCATTCTAAAAACTGCACCCCTCAAGGTGCTCAAAACCACATTCAAGAAGTTTATTAACCCTTTACGTGCTTCACAGGAACTGAAGCAATGTGGAAGGAAAAAATTAACATTTAACTTTTTTTGCAAAAACTTTACTTCGGATCCAATTTTTTTTTTATTTTTACAACTGTTAAAAGAAAAAATGAACCACAAAATTTGTTGTGCAATTTCTCCTGAATAAGCCAATACCTCATATGTGGGGGTAAACCACTGTTTGGGTGCACGGCAGAGGTCGCAAGGGAAGGAGCGCCATTTGACTTTTTCAACGTAGAATTGGCTGGACGCCATGTCGCTTTTGTAGAGGCCCTGATGTGTCTAAACAGTGGAAATCCATCACAAGTGACCCCATTTTGGAAACTAGACCCCTAAGGAACTTATCTAGTTGTGTGGTGAGCACTTTGAACCTCCAAGTGCTTCACAGAAGTTTATAACATAGATCAGTGAAAATAAAAAATCATATTTTTTCCACAAAAACAATCTTTTCACCCCAATTTTTATTTTCCCAAGGGTAACAAGACTCCAAAAGTTTTTGTGCAATTTGTCCTGAGCATGCTGATACCCCATATGTGGGGGTAAACCACTGTTTGGGTGCACGGCAGAGCTTGGAAGCGAAGGAGCGCCGTTTGACTTTTTCAACGCAGAATTGGCTGGACGTCATGTTGTGTTTGCAGAGGCCCTGATGTGTCTAAAAAGTGGAAACCCCCACAAGTGACCACCATTTTGGAAACTAGACCCCTAAGGAACTTATCTAGATGTGTGGTGAGCACTTTGAACCTCCAAGTGCTTAACAGAAGTTTATAACATAGAACCGTGAAAATAAAAAATCATATTTTTTCCAGAAAAACGATCTGTTCACCCCAATTTTTATTTTCCCAAGGGTAACAAGACCCCAAAAGTTTTTGTGCAATTTGTCCTGAGCATGCTGATACCCCATATGTGGGGGTAAACCACTGTTTTGGTGCATGTCAGAGCTTGGAAGGGAAGGAGCGCTGTTTGACTTTTTCAAAGCAGAATTGGCTGGACGCCATGTTGCGTTTGTAGAGGCCCTGATGTGTCTAAACAGTGGAAACCCCCACAAGTGACACCATTTTGGAAACTAGACCCCTAAGGAACTTATATAGATGTGTGGTGAGCACTTTGAACCCCCAAGTGCTTCACAGAAGTTTATAACGCCCGGGCATGAAAATAAAAAGTCATATTTTTTCCACAAACCTGATCGTTTAGTCCCCAATTTTTTATTTTCCCAAGGGTAACAGGAGAAATTAGTGTCATGGGTGCATCGCCACGAAGATCGTCGTGATTGCACATTCTGAATTCTCGCAGCTGAGTTGCTGTTACTTTGTGTTTGGTAGTGAGGCAGTTAATTTTACCTAGCTCTTTGCTAAGACTAGGTCCAGCCTCGCCCGGCTGCTTTTGATTATGCACTAATTAGCTTCCTTTATATACCTGCCAGTCTGCTTAGGAGTTGCCGGTGAAAGCTTACATGCAGACCAGCAGATTGGATCAGGTTATGAGAAGACTTAAGCTAAGAGTTCCTTTGTGGTTTCTCCTCTCCTCGCTTATAGTTTATCTCCTAGACCATTTGTGTTCCCTCTGTGTTTAAGTGTTGTATGCAAGACAGTATTTACTTTATCCCCTGTCTGTCTCGTGTGTCTTTACTGTTTGTTAAGCAGTGACCTGCCTATTCCCTGTGTGGTAATCAGGGTCCTTCTGAGGAATAGATTACAGTGGTCAGGGACTTATAGGAGACAGGGTTACGTTGGCGGCCTGGACCTCTGTACCATTAACAGTACCTCCAGGTAGAGGGACTAGTCAGGACCCCAGTTTAGGGTCAGCATAGACCCCGGTCCACCTCCAGCCTGTGACAGCGTAATACGTCTTCAGGATTCACCCACAGTACAACGGATATTATGTCAGGTAATACTATACTTTATGTACATGTTGATATTACCGATTCATATGTTATATTGTATGTTGTCCCTCTTTGTATTGATTACTGACATTATATATATATATCTGTGATACAGCGTGACATTTTCACCGCCCAAAAAAGATTCTCCCCAGCTACCATGGATCCAGTTGCCCAGCTTGCCCTGCAGTTGCAGAGTTTATCCATGGAGCTGACGGACATTAAGTCCAAGGTTTTGTCCCCCCCGGAGCAAACCAGATCTGAACCTAAAGTTGCTCTCCCGGACAGGTTCACTGGTGGGCGGGACAAATTTTTTACCTTCCGGGAGGCATGTAAATTATATTTTCGGCTTCGGCCTCGGTCATCGGGGAGTGAAGAGCAGAGGGTGGGAATTGTCATCTCGCTCTTACAAGGGGACCCTCAATCCTGGGCGTTCTCTCTTCCTCCAGGCTCCCTGGCCCTCCAGTCAGTAGATCGATTTTTTACTGCCCTGGTCTGGTATACGATGACCCAGATCGGATCTCCCTTGCTGAAACGAAGTTACGTAAGATACAGCAGGGAGATCGTCCGGTGGAGGAATTTTCTTCTGAGTTCCGTAGATGGGCCACAGATACTCAGTGGAATGACCCAGCTCTTAGGAGCCAGTTTTGTCAAGGGTTATCTGACAAATTAAAAGATGTTTTGGCTCAGTATGATTCTCCTCTGTCACTGGAGGCTGCTATGGCCCTTGCTATTCGTATTGATAGACGGCTTCGGGAGAGGTGTGAGGTAACTCCGCCCCCTGTTATGACTCCACCTACTACTAAAGTCCCTTATATTGAGGTTCCCTGGTCTGTTCTGAGGAACCTATGCAGTTGGGAGGGACATCATTTTGTAGGAGGGGATCGGCGGTGCGCCGCAAGACAAGAAGGTGTTTCTTCTGCGGGAGAGAGGGGCATTTTGTTGAGGGGTGTCCATCCCGTGCCTCATTGAGCAAAAAGTCGCCGGAAAACTGTTAATCCCAGCTTGTGTGGTGGACGACAACCTGGGAGTATGTATTTCGTCCCCAAGTCCGTCTCAATTTCTCGTACCTGCGGAGGTGGTGGTTGGTACGAGAGTTGAGAGGATTTCTGTTCTTCTTGATAGTGGGTCCGGGGCTAATCTGTTGGACGCTCGGTTTGCCCAGGTGCAAGGTATGCAACTGAGTGTATTGGCCAAACCGATCCCTATATTCTCTATTGACGCCAGGCCTCTCGGTCAAGGTAGCTTTGTACAAGCTGTTCATAACATAGACCTTCGAGTAGGGGCAATACATAAAGAACAATTGTCTTGTTATGTGTTGGAGGGTCTTCCTACTCCTATTGTGTTGGGACTTCCTTGGTTGGTTAAACATAACCCAGTGATTAATTGGCAATCCAGAGAGATAAGCCAGTGGGGTGAATTTTGCAAGAGTAACTGCATGAACACGGTCATCAGTGCGGTCGTGCCTAGAACCTTGCCTCCTTTTCTGGAGGACTTTGAGGATGTGTTCTCAGAGGAGGGGTGTCAAGAGTTACCTCCTCATCGCGCGTATGACTGCTCAATAAAATTGCTTCCTGATGCTAAATTACCTAAATCTAGGTTATATAACCTTTCTGGTCCTGAGAGGCAGGCTATGAAGGATTATATTTCGGAAAGTCTGGCCAAGGGGCATATTAGACCTTCATCTTCCCCAGTGGCCGCGGGTGTAATGTATGTAGTACAGTTCATATAGCGTCTTGTGCGTAAGTCCATGCAAACGTGGGTCTTTCAAAGAGCAGGGTTCAGAGTCCACAAGTGCTTCAGAGTTCCTCAGTAGGAATAGCTGGAGTACAGGGTCCAAGGCTTTAGGAGTCAGGTCACAGGTTCACTGCAGGCTAGATTCTGAAGCACTGATTGCTCAGCTGTGGCTGCTTAAGAAGCAAAGGAGAGAATCAGGGCGGGAACATGCAAGCTGGAAACTCCATTCTGACTGAGGGCAAGATAGCTGCAGCAAGACAGAAAGTAAAATGGCTGACGAACAAACTGAGTTTCAGGAACATGTACACAGAACCTTACATTACTCCCCCCTTAGGGACAACCTCCGGATGACCTCAGACCAGGCTTGTGTGGGTACCTCTGATGAAACTGACGGAGCAAGCGAGGAGCATTAACGTTATTGACTGGTTCCCATGAGTTGTCCTCCACTGGGTAGCCCTGCCATTTAATCAGATATTGTAACTGATTTCTATACAACCTGGAATCTAAAATCCTTTCCACCACAAATTCTTCCTGACCATCGACTAGCACTGGGTCAGGGCAAGGAGAAGAACATCCAGGAAACGTATTGGGTGTCGCAGCCTTTAGTAGGGATACATGAAAGACAGGGTGGATTCTCATATTCTGGGCAGTTGAAGACGACAAGCAACGGCACTTATAATTTTACTGATTTTATAGGGTCCAATGTACTTATGTCCCAACTTAGACGATGGAATCCTTAACGTAAGATTTCTGGTTGACAGCCAGACCAAGTCTCCTACCTTGAAAGCTGGTGCAGGTTTACGAAATTTATCTGCTGCTTTCTTGTACCTTTCCTGAGCCGATTCCAGATTCTCCTTTAGAAGATCCATATTCTTCTGTAAAGACGTGATTCTTTCAGCCACTGCTGGTAAAGGCGTTTCTATGGGAAATCGTGGTAGAATGTTAGGATGATAACCTAGATTAGAGTAAAAAGGAGACTGCTTAGTGGAGGCACTCTGAGAGTTGTTATACGAAAACTCAGCTAATGGAAGTAGATCCACCCAATCATCCTGTAGGTGGCAGATAAAGCAGCGGAGATACTGCTCCAGGGTTTGATTGGTTCGTTCGGTCTGTCCATTAGTCTGGGGATGAAAAGCAGAAGAAAGGTTTACTTTAATGTCCAATGCTGCACAGAAATTTTGCCAAAACCTAGAAGTGAATTGCACCCCTCGATCCGAAATAACCTCATCCGGTACTCCATGTAAGCGAAAACACATCTTTAATCATCAAATCTGATGTCTGTTTTGCAGTGGGTAAGCCGACAAGGGATAAAATGAGCTGCCTTTGTTAGACGGTCAACCACCACTAGAATGGTGTTCTTCCTTGAGAGGTTGGTAACTCCACAATGAAGTCCATAGAAATGGATCCCCACGGGCGGGACGGGGTGGGAAGAGGCTGTAACAGACCAGTTGGTGAGGAGCGAGGTGTTTTGCATCTTGCACAGACTTCACATGAAGTGACATAGTTTAAAACATCCTTCCTGCAAGTGGGCCACCAAAAGAAACGAGAAAGAAATTCCTGTGTCTTTAGAATTCCTCTATGCCCAGCTATCTTGGAATCGTGAATGAGTTGCAATACTCTCAATCTGACTGTTTCAGGAATATACAGGCGTTGTCCCTGAATCCACACACCATTCTTAAAGACAAGACTTACGTCCCTTGGGGGTTGTGCCAAAAAGGAATCCGCATGGTATGCTTCCTTGATGTCCTTAAGTAGGTCTTGATTATGAATTACTCCTAGGAATCTAGAGTCAGGAAGAATAGTCTTAGGAGGAGTAATTGGACGTGTCTCTGCTGAGTAAATCCTAGAGAGTGCATCAGCCTTTCCATTGCGCGATCCTGGTCTATAAGAAATGATAAAATTAAATTGGTTTAAGAAAAGATTCCAGCGAGCCTGGCGAGGAGTCAGGCACTTAGCCGACCTGATAAACTCAAGGTTACGATGGTCTGTCAGGACGACTATTTGCTGTGCAGCTCCCTGAAGAAGGTGTCTCCATTCTTTGAAGGCGGCAATAATGGCCAACAACTCTCTATTGCCCACATCGTAATTCCTCTCAGCCGAAGACAACTGCTGGGAAAAGAAGGCACAGGGATGCAAGACATTCTTCTCACCTGTTCTCTGAGAGAGTATAGCTCCAACGGCACAGTCTGAAGCATCCACCTCTATTATGAAGGCAAGCTCGGGGTTGGGATGTACTAGTATAGGTGCAGTGGTAAATTTATCTTTTAGACGGGAAAATGCTTCCTGGGCTTGGGAGTCCAGGAGAACCTAGACTCTTTCCGGGTAAGTTGGGTGATAGGTGACACTACCTCAGAGAAATTTCTAATGAAACGTCTATAGAAGTTGGCAAACCCGATGAAGCGCTGTACCTCCTTCACATTTCTAGGACTTGGCCAATCCTTGATGGCTTGGGTTTTGCTTCCATCCATACTAATTCCTTGTGTAGACAGTACATACCCCAGAAATTGAATTTCGGTCCTATGGAATTCACACTTTTCAAGTTTGATGTAAAGATGATTTTGTCTTAGACGTTCCAAGACCATTCTCACATGTCCATGATGTTCCTCTGTGGAGTTAGAAAAAATTAGAATATCATCCAAATAAATTACCACGAATGTATCTAGGAGATCCCTGAAGATGTCATTCACCAAGTGTTGGAAAGTGGCTGGGGCGGTACTCAGACCAAAAGGCATGACTAGATATTCAAAGTGTCCATAGCGTGACCTGAATGCAGTCTTCCATTCATCCCCAGGTCTAATACGGACTAAGTTATAGGCCCCACGAAGATCTAGTTTAGAGAAAATTTTGGCATGTCGCACTCTCTCCAATAACTCAGGGATTAAAGGCAACGGATAACGGTTTCTAATAGTAACCTTATTGAGTTCCCTATAGTCTACGCATGGTCTCAGAGATCCATCTTTCTTCTTTACAAAGAAGATGGGTGCACCTGCAGGAGATGAAGAGGGGCGTATGAAGCCCTTGGCTAGATTTTCGTCTATGTAATCCTTTAAAGCCTTTAGCTCGGGCCCCGCCAGGGGGTAGATCTTACCAAAAGGTATCTCTGCTCCAGGCAATAATTCAATTGGACAATCATATGGACGGTGAGGAGGAAGCTGGTCAGCGTTCTTCTTGTCACATAAATCCACATAGTCCTGGTATACAGCTGGTTGTTCAGGGACTGACATGGTTCCTTTAGGAACAGAGCAAGCTGAAACTTTTGGACTCATCTGTTTCTCTGGAAAGTGTAATTCCTTGGTCTCCCAGTTAATGGTAGGATTCTGAGCCTGCAGCCATGGTAGCCCTAGAATAATGGGAAAGTGGGGAGAAGAGATAAGCATAAAGGACAGTTTCTCTTGATGATCTTTACCCATAAGAACCTTCAAAGGCTCTGTTTCCTGATCCACTGGTCCAGAGGTCAGCAGGGAGCCATCCACAGTTTCCATCTGTACTGGAGTAGCCTTCTTCACTGAACGTATCCCCTGTTTCAGAGCAAAGGAGACATCCATAAAATTTCCACTTGCCCCTGAGTCGATCATAGCAGAGCTAGACACCCAAGCTGAGTCAACCCAGAGTTTGATGGAAAGAAAGCAATGAGAATTGTTTTTCTTACAACTCAGCTGGGACACCGCTGAGGAAACTTGAAAAATGGCAGCGTTTACACAGTCAACGTCCTCAGAGGTAACGGAGTTTAAGTCCGAGAAATCAAGATCTGTTGCTGCAGATCTCTCTGGAGCCTGAGGCTCGGACCTGACAGATCCCCTCTCGCAACACTCACAATGAATGAGTGCTGCAGTGTCTTACGAGAACGGCTGGGGCAGTTTATAATGAAGTGCCCTGACTTACCACAATAGAAACATAGATTCTCCTTAAAACGATGTTCCTTGCGTGCATCACTAACCCGTCATTGTAAAGAGTCTACCTGCATGGGTTCAGGTTCAGGTTCCCGTGTAATCCTACTCAAAGGTTCCTTAGCTGGAGAGGAAGGTAGGAAAAGGTTAGTGCGATTGCTTTCGAACCATCTCTCTTGCCTGCGTTCAGTCAGACGAGTATCAATACGGATGCAGTAGTTAATAAAGTCACCTAACGCGGTGGGAGGGTCGGCACGAGCAAGTTCATCCTTAATCAGTGGAGATAACCCCTTTCGAAAAATAGATTTTTTGGCGGAACTGTCCCAGGTGGTATCAAGGGCCCATCTCCTGAAATCCAAGGCATATTCAGCTACCGAGTGCTTACCTTGGCGCAAAGCTAACATGGCTGCTTCAGCTGTTGCACCTCGATTGGGGTCATCAAACACCTGCCCCATGGCTGAAATAAAAGCATCAAGGTGATTCAAACAATCATCCTCAGTCTCAATCAGAGGGTTTGCCCACATCAAAGCCTTGTTGGTAAGCAACATAATTATAGTAAGCACCTTAGATCGTTCAGTGGGAAATTGTGAAGCATGTGCAGAAAAAAAAAGATTGCATTGATTAATAAATCCCCTGAATTTCTCACGTTCACCGCCAAAACGAAAAGGGGGCAACTTGGGAATCCCAGAACTCGGGGCTACGGCAGGAGTCTGGACTCGCTCCTCTAGAACCTCAATCCTGGCTCGCAAATCCTGGGCAGTTTGTCCAAACACTTGCAAATTGTGATTAGTGAGGTCCTGTAGGCTTGAAAAACGGGTCTTTATATTCTGCAAATCTGTAAGGATATTATCAGTCACTCCGCAAAGTTCCTTTATGCGGGCCTCCATTTTCCAGATCTTTTAAGACAGGAGTACTGGAATGGTTGTGAGAAGTCACAACCACTATCATCACAGAAAGTTCACCCGGACATCTGATATCCACAGTTACAGCAGACAAAAAAGTGAAAAGAAAAAAAAAAAAAAAACAATAGTGTTTACCTGTGGTAACACTGCAGAAAAAAAAACACTTAAGGGAATTGCTCACCTGGAATGGTTGTGAGAAGTCACAACCACTGTCATCACAGAAAGTACAACCGGACATCCGATATCCACAGTTACAGCAGACACAGCCTTTCCAGACCCAGCAGACACTAACATTTGGCTTCAGAATCTTGTAATGTATGTAGTACAGTTCATATAGCGTCTTGTGCGTAAGTCCATGCAAACGTGGGTCTTTCAAAGAGCAGGGTTCAGAGTCCACAAGTGCTTCAGAGTTTCTCAGTAGGAATAGCTGGAGTACAGGGTCCAAGGCTTTAGGAGTCAGGTCACAGGTTCACTGCAGGCTAGATTCTGAAGCACTGATTGCTCAGCTGTGGCTGCTTAAGAAGCAAAGGAGAGAATCAGGGCGGGAACATGCAAGCTGGAAACTCCATTCTGACTGAGGGCAAGATAGCTGCAGCAAGACAGAAAGTAAAATGGCTGACGAACAAACTGAGTTTCAGGAACATGTACACAGAACCTTACAGCGGGGTTCTTCTTTGTGAAGAAAAAAGATGGAGGCCTACGCCCTTGCTTGGATTTCCGTGAGCTTAATGGATTACTGTCCGAGATCCGTATCCGCTCCCACTTATTCCTGATCTCTTCAATCAGATTGTGGGCGCCAAATGGTTCTCTAAGTTGGATCTCAGGGGGGCGTATAATCTGATTAGGATAAAGGAGGGGGATGAGTGGAAGACGGCATTTAACACTCCGGAGGGACATTATGAGAACCTTGTCATGCCTTTTGGTCTGACTACTGCCCCGGCGGTGTTTCAACATTTTGTTAATGACATCTTTCGCCACCTTGTGGGGCAGTTTGTGGTCGTTTATTTAGATGACATCTTAATTTACTCACCAGATCTTGTGTCTCATCAGGAGCATGTGAGACAGGTGTTGCAGATCTTGCGAGACAATAAGCTGTACTCCAAATGGGAAAAGTGTGTATTCGCCGTACAGGAACTTCAGTTTTTGGGTTTCCTGGTGTCAGCTTCCGGTTTCCGTATGGACCCTGAGAAAGTGAGAGCAGTGCTTGAATGGGATCGGCCAGAGGATCTTAAGGCACTGCAGCGTTTCCTGGGGTTTGCTAACTACTACCGGAAATTTATTCGTAATTTCTCATCTGTTGTCAAACCTCTCACTGACATGACTAAAAAAGGGACGGATTTTTGTAGGTGGTCTGACAAAGCTTGTCAGGCATTTTCCTCCTTGAAAAAATGTTTTGCTTCGGCCCCCATACTCATTCAACCTGATGCATCACAACCGTTCATTGTGGAGGTAGACGCGTCTGACGTAGGGGTGGGTGCAGTATTATCCCAAGGTCCGTCCCCTGGTAAATGGCATCCGTGCGCTTTCTTCTCTAAGAAATTGTCGCCCACCGAGAGGAATTATGATGTCGGCAATAGAGAACTTTTGGCCATTAAGTTGGCTTTTGAGGAATGGCGTCACTTTTAGGAGGGGGCAGTCCACCCGGTCACCGTTATTACTGATCACAAGAACCTGCTGTATTTAGAATCTGCAAAGCGTCTGAATTCCAGACAAGCTAGATGGTCGTTGTTTTTTACCAGGTTTAATTTTATCGTCACATATCGTCCTGGGTCAAAAAATGTTAAGGCTGATGCCTTATCTCGTAGTTTCCCAGGGGCCGGGAAGACGGATGACCCGGTTCCTATCCTTCAGGAGGGAGTTGTAGTGTCGGCTGTATGCTCTGAGCTTGAGGAGGAGGTATTGGAGGCTCAGGGGGACGCCCCTGTAGGACCTCCAGGGAAACTGTTTGTTCCAAATCAGTTAAGACAAAAAGTTATCGAGGCACATCATAATTCTGCTTTAGCAGGACACCCAGGGAGTAAAGCAACTGTGGATCTCATTTCTCGCCGGTTTTGGTGGCCTAACTTAAATAAAGAGGTAATAACTTTTGTCGCGTCCTGTGGGGTTTGTGCTCGCTCTAAGACCCCACATACCCATCCGTCTGGGACCCTCTTGCCTTTGAAAATTCCGGAGCGTCCATGGACTCATCTGTCTATGGACTTCATTACGGACCTCCCTCCGTCGTCAGGGAAAACTGTCATACTAGTTGTAGTTGACAGGTTCAGTAAGATGGCACATTTCATTGCTCTTCCTGCTCTTCCTAATGCTAAAACTCTGTCGCAGGTGTTCATTGGGGAGATTGTGAGACTTCACGGGTTGCCTTCTGATGTGGTGTCAGATAGGGGGTCTCAGTTTGTGTCCAAATTCTGGAGGGCATTTTGTTCACGTCGGGGGATGCAATTGTCTTTTTCCTCGGCTTTTCATCCGCAGACCAATGGTCAGACAGAGCGTCTGAATCAGAGCCTAGAGACATATCTTCGGTGTTTTGTCTCAGAGAACCAGGAGGACTGGTCTTCTTTCTTGCCTCTGGCAGAGTTCGCTCTTAACAATAGGCGGAGCGAGTCCACTGGTAAGTCCCCATTTTTTGGGGCATATGGTTTTCATCCCCAGTTTTGTACTTTCAATGGGGGGGGCCCTTCTGGGGTTCCTGAGGAGGAACGATTCTCGTCGTCACTTGCTTCAGTTTGGAGAGGAGTACTGAATAATCTGAGTGCTATGGGCAACCGTTACAAACGTATGGCTGATAGGAGGAGAGGGTCTGGTCCGGACCTTTGTGTGAACGATCTGGTATGGTTGTCTACCAAGAATATAAAACTCAAGGTTCCCTCCTGGAAACTGGGTCCTAGGTTCATCGGTCCATACAGGATCAGTTCTATAATTAATCCTGTGGCATTTCGTCTGGACCTCCCTCCTACGTTTAAAATCCACAATGTGTTTCACAAATCGTTGCTTAAGAGGTACGTGGCGCCAGTTATACCGTCACCTCTACCTCCTCCTCCAGTGGTGGTCAATGGTAACTTAGAATTTCAAGTGTCGAAGATCATTGACTCACGTCTGAATCGCCGGTCCCTTCAGTACTTGGTTCATTGGAAGGGGTATGGTCCTGAGGAGAGGACGTGGGTCCCTGCGTCTGATATTAATGCAGATCGATTGGTTCGGACCTTCCACACAACTTACCCGGGCAGACCTGGCCCTGAGGGTCCGGAGGCCCCTCGTAGAAGGGGGGGTACTGTCATGGGTGCATTGCCACGAAGATCGTCGCGATTGCACATTCTGACTTCTCGCAGCTGAGTTGCTGTTACTTTGTGTTTGGTAGTGAGGGAGTTAATTTTACCTAGCTCTTTGCTAAGACTAGGTCCAGCCTCGCCCGGCTGCTTTTGATTATACACTAATTAGCTTCCTTTATATACCTGCCAGTCTGCTTAGGAGTTGCCGGTGAAAGCTAACATGCAGACCAGCAGATTGGATCAGGTTATGAGAAGACTTAAGGTACTGCCACACTACACAATCCCGCTAGCGATCTCGTTAGCATCGCATATTAATGAGATCGCTAGCGGGATTGTTTTCTATATCGCTAGTAGCTACCTATTTTAGCGATGTCGTTAGGACGCTATCGCGGTTAGCGATCTCCTTAACGACTTTAGCGGTACAAAAGTACCGCTAAATCGCTAAAAAAGGTGCCACATTCAGCGATTAGATACTTACCAGCGGGGCGCCAGCGACGAAAATAGGGTCCGGAACGATCGCTGTGATGAACGATATCACAGCAGGGGCCTCGTCGCTGGTAGATGCCGCACACAACAACATCGCTAACGGGATCGCTAAATAGTGACGTTTTTTAGCGATCCAGTTAGCGATGTTGTTTAGTGTGGCATACCCTTTAAGCTAAGAGTTCCTTTGTGGTTTCTCCTCTCCTCGCTTATAGTTTATCTCCTAGACCATTTGTGTTCCCTCTGTGTTTAAGTGTTGTATGCAAGACAGTATTTACTTTATCCCCTGTCTGTCTCGTGTGTCTTTACTGTTTGTTAAGCAGTGACCTGCCTATTCCCTGTGTGGTAATCAGGGTCCTTCTGAGGACTAGATTACAGTGGTCAGGGACTTATAGGAGACAGGGTTACGTTGGCGGCCTGGACCTCTGTACCATTAACAGTACCTCCAGGTAGAGGGACTAGTCAGGACCCCAGTTTTAGGGTCAGCATAGACCCCGGTCCACCTCCAGCCTGTGACAGCGTAATACGTCTTCAGGATTCACCCACAGTACAACGGATATTATGTCAGGTAATACTATACTTTATGTACATGTTGATATTACCGATTCATATGTTATATTGTATGTTGTCCCTCTTTGTATTGATTACTGACATTATATATATATCTGTGATACAGCGTGACAATTAGACCACAAAAGTTGTTGTCCAATTTGTCCTGAGTACGCTGATACCCCATATGTGGGGGGGACCACTGTTTGGGTGCACGGCAGGGCTTGGAAGGGAAGGAGCGCCGTTTGACTTTTTCAAACCAAAATTGACTGGAATTGAAATTGGACGCCATGTCGCGTTTGGAGAGCCCCTGATACGCCTAAACAGTGGAAACCCCCCACAAATGACACCATTTTGGAAACTAGACCCCTTAAGGAACTTATTTAGAAGTGTGGTGAGCACTTTGAACCCCCATGTGCTTCACAGAAATTTATAAACGTAGAGCCGTGAAAATAAAAAATATTTTTTTCCTCAAAAATGATTCTTTAGCCCGCTATTTTTTTTTATTTTCCCAAGGGTAACAGGAGAAATTGGACCCCAAAAGTTGTTGTGCAATTTTTCTTGAGTACGCTGATACCCCATATGTGGGGTGAAACCACTGTTTGGGCGCAAGGGAGCGCTTGGAAAGGAAGGAGCGCCATTTTGTAATGCAGACCTTGATGGAATGTTCTGCGGGCGTCATGTTGTGTTTGCAGAGCCCTTAATGTGCCTAAACAGTAGAAACCCCCTGCAAGTGACACCATTTTGGAAACTAGACCCCCCAAGGAAGGAGCTTATCTAGATGTGTGGTGAGCACTTTGAACCCCCAAGTGCTTCACAGAAATTTATTAATGCAGAGCCGTGAAAATAAAAAATCATTTTTTTTCCTCAAAAATGATTCTTTAGCCCGCTATTTTTTTATTTTCCCAAGGGTAACAGGAGAAATTGGACCCAAAAAGTTGTTGTGCAATTTTTCCTGAGTAAGCTGATACCCATATGTGGGGTGAAACCACTGTTTGGGCGCAAGGGAGTGCTTGGAAGGGAAGGAGCGCCATTTTGTAATGCAGACTTTGATGGAATGTCCTGCGGGCGTCATGTGTTTGCAGAGCTCTTGATGTGCCTAAACAGTAGAAACCCCCTGCAAGAGACACCATTTTGGAAACTAGACCCCCCCAAGGAGCTTATCTAGATGTGTGGTGAGCACTTTGAACCCCAAAGTGCTTCACAGAAATTTATTAACGCAGAGCCGTGAAAATAAAAAATCATTTTTTTCCTCAAAAATCATTTTTTTAGCCAGCTATTTTTTATTTTCCCAAGGGTAACAGGAGAAATTAGAACCCCAAATAAGGTGTGCAATTTGTCCTGAGTATGCTGATACCCCATATGTTGGGGTAAACCACTGTTTGGGCGCACGGCAGGTCTCGGAAGGGAGGGAGCACCATTTGACTTTTTGAACGCCACGTCGTGTTTGGAGACCCCCTGATGTGCCTAAATAGTGGAAACCCCTCAATTCTAGCTCCAACCCTAACCCCAACACACCCATAACCCTAATCCCAACCCTAATCCTAACCTAAATCCCAACCCAATTTCAACCCTAATTGTAACCCTAACCTTAATTGTAACCCTAACTCTAATTGTAACCCTAACCCTAATTTTAACCCTAACCCTGATTGTAACCCTAACCCTAATTCTAACCCTAATTATAACCCTAACCCTAAGGATAGGTTCATTTTGGTTTTACCAGCCCGTTCAAGACATAGCATTGACGGGCTGGTAACGGTATAGCATAACGCGATCGCGTTATGCTATACCCGTTAGCGCAGAGGAATCAGCAGCTGATTTATCTGCGCTAGCGGTGACGGAGCCTAGACGCTGCAGCCCGCGTCCGAGGCTCCGTCACTGAATGATGGCACGTCGCGAAAGCATGCCGCTTTACGCCATGCGTCGCGATGCGCCCTCAAATGGGGGTGAATGGCAGCATTAACAGACTGCGTAACACCGCGTTATACCGCGGTGTAACGCAGTCCATCTAACGAACTGCCATAACGCAGTATGAACCCAGCCTAACCCTAACCCTAATTATAACCCTAACCCTAATGCTAACCCTAACCCTAATGCTAACCCTAACCCTAATTATAGCCCTAACCCTAATTATAACCCTAATTATAACCCCAACCCTAACGGAAAAATTAAAATAAATATAATTTCTATATTTTATTATATGTCCCTAACTAAGGGGGTGATAAATGGGGGTTATGTACTGTTTTTTTTATTTTGATCACTGTGATAGTTTATCACAGTGATCAAAATGTACTTTCTGGAGAATGAGTGAAAAAAAATTTGAATCTGCCGCCAAGCAGATTGGCGGGCGCACTGCGCATGCGCCCGCCATTTTTTTTACAGGAAGAAACCGGGAGGATCGTAGGCCAGGGGGACCTGCCGGAGGACACCGGCAGATACAGGGGGGGTTTCGGGGGACCTGGGGACCCTAATTCTCTCCCCTCTGATGTGCGATCACATCAGAGGGGAGAGAAATATTTTTTTTTTCCGGTCGCCGTTATGCTGTATAGCGGCGATCGCAACACCGGGATCAGTGAATACCGACCCGGATCATGTTCTCTGGGTTCTCGGCTACCCCGGTAGCCGAGACCCCAGAGAAAATTGCCCATCCCCCCATCACATCGCAGCGGGTGCACTGAGCATGCGCCCGCCATTTTCTCAATGGCGGCGGCACCGGAGGAGAACGGAGGGCCCTGGGACAACAAGGGGCAGATTGGGGGCCACATGGGGGTCCCGGGGACCCTTTTTCCCCCACCTCTGGGGGCGCTATTCACTTTTTCCACAGCGCCGTTAATTAATGGCGCTGTGGTTTAAGTACCCTTAATGACCGCAGTTAAAAGGCGTATCGACGGTCGTTAAGGGGTTATTTCATCCCTCACAATTATCTTCACATTGAACCAGTGAGGCATATGGTTGTTGATTATTTTTCTTTTTTACAGGGAACATGGGCATTGGAGGATTATCTTCACGTCAGGGACAGGTGAGGGATAGAGTTGTTAATTTTTTTATTTTTTTACAGGGGACATGGGCATCGATGGATTAGATAAGGTGAGTATCATGGTTGTTTACTATTTCTATCTTTTACTGGGGACAAGGGCTTCAATGGAACAGGCATAATATGAGTATACATTTGTTTTTTATTTTTAAATAAATGTGTAAAACAGGTTGTTGTTTTTTATTTAAAATAAAGGATTTTATTCATGTTGCGTGTTTAGTTCCAAACTTGCTATGGTGTTTGTAATGGGGTCGTCTTATAGACGCCTTTCCATTACTAACCCCTGGGTTTGATGTCACCTGACAATACAAAGATGACATCAACCCAAAAATAATACCCCACTTGCCACCACCACAGGGCAAGGGGGGAGAACGAGGCTAAGCATCAGATTTGGCGCATCTTATTAATATGCCATTTCTGTTGTGGCTGAAGGCTGATGTTCTTAGTCTGAAAGGAGGGCCAATTTCCCTGGCCCCTTACCTGGCAAATAATATCAGTACACATCTGTCTGTTCAGCCTTTGCTGGTTTGAAATTATGGGGGGGACCCAACGTCATTTTTTTTTGGGGGTCCTCCCATAAAATATCCAGTAAAGGTTAACCAAACAGCTATGAGCTGATATTAATAGCCTGGGAATCTTTAGAGATATTGACCTTCTTCCCAGAAAATTACAGTTATATGAAAAAGTTTGGGCACCCCTATTAATCTTAAGATTAATGTTTGATAAAAATTGGTGTTTTTGCAACAGCTATTTCAGTTTGATATATCTAATAACTATTGGACACAGTAATGTTTCTCTCTTGAAATGAGGTTTATTGTACTAGCAGAACATGTGCAATCTGCATTCAAACAAAATTTGACAGGTGCATACGTATGGCCACCCTTATCATTTTCTTGTTTTAAATACTCCTACCTACTTTTTACTGACTTACTAAAGCACTTTTTTTGGTTTTGTAACCTCATTGAGCTTTGAACTTCATAGCCAGGTGTATGCAATCATGAGAAAAGCTACTTAAAGTGGCCACTTGCAAGTTGTTCTCCTGTTTGAATCTCTTTTGAAGAGTGGCATCATGGGCTCCTCAAAACAACTGTCAAATGATCTGAAAACAAAGATTATTCAACATAGTTGTTCAGGGTAAGGATACAAAAAAGCTGTCCTCAGAGATTTAACCTGTCAGTTTCCACTGTGAGGAACATAGTAAGGAAATGGAAGAACACAGGGACAGTTCTTGTTAAGGCCAGAAGTGGCAGGCCAAGAAAAACATCAGAAAGGCAGAGAAGAAGAATGGTGAGATCAGTCAAGGACAATCCTCAGAACACCTCCAGAGAGCTGCAGCATCAACTTGCTGCAGATGGTGTCACTGTGCATTGGTAAACTATACAACGCACTTTGCACAAGGAGAAGTTGTATGTGAGAGTGATGCAAAAGAAGCCGTTTCTGCAAGCACGCCACAAACAGAGTCGGCTGAGGTATGCAAAAGCACATTTGGAGAAGCCAATTTCTTTTTGGAAGAAGGTCCTATGGACTGATGAAACCAAGATTGAGTTGTTTGGTCATACAAAAAGGCGTTATGCATGGCATCAAAAAAACACAGCATTCCAAGAAAAACACTTGCTACCCACAGTAAAATTTGGTGGAGGTTCCATCATGCTTTGGGGCTGTGTGGCCAATGCCGGCACCGGGAATCTTGTTAAAGTTGAGGGACGCATGGATTCCACTCAGTATCAGCAGATTCTTGACAATAATATTCAAGAATCAGTGACAAAGTTGAAGTTACGCAGGGGATGGATCTTTCAGCAAGACAATGATCCAAAACACTGCTCCAAATCTACTCAGGCATTCATGCAGAGGAACAATTACAATGTTCTGGAATGGCCATCCCAGTCCCCAGACCTGAATATCATTGAACATCTGTGGGATAATTTGAAGAGGGTTGTCCATGCTCGGCGACCATCAAACTTAACTGAACTGGAATTGTTTTGTAAAGAGGAATGGTCAAAAATACCTTCATCCAGGATCCAGGAACTCATTAAAAGCTACAGGAAGCGACTAGAGGCTGTAATTTTTGCAAAAGGAGTAGCTACTAAATATTAATGTCACTTTTCTGGTGAGGTGCCCATACTTATGCACCTGTCAAATTTTGTTTGGATGCAGATTGCACATTTTCTGTTAGTACAATAAACCTCATTTCAAGGCAGAAACATTACTGTGTCCAATAGTTAATAGATATATCAAACTGAAATACAGGTCCTTCTCAAAAAATTAGCATATAGTGCTAAATTTCATTATTTACCATAATGTAATGATTACAATTAAACTTTCATATATTTTAGATTCATTACACACCAAATGAAATTTGTCAGGTCTTTTATTGTTTTAATACTGATGATTTTGGCATACAACTCCTGATAACCCAAAAAACCTGTCTCAAAAAATTAACATATCAAGAAAAGGTTCTCTAAATGACCTATTACCCTAATCTTCTGAATCAACTAATTAACTCTAAACACATGCAAAAGATTCCTGAGGCTTTTAAAAACTCCCTGCCTGGTTCATTACTCAAAACCCCCATCATGGGTAAGACTAGCGACCTGACTGATGTCAAGAAGGCCATCATTGACACCCTCAAGCAAGAGGGTAAGACCCAGAAAGAAATTTCTCAACAAATAGGCTGTTCCCAGAGTGCTGTATCAAGGCACCTCAATGGGAAGTCTGTTGGAAGGAAACAATGTGGCAGAAAACGCTGTACAACGAGAAGAGGTGACCGGACCCAAAACCAGGGGACGAGTCCCGAGGAGATAATTTGCATATTCCCAGTGTCTTCTGGGATAAGTGAAGAGTCTCCGCGAGCTCAAGGAACACTGGATTTTGGCTGTTGCAGCTGAAAGGAGGACATCAGTAAACCAGGAGAGGAGTCCCGAGGAGATAATTTGCATATTCCCAGTGCCTTCTGGGATAAGTGAAGAGTCTCCGCGAGCTCAAGGAACACTGGATTTTGGCTGTTGCAGCTGAAAGGAGGACATCAGTAAACCAGGGGACGAGTCTCGAGGAGATAATTTGCATATTCCCAGTGCCTTCTGGGATAAGTGAAGAGTCTCCGCGAGCTCAAGGAACACTGGATTTTGGCTGTTGCAGCTGAAAGGAGGACATCAGTAAACCAGGGGAGGAGTCCCGAGGAGATAATTTGCATATTCCCAGTGCCTTCTGGGATAAGTGAAGAGTCTCCGCGAGCTCAAGGAACACTGGATTTTGGCTGTTGTAGCTGAAAGGAGGACATCAGTAAACCAGGGGAGGAGTCCCGAGGAGATAATTTGCATATTCCCAGTGCCTTCTGGGATAAGTGAAGAGTCTCCGCGAGCTCAAGGAACACTGGATTTTGGCTGTTGCAGCTGAAAGGAGGACATCAGTTTTGGCTTATATTTCACCGCTTGATTATCTCTTGAACAATAAGAACATGGAAGAGGCTAGGAGCCATGTGGTGAGCTGCATTTCTTGCTACATGTTCATAGACTTACCAGTGGAAAAGCCAAACTTCAGATGCCAGAAATGCAAGCTTGTGTCCCTGTTGGAGGAAAAGTTGCAAAATCTGGAAGAGAGGTTATCTACATTGAAGACCATTAAGGAAGGTGAAGAGTTCTTAGACAGAGCAGAATTATCTCTTCATGGTACAGAAAGAGAAGAAATTCGAAGTGCAACTGAAGAAACAGAGGGATGGAAGCATGTGACCCAGAGAAGCAGGAGGATCAGGAGGCAGTCAGCACCAATTCTGCTCAGGAACCAATACCAGGCTCTTACACAGGAGAACGATGAAGAAATACATCAGGATAAGACTTTGCCCACCAAACAACCTTGTACGCCCTCAGAGTCCTCCTGAATGGAGAAAGAAAACTGTTGTGAAGAAGAAACGGAGAGTTGTTGTCATGGGCGATTCCCTGTTGAGAGGAACAGAGGCCGCTATCTGCAGACCGGATATAACCTCAAGAGAAATGTGCTGTCTTCCAGGTGCAAAAATTAAAGATGTGTCTGACAGGATATCAGGACTCTTCAGACCTAAAGATGACTACCCATTCCTGCTAATACATGTGGGGACAAATGACACCGCTAGAAACGACCTGCAAACCATCTGCAGTGACTTTGAAAACTTAGGTAAGAAAGTGAAAGAACTGGGAGCGCAGGTGGTCTTCTCTTCCATCCTCCCCGTGGATGGCCATGGAACAAGAAGGTGGAATAAGATTCTGCAGGTGAACAACTGGCTACGTCGATGGTGCCATCAGCAAGGATTTGGATTTCTGGATCACGGAGTGAATTACCTATACGATGGACTACTTGCTAGAGATGGGGTGCACCTTACGAAGACTGGAAAACATGTATTTGGAAGTCGCCTTGCTACACTCATCAGGAGAGCTTTAAACTAGAACAATGTGGGAAGGGAAGCAAAACGCCAGCAAAAGCCATACACTTGACAAATACTATTGAGATTTCTGCTATTAGAAGTGAAGGGGAAGAACAAAGACAAAAAAATTTACATAATAAAAATATTGAAGGAAGAGAAACCAATCACAAACTAAAGTGTTTCTATACGAATGCACAAAGCATGGGCAACAAACAAGGAGAACTGGAGCTACTAACGCAGGAGAAGAAATATGATGTCATTGGAATCACTGAGACTTGGTGGGACGATACACATGATTGGAATACAAGGCTAGAAGGATACAACTTATTTGCAAGAAACAGACTTGATAAACGAGGAGGAGGTGTTGCAATGTATGTTAGAAAAGCGTATATCTGCACAGAGATTGACGCTTCAGAGACTGGGAGTTCTGTGGAAACTGTTTGGGTAAGAATACAAGGACAGAACAATGGAAAGGACACCATTGTAGGCATTTACTACAGGCCGCCTGTGCAAGCTGAAGATATGGATGAACTCTTTATGCATCAAATGGCCAAGTTCTCCAAAAAATATGACATAGTGGTCATGGGAGATTTCAACTATCCAGACATTTGTTGGGAATCTCTCTCAGGCAAAACTAACAGGTCCAGGAAATTCTTATCCTCTCTTGCTGACAACTTTATCTTCCAAAAGGTAATGGAGAAAACAAGGGGATCTGCTACCTTGGATCTAATCCTCATAAACAGGGAGGAAATGGTGGAGGAGGTAAGAGTGGCTGGGACTCTAGGAGGTAGTGACCATGCTATTTTAGAATTTTGGATAACAAGAGGAGAAAGACCTGTGAAGACTCAGACGTCAAGGTTAGATTTCAGAAAGGCAGATTTTAAGGAACTCAGAAAGAGAATTGGAGGGATCCAATGGCTGTATATCCTTAAGGACAAAAAAGTCCAGGAAGGATGGAAAATCTTGAAAAATGAGATTCTCAAAGCACAATCGTTAACAATTCCGAAAAGAGGGAAGAATGGGAAGCATTTAAGGAAACCAGGATGGATGAACATAGAACTTAAACACATGCTAAAAAGGAAGAAAGAAATGTTTATCAAATGGAAAGAGGGAGGCATATCTAAAGAAGAATATAATGCCGTCTGCAGAACCTGCAGGGCACAAATCAGATTATCTAAAGCTGACAATGAATTAAGGCTTGCAAGTGACGTCAAAAGCAACAAAAAAGGATTTTGGGGATACGTCAAAAGTAAAAGAAAAGTCAAAGATGCTATAGGATTTTTACAGGATGAAAATGATGAAATGGTAAGTCAGGATGTTGAGAAGGCTGAACTTTTAAATTCCTATTTTGCATCTGTTTTCTCTCAGAAAGGAAATGTAACATCAACTGATCTTCACTGTCCTATTAAAGGAATAGAAGAATCCAGGATATCTATAAACAGAAAGACAGTGAGGAAACACTTAGCTAACATAAATGAATTCAAGTCTCCAGGTCCAGATGAATTACACCCCAGGGTACTGAAGGAGATAGCAGAAGAAATTCTTGAACCACTGTCCATAATCTTTGAAAATTCTTGGAGAACAGGAGAAGTCCCAGAAGACTGGAGAAGAGCAAATGTTGTTCCTATCTTCAAAAAGGGAAGAAGGTGGACCCAGGGAACTACAGGCCGGTGAGTCTGACTTCTATACCAGGAAAGATCTTTGAACAAATTATTAAAGAACATGTATGCAAGTACCTGGATAAGAATGAAGTGATTAAACAGAGTCAGCATGGGTTTGTAACTAATAAGTCATGTCAGACTAACTTAATTTCCTTCTATGACAGAATCACTGACTGGGTGGATCAGGGAAATGCTGTATAGTATATCTTGACTTCAGCAAAGCATTTGACAAAGTATTTCACACAATCCTTATTGAAAAAATGACTAAGTATGGAATGGACAAGGCAACTGTTAGGTGGATTCATAACTGGCTTAGTGATCGGACCCAAAGAGTGGTTGTAAATGGCTGCACATCCAGTTGGAAGAATGTCTCAAGTGGGGTACCACAAGGCTCTGTTTTGGGCCCTGTATTGTTCAACATCTTTATCAATGATTTAGATGAAGGAATTGAGGGTAAACTGATCAAATTTGCTGATGACACAAAGCTAGGAGGGGTAGCTAATACTAGAGAAGAGAGAGAGAAGATTCAAAAAGATATACATAAACTGGAGCAGTGGGCAGCAACTAACAGAATGGATTTTAACAGGGAAAAATGCAAAGTACTACATCTGGGCAAAAAAAATGAAAAAAGCATATACAAAATGGGAGGAATAGGGCTAAGTAACAGCACATGTGAAAAAGACTTGGGTATACTAATTGATCACAGACTTAACATGAGTCAACAGTGTGATGCAGCAGCAAAAAAGGCAAATGCAATTCTAGGATGTATCAACAGAAGCATACAGTCTAGATCATGTGAGGTCATTATTGCCCTCTATTCCTCTTTGGTCAGACCTCATCTGGAATACTGTGTCCAGTTTTGGGCACCACATTTTAAAAAAGACATCAAAAAACTGGAGCAAGTTCAGAGAAGAGCCACCAGAATGGTGACCGGTCTGCAAACCATGTCCTATGAGGAACGGTTGCAGGATTTGGGAATGTTTAGCTTGCAAAAAAGAAGACTGAGAGGAGACTTAATAGCTGTATACAAATATCTCAAGGGCTGTCACATTGTAGAAGGATCATCTTTATTCTCATTTGCACAAGGAAAGACTAGAAGCAATGGGATGAAACTGAATGGGAGGAGACACAGATTAGATATTAGAAAAAACTTTTTGACAGTTAGGGTGATCAATGAGTGGAACAGGCTGCCACAGGAGGTGGTGAGTTCTCCTTCAATGGAAGTCTTCAAACAGAGGATGGATAGACATCTGTCTGGGATGATTTAGAGAATCCTGCTTTGAGCAGGGGGTTGGACCAGAAGGCCCAGGAGGTCCCTTCCAACTCTACCATTCTATGATTCTATGATTCTATGACCCTGAGGAAGATTGTGGAGAAGGACCGATTCCAGACCTTGGGGGACCTGAGGAAGCAGTGGACTGAGTCTGGTGTAGAAATATCCAGAGCCACCGTGCACAGGCGTGTGCAGGAAATGGGCTACAGGTGCCGCATTCCCCAGGTAAAGCCACTTTGGAACCATAAACAGAGGCAGAAGCGCCTGACCTGGGCTACAGAGAAGCAGCACTGGACTGTTGCTAAGTGGTCCCAAGTCCTTTTTTCTGATGAAAGCAAATTTTGCATGTCATTCGGAAATCAAGATGCCAGAGTCTGGAGGAAGACTGGGGAGAAGGAAATGCCAAAATGCCTGAAGTCCAGTGTCAAGTACCCACAGTCAGTGATGGTGTGGAGTGCCATGTCAGCTGCTGGTGTTGGTCCACTGTGTTTCATCAAGGGCAGGGTCAATGCAGCTAGCTATCAGGAGATTTTGGAGCACTTCATGCTTCCATCTGCTGAAATGCTTTATGGAGATGAAGATTTCATTTTTCAGCACGACCTGGCACCTGCTCACAGTGCCAAAACCACTGGTAAATGGTTTACTGACCATGGTATTACTGTGCTCAATTGGCCTGCCAACTCTCCTGACCTGAACCCCATAGAGAATCTGTGGGATATTGTGAAGAGAAAGTTGAGAGACGCAAGACCCAACACTCTGGATGAGCTTAAGGCCGCTATCGAAGCATCCTGGGCCTCCATAACACCTCAGCAGTGTCACAGGCTGATTGCCTCCATGCCACGCCGCATTGAAGCAGTCATTTCTGCAAAAGGATTCCCGACCAAGTATTGAGTGCATAACTGAACATTATTATTTGATGGTTTTTTTGTTTGTTTTGAAAAAACACTTTTATTTTATTGGACGGTTGAAATATGTTAATTTTTTGAGACAGGTTTTTTTGGGTTATCAGGAGTTGTATGCCAAAATCATCAGTATTAAAACAATAAAAGACCTGACAAATTTCATTTGGAGTGTAATGAATCTAAAATATATGGAAGTTTAATTGTAATCATTACATTATGGTAAATAATGAAATTTAGCACTATATGCTAATTTTTTGAGAAGGACCTGTAGCTGTTGCAAAAACACCAATTTTTATCAAACATTAAGCTTAAGATTAATAGGGGTGCCCAAACTTTTTCATACAACTGTAACATTAGCCCTCAGCCATCGGCTTTCCATCTGCTGCTTATAAAAATTCTTACTGACCTTGTGGTGATCTCATTGTGGTCACTGCAGTTCATCGTCCTGGCTGACTGTGAACTGTGCTCACAGCAGCTTATTGGCAACATTTCGCCTGATGTAAGTTCCCGGCCAGCGTGCACGGCGCAAGCCCGAGAAATGTAGGCAGAGAGCAGGCATCGGACATGTAACTGGAACACAGGAGGCGGCGCACAGACGCAAGAGGGAGATGATTGACACCTCTAAGGCCGTTGACACATGGGGAGAAGACATACCTCCAGGACATCATATCGGTATGTCGGACAAATTATAAAACTGTCTTTTTCAGCGTTCCTAGCGATCAGAAACCTAAGAGACACCTTCACAGAATGCAGCATTAGTGATGCTGAAGGTGGCTCTTTTACTTAAGAAGGCCCTGGGGAGGTGACAGGTTCCCTTTAAAGATATCATGAGAGGGTCATCAACTGGCATTGATGTTTTGTAGCTTAGAAATGGTTCAAACTTGTGACTTGACTCTAACCTTTAAATAACCCCCTTTTATGTTCATAGATAAAATGTTGCCATTCTTGTAGCACTGGCCATCAGTTTAAGCTCAGGTGCTCCTGTCCCCCTGTCAGATCACAGTAGAGTGATGTGTCCTCAATATCTCAAGAAGACAAATGCAGGGGACGTGAGCAAAATCACAAGCATCTTGCAGAAAGAGCTTTTTTTGCGAGGCTGACAAGGCAACTGCTACCATGAGCCAAGTGAACAGGTGTAACAGATATTATCATTGTGACAAAAAGTGAAAGTATTGCTAAAATTAGATGTGGAAGATAGTCCTTCGACAATAAAAAAAATAATTATATGTTCAGTCCTGAGAGCAATTATAATAATTTAGTTTTAATTTAAGCAAATTGTCTTATCTATGGGCAAATTAAAAACATGTTAAACTGATTCATTTGTAACCAAGGTGTAACTGATGCTTACATCCTCTACATTTGCTCATACTTAAAGCGAACCTGTCAGCTGTTTTGGCCGATAAAAGATATGGTCACCGCCTTTTAAGACTTATCTACAGCATTCTATAATACTGTAGATAAGCCCCCAATCCGACCTGCAAGAAAAGAAAAATAACTTTTATTATACTCACCTGCGGGGCAGTCCGGTCAGATGGTTGTCGCGGGTCTGGGTTCGGCGCCTCCCATCTTCTATGATCACTGCCCTCTTGCTTGCTTCATGGTCCCCGGCATCGCACTCCTGGGCAGGCGTACTTATCTGCCCTGTTGAGGGCAGACCAAAGTACTGCAGTGCACAGGGGTCTGAGAAAGGTCAGAGAGGCCCAGCGCCTGTACACTGCTGTACTTTGCTCTGCTCTCAACAGGGGAGATAATTACGCCTGTGCGGGAGCGCAATGCCGGGGAGCTATGATGCAAGAAGGAGGGCGGCATCACAAGAAGATGGGAGGCGCGAGACCTGGATCAGCGACACACATCAGACCGGACTGACCCCCAGGTGAGTATAATAAAACTTATTTTTCTTATTTTTCAGGTCAGATCGGGGGCTTATCTACAGCATTATAGAATGCTGTAGATAAGCCTTGAAAGGCAGTGGCCGCACCTTATATCGGCCAAACCTGGTGACAGGTTGCCTTTAGGAGGTATATTGTGCTCTTACTTTGATATTAATCATATCTGTGGTCTCACATTTTCAAGTATCACACCCTCACTAGCCAAAAGTGTCTCTTAATCAATTAAATCATTTTTTTATGCAGTCCGACCATCAGAGGTGCATAAAATCAAGCAAGTGACTTAACTTCAAGCAAAGCCAAAGCTTGACAAAGACCTGTAAGTCCAAATGTCGCTATTTTTGTACATGCTCTTTTTGTGCATGGCAGAATGAAACTCTGTTTTGACTTACTATCACCTGCGTTGGACTCTGTCTATCATCTCTACATTAAACCTCAAGCAAGTGAAGCCATGATGGAACATAGTCATAGATGGAGTGAGAATAAAGATAAAAGAAAAGATTGGAGCTGCATACTGGGAGTGATCAAACCAGTGGAAGACCAGGAGAGGACCAGATATACCAGGACAAATGAAAGGTGAGGTTAGTAAAAAAAAATTCTCATCTTTTAATCCCCTTCAGTCCTTAAAAACCCAAGAATTTTGCTTATTTCAGGCAAATCGAATAACAAGAAACGTGGGTTCCTGAAAAGTCTGATTTTTTGTGTGAAATTCACAGTGCATTTCATTTGCCTCAAAGGAAATAGAATCGAAAACTTGGCATGATAAAATTCAACAGGCCAAATCATTCTTTCTCTTGAAGACAATCTCTTTAGCTTATGGACATATTCTTAATAAACCTTTGAACATAAGTTATGAGGCAGTTTAATGGATTTTCTAGATTTTTTTGATGCTTTTAATGCAAACCCACTATCTGAAGATAAATATGTTTATATTCCTCTTCTACTCTGTACAGTAACTTGGGCATATTTGCAATATGAATATTCATTTGTATACAGGTCCTTCTCAAAAAATTAGCATATAGTGCTAAATTTCATTATTTTACATAATGTAATGATTACAATTAAACTTTCATATATTTTAGATTCATTACACACCAACTGAAATTTGTCAGGTCTTTTATTGTTTTAATACTGATGATTTTGGCATACAACTCCTGATAACTCAAAAAACCTGTCTCAAAAAATTAGCATATCAAGAAAAGGTTCTCTAAACGACCTATTACCCTAATCTTCTGAATCAACTAATTAACTCTAAACACATGCAAAAGATTCCTGAGGCTTTTAAAAACTCCCTGCCTGGTTCATTACTCAAAACCCCCATCATGGGTAAGACTAGCGACCTGACTGATGTCAAGAAGGCCATCATTGACACCCTCAAGCAAGAGGGTAAAGGGTATGCCACACTAAACAAGATCGCAAACGAGATCGCAAACGGGATCACTATTTTGCGATCTCGTTAGCGACTTAGCTGTGTGTGGCATGTAGCAACGATGTGGCCCCTGCTGTGATCTCGTTGATCGTTCACTAGAGTTCTGGACCGTTTTTTGATCGTTGGCATCCCACTGGTGAGCCTATATCGCTGTTTGGCACCTTTTGCGAACGACCTCGTTTGTGACGCATATGGGTTTAGCGTCACGGAATGGATCGCAATATCTGTAAGTTCTCTTTTGCATCACAGAGAGGATCGCAGAAGTTGCAAAGCAGGCTAGCAGGACGCAGAGAGCAGGAGCGATGCTGGAAATTCTTATGAATCAGAAGCGCTCAGTACATGCTAATGACATCCTAACGACCGCCAAAGTCGTTAAAGAGATTGCTGACCGCTGATGAGTTGTTAATGAGATCTCCTGTTTGGCAGCTACTAGCGACCTAAAAGAGATCTCACAAACGATCTCATTAGCTTGCGTCGTTATTGAGATCGCTAACGAGATCACTAAGTGTGGCAGTACCTTAAGACCCAGAAAGAAATTCCTCAACAAATAGGCTGTTCCCAGAGTGCTGTATCAAGGCACCTCAATGGGAAGTCTGTTGGAAGGAAACAATGTGGCAGAAAACGCTGTACAAAGAGAAGAGGTGACCGGACCCTGAGGAAGATTGTGGAGAAGGACCGATTGCAGACCTTTGGGGACCAGAGGAAGCAGTGGACTGAGTCTGGTGTAGAAACATCCAGAGCCACCGTGCACAGGCGTGTGCAGGAAATGGGCTACAGGTGCCACATTCCCCAGGTAAAGCCACTTTTGAACCATAAACAGCAGCAGAAGCGCCTGACCTGGGCTACAGAGAAGCAGCACTGGACTGTTGCTAAGTGGTCCCAAGTACTTTTTTCTGATGAAAGCAAATTTTGCATGTCATTCAGAAATCAAGGTGCCAGAGTCTGGAGGAAGACTGGGGAGAAGGAAATGCCAAAATGCTTGAAGTCCAGTGTCAAGTACCCACAGTTAGTGATGGTGTGGGGTGCCATGTCAGCTGCTGGTGTTGGTCCACTGTGTTTCATCAAGGGCAGGGTCAATGCAGCTAGCTATCAGGAGATTTTGGAGCACTTCATGCTTCCATCGGCTGAAATGCTTTATGGAGATGAAGATTTCATTTTTCAGCACGACCTAGCACCTGCTCACAGTGCCAAAACCACTGGTAAATGGTTTACTGACCATGGTATTACTGTGCTCAATTGGCCTGCCAACTCTCCTGACCTGAACCCCATAGAGAATCTGTGGGATATTGTGAAGAGAAAGTTGAGAGACGCAAGACTGTTATGTTTCGGTAGCTGAGGAGTGCAGGAAAAAAAGGCAATACACCAGAACAGTTGGAATCTATGGGATTGCAGTACCCTGACTAACCACCACAACTAGAGGCTGCCGTGGAGCGTTCCTACGTTGGTCCTAGACGCCTCGTCACAGCCTGAGAAACTAACTACACCTAAAGATAGAAATAGGAAAGCTAACTGCCCCGGAGCAGAACCCCAAAGATAATAGAAAGCCCCCAAACATGTAATGGCGGTTAGACAAGAGGAAATACAGACACAGAAAGAAAATAGTATGAGCAAACGCTGGGGCCCAAACTATCTAAATAGAAAAGGATAGGAAGGGTACTTACTGCAATCCCAGAAAACCCTGAAAAACACCAACACTACTAAATCAAAATAACCTGAGATCACACGACCTCTACCACCTAAATTAGTTCTCTGGTGTAACAAAATCAAAACAGCAGCCACTGAAAAAGCAGGAAAAAGCAAAAGAACAAAACTCAGTGGCTGAACTAAACTGAGAGGGCAGAAGCCCCCGGAGGGACCCTGAAGGCCCCCACAGAAGTGCAGGACAAAATGCAAAAATCAAGCACAAACAAAAAAGCAGAAAAAGACTTATCTGTTAGCAGGAGAAGCAGACACGACACAGCAGGCTACAAGGGAAACTGGAAAGAAGGATTCAGACCAGAACAATTGATCACCGGCAACCCTGATGGGAAAATGACTCCCTTATATAAGACCAGTCAGTAACACCTGATTCCCAGTCCTCACAATCTTCACTAGCACCGCTTGTAACCACCAGAGGGAGCCTTTGCTCAGAACTCATCTCAAACCCATTCACAACAGTACCCCCCCTTGAGGAGGGGTCACCGAACCCTCATTTGAGCAACCAGGTCGGTCAGGATGAGTTCTATGATACGCACGGATAAGTCTCCTAGCATGGATGTCCGAAGAAAACACCCAAGAATTGTCTTCCTGACCATAACCTCTCCATTTAACCAAATACTGGAGTTTCCGTCTAGAAAAACGAGAATCCAATATTTTCTCAACCACATACACCAGATTACCCTCAACCAAAACAGGGTCAGGAGGCACAGCAGCAGGAACCACTGGCTCAACAAACCTCTTCAACAAGGACTTGTGGAACACGTTATGGATCTTAAATGTCCCTGGAAGAAGCAAACGAAAAGAAACAGGATTAATAATCTCCATGATCTTATAAGGTCCAATGAACCTAGGCTTAAATTTAGGAGATGCTACTCTCATAGGAATATTCTTTGAGGACAACCAGACCAAGTCCCCCACTTTAAACCGAGGACCATCAGTCCTATGCCGGTTAGCAAACCGCTGGGCCTTCTCCTGAGAGAGGGACAACCTCTCCACTACCTGGTCCCAAATCTGTTGCATACGCTCCACAACAGAGTCAACACCTGGACAGACAGAAGCCTCCGTCTGTCCTGAAGAAAATCGAGGGTGAAACCCAGAATTACAGAAAAATGGAGACATCAAAGTGGCAGAGCTAGCCCTATTATTAAGAGCAAACTCAGCCAAAGGCAAAAAAGAGACCCAGTCATCCTGATCAGCAGACACAAGCATCTTAGATAAGTCTCCATTTCTGGTTTTTTCTCTCATTTGACCATTGGTCTGAGGATGAAATGCCGAGGAGAAAGACAATTGAACACCCATTTAGAACAAAAAGTCCTCCAAATCTGGAAACAAACTGGACTCCTCTGTCGACACAAGTTCTCAAAAATGCCGTGTAAACAACCACTGCAAAGGGAACCCGGGCACCAATTTCAGAGGGGAAGGCAACTTAGGTAATGGCACAAGATGTACATTTTGGAAAACCTACACAAATTACCCAGTGGTGGTCATTCTCAGAAACAGGAAGATCGGAAATGAAATCCTAGAGAAGGGGTCCTTTGGTCTTTTGGGGCACAGCAATGGCCTCAAAAAACCACTAGAGCGAGGCAAGGCTGGAGCGAGCAAGCCCCCGCAGGACTGCAAAAATTTCCCTGACATACGAGACAAGGTAGGCCACCAAAAGGACCCCACTAACCAAGTCTCTGGTACCAAAAATTCCGGGGTGCCCACCAATGCGGGAAAAATAATCCAGACATCACACTCTTTTCCATTGGTCCGGGACAAACAATTTTCCAACAGGGGAGCGCTCGGGCCTATCCCCTACACCCCCCAGAGCAAGTCCAAATTTGGGGGAGATGGCGGGAAAAAATACACCCTCTTTCAAAATAACAAAGGATCAATAAAACCCGGGGAGTCCCCAAAGGAAAACCCCAGAGGGCATCCCGCCTTAAATCTTTGTGCCAGGAAAAAGAAAACCCCAAAAAAAAACGTGTGAAAAACAAGGCCCACCGGCCTGTCCGGTTGAGTTTCCTTGCAGATTCCAGATAGACCAATTCTTTTGGTCCAAGGACCACCACCTGATGTTTGGCTCCCCCAGCCCCAATCTCCACCTTCAAAAACCCCTTCATGGCCAATAACTCCCGTTTCCCACGTCATAATTACTTCAGTAGAAAAATTTTCGAAGAAAAAGGGACAAGGGTTACTTTTAAGGGCTCGGGTCTTTTTGGACAAAAACGGCACCTGCCCCCAAATTTTGAGCATCAACCTCCACCTGAATGGCAGAGAAACACAGGGGCCGTAGAACAGGGGCAGAAGTAAAATCCCTTAAGTTCCTTGGGGAATGCCCCGGG
>JARQOD010000001.1:800466472-800525879 GCA_033576555.1 Oophaga sylvatica
ATTTTTTTTTCTCTCAATGGAGTTTGCACAGTTGTCTGGCCGTGTGGATCAGCTTGCCACTGAAGTTCGGAGTATCGCTGCCTATCTTGCTGGGTTGCCTGTTGTGGAACCTAGGATTCCCATGCCAGATTTGTTTTTAGGGGATCGAACTAAGTTTCTGAATTTCAAAAATAACTGTAAATTGTTTTTTGCCTTAAAATATAAGTCCTCGGGGAACACAGCGCAGCAGGTTCAAATGGTCATCTCTCTCCTGCGCGGCGACCCTCAGGATTGGGCTTTTTCCCTGACACCTGGGGATCCTGTTTTGAGTGATGTTGATGCATTTTTTCAGGCTTTGGGGTTATTGTACGATGAGCCTAATGTCACTGATCAAGCTGAAAAAACTTTGTTGGCATTAAGTCAGGGGCTTGAGGATGCTGAGTTATACTGTCAGAGATTCCGTAGGTGGGCAGTCCTGACCAAATGGAATGACGACGCTTTGGCAGCTCTTTTTCGGAAGGGACTGTCAGATAATGTAAAGGATGTTATGGTGGGATTCCCTGTTCCCTCTGGTCTCAATGATTCTATGTCATTAGCGATTCAAATTGACAGACGTTTGCGTGAGAGGAAAGGTATGCGTGGAATAATGTTGCCTTGTGAACCTGCTTCTGAATCCATGCAGTGTGATAGAGTGGTTTCTGAGGCACAGCGTCATGAATTTCGAAAGCGCAATGGGTTATGTTTCTACTGTGGTGATGCCTCTCATGCTATTTCTGTCTGCCCTAAGCGGGGAAGACGTTTTGCTCGCTCAGTTGTCTTGGGTAGTGTTCAGACTAAGTTTTTGTTAACCGTTACCCTGATATGCTCTCTGTCCTCATTTTCTGCTCAGGCTTTTGTTGATTCTGGAGCAGCCATTAACCTGATGGATTTTGATTTTGCTAAACGTTGTGGGTTTCCCTTGATACCCCTACGGAAGTCTACTCCCCTACAGGGGATCGATTCTACCCTTTGGCTGAGAATAAACCTCAGTTCTCTACTCAGGTGATAATGAGGGTAGAACCTGATCATCAGGAGAGTTGCAAATTTTTTGGTTCTGTATAATCTGCATGACATTATCGTACTGGGTTTCCCTTGGTTACAGTCTCATAATCCTGTTTTGGATTGGAAATCTGTGTCTGTTACCAGTTGGGGCTGTCAATGTGTTAATACCAACACTCCTGTTTTTTCTGCCTCCCCCTAGGCTCAGGATGTTCCTGACTTTTTGATTGATTTTTCTGATGTGTTTAGCGAAAGTAAATCTGCATCCTTACCTCCCCATAGGAGCTATGACTGCGCTATTGAATTAGTGCCTGGTAGTAAATTCCCTAAAGGTCGCCTTTTTAACTTGTCTGTACCTGAACATGACGCTATGCGGTCTTATATCAAGGAGTCATTGGAGAAGGGTCATATCAGACCATCCTCTTCACCCTTAGGTGCCGGTTTTTTCTTTGTGGCCAAAAAGGATGGTTCATTAAGGCCGTGTATTGATTATCGTTTCTTGAACAATATTACTGTGAAATATCAATATCCGTTACCTTTGATCTCTGATCTGTTTTCCAGGGTGAAAAACGCTACTTGGTTTACCAAGCTTGACCTCAGGGGGGCATATAACCTTATTCGCATTAAGCACGGGGATGAATGGAAGACGGCATTTAATACCCCTGAAGGGCATTTTGAGTACCTTGTGATGCCCTTTGGGCTCACTAATGCTCCTTCTGTCTTCCAGTCCTTCATGAATGACATTTTCAGGGATTTTGTGGATAAATTTCTGATTGTTTATTTGGATGATATCTTGATTTTTTCCAATGACTGGGACTCTCATGTAAAACATGTTCGGACTGTGTTCCAGATTTTGAGAGAGAATGCTCTGTATGTGAAGGGATCAAAGTGTCTTTTTGGCGTTCAGAGGATCTCATTTCTGGGTTTCATTTTGTCCCCATCTGTTATTGAAATGGACCCGGTTAAAGTTCAGGCTATTTGTGATTGGGTCCAACCTACTTCTTTAAAGGCTCTTCAAAGATTCTTGGGTTTTGCCAATTTTTATCGTAAATTTATTGGTAATTTCTCTGTTATTGTTAAACCATTAACTGATTTGACCAAGAAGGGTTCTGATGTGGTGAATTGGCCTCCTGAGGCAGTCTCTGCATTTCAGGAACTTAAGCAGAGATTCACTTCTGCTCCTGTTCTACGGCAGCCTGATGTTTCTCTACCATTTCAGGTGGAGGTTGATGCCTCTGAAATTGGGGCAGGTGCCGTTTTGTCCCAAAGAGATCCAGAGACCTCTAAAAGTAACCCTTGTGCATTTTTTCTCTCGAAAATTTTCTCCCACTGAACGGAATTATGACGTGGGTAATCGGGAGTTATTAGCCATGAAGTGGGCTTTTGAAGAGTGGAGACATTGGCTGGAGGGAGCCAAACATCAGGTGGTGGTCCTTACTGACCATAAGAATCTAGTTTATCTGGAATCTGCCAAGCGACTTAATCCTAGACAGGCCAGGTGGGCCTTGTTTTTCACACGTTTTAATTTTGTAGTTTCATTTCTTCCTGGCACTAAAAATGTTAAGGCGGATGCCCTCTCGAGGAGTTTCCTGGCGGACTCTCCTGAGTTATCTGATCCTTCTGTTATTTTGAAAGAGGGTGTAGTTCTTTCCACCATCTCGCCCAATTTGAGACTGGCTCTGGAGGGGTGCCAGGAAGATAAGCCCGAGCGCTGCCCTGTTGGGAAATTGTTTGTCCCGGACCAGTGGAAAAAGAGTGTAATGTCTGAGATTCATTGTTCCGCGTTGGCCGGTCATCCGGAATTTTTGGTACCAGGGACTTGGTTGGTCGGTCCTTTTGGTGGCCTACCTTGTCTCGTGATGTCAGGGAGTTTGTGCAGTCCTGCGGGACTTGCTCTTGCTCCAAGCCTTGCTCTCGCTCTAGTGGTTTGTTGATGCCATTACCGGTGCCCAAGAGACCATGGACCCATATCTCTATGGATTTCATTTCCGACCTCCCTGTTTCTCAGAGAATGACCGTCATCTGGGTGATTTGCGATAGGTTTTCCAAGATGATACATCTTGTGCCATTACCTAAGTTGCCTTCCTCCTCTGAATTGGTGCCTTTGTTCCTTCAGCACGTGGTTCGTTTACACGGCATTCCTGAGAACATTGTGTCTGACAGAGGAGTCCAGTTTGTTTCCAGATTTTGGAGGACCTTTTGTTCTAAAATTGGTGTTCAATTGTCTTTCTCCTCGGCGTTTCATCCTCAGACCAATGGTCAAACTGAGAGAACAAACCAGACATTGGAGACTTATCTAAGATGCTTTGTGTCTGCTCATCAGGATGACTGGGTCTCTTTTTTGCCTTTGGCTGAGTTTGCTCTTAATAATAGGGCTAGCTCTGCCACTTTGATGTCTCCATTTTTCTGTAATTCTGGGTTTCACCCTCGATTTTCTTCTGGACTTGATTTTTGCTTGATTTTTGCATTTTGTCCTGCACTTCTGTGGGGGCCTTCAGGGTCCCCTCTGGGGGCTTTTGCCTCTCGGTTCAGTTCAGCCACTGATGTTTGTACATTTGCTTTTTCCAGTTTTTTCAGTGGCTGCTGTTTTGTTTTTGGTTACACCAGAGAACTAATTTAGGTGGTAGAGGTCGTGTGATCTCAGGTGTTTTTGAAATTTGTAGAGTTGGTGCTTTTCAGGGTTTTTTGGGATTGCAGTAAGTGCCCTTCCTATCCTTTTCTATTTAGTAAGTTTGGGCCCCAACGTTTGCTCATACTATTTTCTGTCTGTGTCAGTATTTCTTCTTGTCTAACCGCCATTACATGTTTGGGGGCTTTCTATGTTCTTTGGGGATCTGCTCCGGGGCAGATAGCTTTCCTCTTTCTATCTTTAGGTGTAGTTAGTTTCTCAGGCTGTGACGAGGCGTCTAGGACCAACGTAGGAACGCTCCACGGCTGCCTCTAGTTGTGGTGGTTAGTCAGGGTACTGCAATCTCATAGTTTCCAACTGCTCTGGTGTATTTCCTTTTTTGCCTGCTCTCCTCAGCTACCAAATCATAACAGTATCACCGGCCAAAAACTGAAAATTATATGGTACTCACAGAAGGGAAAAATATTGTGAAAGAAAAAAGTTGTCAGAGTTGTCAGAGTTGTCAGAGATTTTTTTTTCTGTTTGTTGCATTTTTTTTTTTTTTCCTCTGTATCTCTGGGTGCTGAGGAGGATTTTTTTTTCTCTCAATGGAGTTTGCACAGTTGTCTGGCCGTGTGGATCAGCTTGCCACTGAAGTTCGGAGTATCGCTGCCTATCTTGCTGGGTTGCCTGTTGTGGAACCTAGGATTCCCATGCCAGATTTGTTTTTAGGGGATCGAACTAAGTTTCTGAATTTCAAAAATAACTGTAAATTGTTTTTTGCCTTAAAATATAAGTCCTCGGGGAACACAGCGCAGCAGGTTCAAATGGTCATCTCTCTCCTGCGCGGCGACCCTCAGGATTGGGCTTTTTCCCTGACACCTGGGGATCCTGTTTTGAGTGATGTTGATGCATTTTTTCAGGCTTTGGGGTTATTGTACGATGAGCCTAATGTCACTGATCAAGCTGAAAAAACTTTGTTGGCATTAAGTCAGGGGCTTGAGGATGCTGAGTTATACTGTCAGAGATTCCGTAGGTGGGCAGTCCTGACCAAATGGAATGACGACGCTTTGGCAGCTCTTTTTCGGAAGGGACTGTCAGATAATGTAAAGGATGTTATGGTGGGATTCCCTGTTCCCTCTGGTCTCAATGATTCTATGTCATTAGCGATTCAAATTGACAGACGTTTGCGTGAGAGGAAAGGTATGCGTGGAATAATGTTGCCTTGTGAACCTGCTTCTGAATCCATGCAGTGTGATAGAGTGGTTTCTGAGGCACAGCGTCATGAATTTCGAAAGCGCAATGGGTTATGTTTCTACTGTGGTGATGCCTCTCATGCTATTTCTGTCTGCCCTAAGCGGGGAAGACGTTTTGCTCGCTCAGTTGTCTTGGGTAGTGTTCAGACTAAGTTTTTGTTAACCGTTACCCTGATATGCTCTCTGTCCTCATTTTCTGCTCAGGCTTTTGTTGATTCTGGAGCAGCCATTAACCTGATGGATTTTGATTTTGCTAAACGTTGTGGGTTTCCCTTGATACCCCTACGGAAGTCTACTCCCCTACAGGGGATCGATTCTACCCCTTTGGCTGAGAATAAACCTCAGTTCTCTACTCAGGTGATAATGAGGGTAGAACCTGATCATCAGGAGAGTTGCAAATTTTTTGGTTCTGTATAATCTGCATGACATTATCGTACTGGGTTTCCCTTGGTTACAGTCTCATAATCCTGTTTTGGATTGGAAATCTGTGTCTGTTACCAGTTGGGGCTGTCAATGTGTTAATACCAACACTCCTGTTTTTTCTGCCTCCCCTAGGCTCAGGATGTTCCTGACTTTTTGATTGATTTTTCTGATGTGTTTAGCGAAAGTAAATCTGCATCCTTACCTCCCCATAGGAGCTATGACTGCGCTATTGAATTAGTGCCTGGTAGTAAATTCCCTAAAGGTCGCCTTTTTAACTTGTCTGTACCTGAACATGACGCTATGCGGTCTTATATCAAGGAGTCATTGGAGAAGGGTCATATCAGACCATCCTCTTCACCCTTAGGTGCCGGTTTTTTCTTTGTGGCCAAAAAGGATGGTTCATTAAGGCCGTGTATTGATTATCGTTTCTTGAACAATATTACTGTGAAATATCAATATCCGTTCCTTTGATCTCTGATCTGTTTTCCAGGGTGAAAAACGCTACTTGGTTTACCAAGCTTGACCTCAGGGGGGCATATAACCTTATTCGCATTAAGCACGGGGATGAATGGAAGACGGCATTTAATACCCCTGAAGGGCATTTTGAGTACCTTGTGATGCCCTTTGGGCTCACTAATGCTCCTTCTGTCTTCCAGTCCTTCATGAATGACATTTTCAGGGATTTTGTGGATAAATTTCTGATTGTTTATTTGGATGATATCTTGATTTTTTCCAATGACTGGGACTCTCATGTAAAACATGTTCGGACTGTGTTCCAGATTTTGAGAGAGAATGCTCTGTATGTGAAGGGATCAAAGTGTCTTTTTGGCGTTCAGAGGATCTCATTTCTGGGTTTCATTTTGTCCCCATCTGTTATTGAAATGGACCCGGTTAAAGTTCAGGCTATTTGTGATTGGGTCCAACCTACTTCTTTAAAGGCTCTTCAAAGATTCTTGGGTTTTGCCAATTTTTATCGTAAATTTATTGGTAATTTCTCTGTTATTGTTAAACCATTAACTGATTTGACCAAGAAGGGTTCTGATGTGGTGAATTGGCCTCCTGAGGCAGTCTCTGCATTTCAGGAACTTAAGCAGAGATTCACTTCTGCTCCTGTTCTACGGCAGCCTGATGTTTCTCTACCATTTCAGGTGGAGGTTGATGCCTCTGAAATTGGGGCAGGTGCCGTTTTGTCCCAAAGAGATCCAGAGACCTCTAAAAGTAACCCTTGTGCATTTTTCTCTCGAAAATTTTCTCCCACTGAACGGAATTATGACGTGGGTAATCGGGAGTTATTAGCCATGAAGTGGGCTTTTGAAGAGTGGAGACATTGGCTGGAGGGAGCCAAACATCAGGTGGTGGTCCTTACTGACCATAAGAATCTAGTTTATCTGGAATCTGCCAAGCGACTTAATCCTAGACAGGCCAGGTGGGCCTTGTTTTTCACACGTTTTAATTTTGTAGTTTCATTTCTTCCTGGCACTAAAAATGTTAAGGCGGATGCCCTCTCGAGGAGTTTCCTGGCGGACTCTCCTGAGTTATCTGATCCTTCTGTTATTTTGAAAGAGGGTGTAGTTCTTTCCACCATCTCGCCCAATTTGAGACTGGCTCTGGAGGGGTGCCAGGAAGATAAGCCCGAGCGCTGCCCTGTTGGGAAATTGTTTGTCCCGGACCAGTGGAAAAAGAGTGTAATGTCTGAGATTCATTGTTCCGCGTTGGCCGGTCATCCCGGAATTTTTGGTACCAGGGACTTGGTTGGTCGGTCCTTTTGGTGGCCTACCTTGTCTCGTGATGTCAGGGAGTTTGTGCAGTCCTGCGGGACTTGCTCTTGCTCCAAGCCTTGCTCTCGCTCTAGTGGTTTGTTGATGCCATTACCGGTGCCCAAGAGACCATGGACCCATATCTCTATGGATTTCATTTCCGACCTCCCTGTTTCTCAGAGAATGACCGTCATCTGGGTGATTTGCGATAGGTTTTCCAAGATGATACAGCTTGTGCCATTACCTAAGTTGCCTTCCTCCTCTGAATTGGTGCCTTTGTTCCTTCAGCACGTGGTTCGTTTACACGGCATTCCTGAGAACATTGTGTCTGACAGAGGAGTCCAGTTTGTTTCCAGATTTTGGAGGACCTTTTGTTCTAAAATTGGTGTTCAATTGTCTTTCTCCTCGGCGTTTCATCCTCAGACCAATGGTCAAACTGAGAGAACAAACCAGACATTGGAGACTTATCTAAGATGCTTGTGTCTGCTCATCAGGATGACTGGGTCTCTTTTTTGCCTTTGGCTGAGTTTGCTCTTAATAATAGGGCTAGCTCTGCCACTTTGATGTCTCCATTTTTCTGTAATTCTGGGTTTCACCCTCGATTTTCTTCTGGACAGACGGAGGCTTCTGTCTGCCCTGGTGTTGACTCTGTTGTGGAGCGTATGCAACAGATTTGGGACCAGGTAGTGGAGAGGTTGTCCCTCTCTCAGGAGAGGGAACAGCGGTTTGCTAATCGGCATAGGACTGATGGTCCTCGGTTTAAAGTGGGGGACTTGGTCTGGTTGTCCTCAAGAAATATTCCTATGAGAGTGGCATCTCCTAAATTTAAGCCTAGGTTCATTGGACCTTATAAGATCATGGAGATTCTTAACCCTGTTTCTTTTCGTTTGCTTCTTCCAGGGACATTTAAGATCCATAACGTGTTCCACAAGTCCTTGTTGAAGAGGTTTGTTGAGCCAGTGGTTCCTACTACTGTGCCTCCTGACCCTGTTTTGGTTGAGGGCAATCTGGAGTATGTGGTTGAGAAAATATTGAATTCTCGTTTTTCTAGACGAAACTCCAGTATTTGGTTAAATGGAGAGGATATGGTCAGGAAGAAAATTCTTGGGTGTTTGCTTCGGACATCCATGCTAGGAGACTCATCCGTGCGTATCATAGAACTCATCCTGACCGACCTGGTTGCTCAAATGAGGGTTCGGTGACCCCTCCTCAAGGGGGGGTACTGTTGTGAATAGGCTGGAAATGAGTTCTGAGCAGAAGCTCCCTCTGGTGGTTACAAACGGTACTGGACTGTCCAGTGAAGATTGTGATGATTGGGAATCAGGTGTTACTGACTGGTCTTATATAAGGGAGTCACCTTCCCATCAGGGTTGCCGGTGATCAATTGTTCTGGTCTCAATCCTTGATTCCTGTTTCCTTGGAAGCCTGCTGTGTCGTGTCTGAAATCTTCTGCTAACAGATTAGACATTTTCTTCTTTTTGTTTTTGTGCTTGATTTTTGCATTTTGTCCTGCACTTCTGTGGGGGCCTTCAGGGTCCCCTCTGGGGGCTTTTGCCTCTCGGTTCAGTTCAGCCACTGATGTTTGTACATTTGCTTTTTCCAGTTTTTTCAGTGGCTGCTGTTTTGTTTTTGGTTACACCAGAGAACTAATTTAGGTGGTAGAGGTCGTGTGATCTCAGGTGTTTTTGAAATTAGTAGAGTTGGTGCTTTTCAGGGTCTTTTGGGATTGCAGTAAGTGCCCTTCCTATCCTTTTCTATTTAGTAAGTTTGGGCCCCAACGTTTGCTCATACTATTTTCTGTCTGTTCAGTATTTCTTCTTGTCTAACCGCCATTACATGTTTGGGGGCTTTCTATGTTCTTTGGGGATCTGCTCCAGGGCAGATAGCTTTCCTCTTTCTATCTTTAGGTGTAGTTAGTTTCTCAGGCTGTGACGAGGCGTCTAGTACCAACGTAGGAACGCTCCACGGCTGCCTCTAGTTGTGGTGGTTAGTCAGGGTACTGCAATCTCATAGTTTCCAACTGCTCTGGTGTATTTCCTTTTTTGCCTGCTCTCCTCAGCTACCAAATCATAACACACATAAGTGTGATGCTCATGCTTATGATGGTGTTGTCTGCGCTTACCAGCTGTGTGCATTCCTCAAAGCACTGAAAGACTTTACAGAGGTCTTTCAGATTTGACTACTGCACACCCGACAACTCGATGTCTGCCCTCAAACTGCTTGCCCATGTATCCTCCCACAAATAATTACAGCCTGCCTCTGTTCACACAGCCTCTCAACCATGTGAATGGTGGAGTTCCACCTTGTTGCAATGTCTATGATTAGGAGGTGCTTGGGGATGTGGAGTGATCGCTGCAGCTTCTGCATACGACTGGAGTCTACGGGCGAGTGCCGGATGTGCGAGCACAGTCTTCGCACCTTATGGAGCAGGGCTGTTAACTCTGGATAATTATTTATGAAGCACTGCACCACCAGGTTCAAGGTGTGAGCCAGGCAAGGTATGTGTCTGAGTTTTGCCAGGGCTACGGTCGCCACAAAATTACGGCCGTTTTCACTGACTACCTTGCCTGGCTCAAGATGTATACTGCCAAGCTATGACTCAGTTTCTCGATGTAAGTAGTAGGCCAGTACCTCCGCGGTGTGTCTGTTGTCGCCCAAAGACATCATCTTTAAAACAGCCTGCTGACGCTTACCACTAGCTGTTTGATAATGGGACACCTCGTGTGCAACACTGGCAGCTGCGAATAGAGTGCTCGTGCGACTGCGCTCTGTCGACGAGCTTTCGCTTCTGGAGGAGGAGGAGGAGGGTCTGAACGCTTACAGCCAACTGTTGCCTATACCGTGGGCTAGGCAGCACTGTCCCACCGCCACTGTCCCCTGTGGACCCTGCATCCACCACATTAACCCAGTGCGCAGTGATGGACACATAACGGCCCTGGCCATGCCTACTGGCCCATGCATCTGTTGTGAGGTGCACCTTTCCACTCACTGATTGTTTGAGTGCATGGACAATGCGGTCTTTCACATGCAGGTGGCGGCAGGGATGGAATTTCTAGCAAAGAAGTGCCGACTGGGTAGGTCATAACGTGGGACAGCGTAGGCCATGAGCTCTCGGAACGCTGCACTTTCAACCAAACGGAAGGGCATCATCTCTAATGAGATCAGTTTGGCAATGTAGGTGTTCAAAGCCAGTGTACACGGATGAGAGGATGAGTACTTTCTTGTCCTACTCAGAGTGTCTGCTAGTGTGAGCTGGACTTGAGAGCTGTATATGGGGGAACTAGCGGTGGACATGGCGGACTGAGGGGGGATTGGTGATGGAGAGGGTAGTGATGGCCTAGATTCAGTCTTTCGTTGGAAAAACATTGTGATTCCCTGACACCTCAACATTTCTTGCTGGTTGTGTGCTAACTGGTGGGCTTACAGTGGGGGAAGCGATGTAACGTTGCTGGCTACCTTCAGTCGGAGCAGGTGCACATGTGGTACCTGAGGTTTGTAGTCCGTCCATGCTTGCAAGTGCATGGTGTTTAAATGTCTAAGCATGCAACTGGTATTCAAATTTCAGAGAAATTTCCCTCAGCTAAAGGTCCTTCCGCACTTCTTACAGATAACCTTTGCCTCATCAATAGGATTTTGGTCAAAAAAGTGCCACACTGCACTCTTCCTACTATGGGATAAATGTTCAGGGCTTGCACGCTGTGCTAATTTGACCGTCTGGCCAAGCTAACTGTCCTGCAGCCTTTTTGTTTTTTTAACACGTTTTTGGACTGCTGCGAGCCTGCCAGATAACCGCAGCTGCGATGTTGATGCCTGCTGCGGATCCTCCTCTTCTTCTGAGCTATTGCCAGCGGCACCCTCTTCCCCAATAAATGCCAATCCGGGTCAACAGGTCAACAACTGGGCCATCCATCACCTCCTCTTCAATTTAATCTGCACCTTCCTCTGTGTCACCATGTAAGGTGTTAGAGTATGCGGGAAGGGGCACCTGAGTTTCATCAGGGTCAGAATCTGGCTCAGCAGACTGCGAAGGCAATGCAGTGCCTGAATGTACCAGCAGAATCACATAGCAGTGGCTGTGCATCAATGCACTCCATGTCATATTCATCTTGGACTGGGAAATTAAGGATTTCACTTGATAACCCAGGCATGGTATGTGAAAAGAGCTCCAGGGAGTAATCTAAAGTGTGGCCTGCCGCATCCTTCACTTTTGGTGGGGGTGAAGGACACAAGGAAAGGTGTCGTTGCTGACCGGGAGCCTGCACTGACGACTCAGTGCTTGCAGTTTTTTAAACTTCAGAAGCGGAGGCGATAGAGCTGGAGGCTGTTTCAGCAATGTAAGCCAAAACCTGTTCCTGATGCTCCGACTTTAAAAGCGGTTCACCTACTCCCAAGATAGGAAGCCTTCCAGGCCTTCTAGAGCCAGACGATGACGCAGGCTCAACACCTCCTGCCTTAGGTGCTATTGTGCTTTTGGCACTACCAGCAGATGCACCACCACCATCATCAGTACCAGCTGCCCCCCCCCGCCCACGTCCGCGGCCTCTTCCACCATACTTCCTCATATTTGGGAAAATGTACCAAAGCTACCAGCAGATATATGGTGCTGTATCAGAAGTGTGCAGCTGTATACGGTGAAGGGGAGAATTTAAATCTCCTTATATATTTCTGGAGTCACACACAGATGCTCTCTCAGTATGGATTTGACCATAATACAAAAAGCAGAAAAACGGTACTGTATCAGAAGCGTACAGCTGTATACAGTGTAGGGGACAATTTAAATCTCCTTATATTTCCGGAGTCACACACAGACGCTCACTCAGTATGGAATTGACTTTAATACAAAAAGCAGAAAAACGGTACTGTATCACAACGTACAGCTGTATACAGTGTAGGGGAAAACTTAAATCTCTGTATATATTTCCGGAGTCACACACAGATAGTCCGCATGTATTTGTCCGTGATACCAGCCGGTACACGGTAGTGTGTGAGGAGCGTACAGCTCTATACGGTGTGGGAAAAAATGAACGCTCAGTAACTGTGCAGAAAAAAAGAATAAAAGTATTAGTGCTGTGTAAAAAGCAGTCTGCACAGCAGTGTACACACAGCAATACAGCTATCAGGCAGCCTAAAAACAGCGCTGCTGCACACAAGAAAATCCTCCCGTCACTGCACACTAACTGTACAGCACAATTGCTATCAGCACAAGCACAGAAGAACTTCTCTTTCCAGCCCTAACTCTCTCCCTACCGATAAACAGCGTAAACAACCTCTCCCTACTGTTAAGATCGGCAGAAGTAAAATGGAGGTCGGCGGTGAGGGCTTTTATAGACACTATGATGCCCCCCAAAGCAAGCCAATCACTGCAATGCCCTTTTCTAAGATAGTGGTCGACGCTGCCCATGTCGTCTCGTTGCCCACAGTGTACGTCCTTGCTCATTGGCTAAAAAAAGGCACTTGCAAGCTTTGTGGAAAAACTGACTTTGGCGCTCGTTTTGCCAAACGCATAGCCGACTTCATGCTATGGTCGGGTTTCACTCGGCGAAATCCGACTTTGGCGAAAGTCGGCGACTTATGAATCTGACCGACCTGTTTCGCTCAACTCTAGTCACAGCAACTCTTTGCGTCCATATTTTAAAAGTCTGGAAAAAGAGAAATAAGCAATTCTTTTATATACTAATATATGGATTACTCATGTAATATACAGGAATGATTGGGAAAAAAGCCTACAGAACAGCATAGATCCTCTTCAACACCTGGAGGAAATACCAGCAGATGGAAGCAGCTTAAATCGCATGGCTCAAAATCGAAAACAAGACTGACTATTCTATAATCTGCCATTTGTAATATATATATATATATATATATATATATATATATATATATAATTTTTTATATGTTAGAGGGATCTTTGGGGTTCCATTAGACCTTACTTTTTCAGCTTTTTCAGATATAAAAATTATATTTGCTCACAATCTCTTCACTAGTGTTGAGCGATACGATACTGCAAATATCGGATATCGGCCGATATTAGCTGTATCGGCCTTTCGATTCCCAATACCGATATTTTCGTCATATCGAATACCGGAATCGGATTTGTCACTGTCACTGTGAGTGTCCGTCGGTCGGGTCTGTCAGGAATCAGCGGCACTTACCTGGCAGAAGATCTCCGGCGGTCACGTCCTGGACTGCTTGAGGCCGCCATTATCTTCTCCCTGGCGGTCACATGCAGTTTTTCGCGATAACTGCAGTGACTGCAGGGTAATCCCGGCCGTAAACCAGTCCGATGACGTCACCGCCGGGGAAGCAGGTAATCAGCTGTGCTGCGCCGGGATGACAGGCTCTGCCTGTCATTCTGATGTAGCAGAGCTGGATCGTCGTGGGACACTCGTTACTATGGACTGCGTCGGTCAGGTGGTATACTTTTTTTTTTTTTTCATTTTTTTACAGGAGATCGATGGCGTCGCAGGATGAGACTGTAATAAAAGTAATGAAAAATGTGTTTTTTTTTTTTATTAAATTAAAAAACTTTTTTATGAACATTCACCCGTCCGGGTACATCAACAATTTAACTATTTATCAACAATTTAACTATTTATCAACAATTTAACTATTATCACAATTTAACTATTTACATACAGGGACCCTGTCCGGGTTATTTATACTTCTTTGGCCGGGGTGTTCCAGGTACCACCTGGTACTCTTCTGATGCTTGCCAAACATCCGAGGCACCAAGGACCACCAGGACCTGATGACGTCGTGTGGCCTGTACAGTCAAGTCGTGACCCGCTATCTGTGTCTGTGTGGCCACCTCTTTCATCTCCCTCCGGGTCTGGAGCCCTATGTCCCGGACTGAACGAACCCCAGGGGGCCTAACAGGCGCCGGGTACGGGCCAGCTATAGTTATCATGTCCATAGCTGGGGCTGCTGAGGAGACCACTGAGGGAGGCTGTGGAGATTTACGGCGTGGGGTGGGCACTTTTGCAGAGGCCTGGATGTGGGAGGCTGAAGGCTCCGAGTGTCTCACAGGTTCCTGACACTCTGGGGAGTAGGGGTCGCACCTGGTAACATTTAGGGCGTACCACCCATTGTAACCCCAGTGTCGGGTGTAAGTCACCAAGTCTCCTGGCAACAGGTCCCTCCCCGGGTGTCCTTCTGGAAGGTGAGTCTCCACGTCCCGCCGGGTCACAAAAACTTCTAAATAAAGTCCAGGCTCCTGGATGAAGCCCCAACCACCTTTCAATTTAAAGCTCCGTACTGCACCCTTACGCCGCGGCTCCCTCAGGGTTCCTTTATCCTTTCTCATCCGGTCCTTATCTGCCCGGTCCTTCTCCAGGTTACGTTGGCGAAGTTTTAGGGTTTCTTGCTGCTCCCTTTGTCGCTCTGCTTCCCGCTCCCAACGTCTCCACTCTTCCTCCTGACGCCGGTTGAAATTCTCCTCCACCAGCAGCTCCATGTCTCCACCACTCCACTGCAGCTTGCAATGTCCGGTTTGCGCAGCTCTCCTGGCGCCCCCAGTCCTGGCGGCGCTCCCCTGTGGAGGAAGCAGACGGCTCTAAATCAGATGACAGTCGGGGCTCCGGTACAGGCAGGTAGTGCTCTGGTGCCTGCGCGGCCTCCTCCATGAGGACGGGTGTCGCTTCTTCTGTCTCAGCGACGGGGGCAGACAGCGGGATCTGGGGTGCTGACGGTGCTGCGGTTTTTGCAGGAACGGGTGCCTCCACTGCGACAACGTCAACCGGATCACATTGCAAGGACTCCTCTATTAGAACGGGTGCCTCACCTTCCGGTACAGACACTTCAGGTAAGAGGGATTGGCGCCGCTCCAAGTTTATTTTTAGGGCACGCCAGCTCGCTTCCATCCTGGCGACCTCCTCCCGGTGCCGGGCCAGGCCTCTTAGGGTATCCTCCGCTTCTTGCAGCGTAGGAGGGTTTACAGGCCGGGTGCCCAACGGTGATTCCGTGGCGATCGGGTCGCTTCCGTGCGGGGAGAGCTCTGACTGGTCCATCCCTTCACACTTCTGCTCGTGTCCATTAGCCATCTCTGCCAAGTCACATGTGTCATTAGCATCAGGAGAGGGCCCCTCTTTTGTAGGGAGGCGGGACCTTCGTGTTAGTTTCTGCACACTGAGGAGGATGAGGAGGCGGAACTCCAGAGCTGTGGGGCACGATCTTACATTGCAGTAACATTTACACTGGTCGGCCATCGTTTTCACGCCACTGAGTGAGTGTACACCCACGAAGAGCACGCCCTTCTTCTTCACCAGTGCCTCGTCGTGACGCAGATATGGCGGAAAAAATTGGCAAATACATTCTCTGATGATTTTAGCAATTCTCAAGCACAGAGTCTATTTTACTATGTAGAAGTGTATAAACTATAAATATATGTTTATATATATATGTCACAATGACATGTATATATATATATATATATGTATTCTATGTGTGTATATTTTGTGTTTACAACGAAAGAAAGGGTTTTTTTTGTTGCGATATTTTGTTCCCATAGACTTACATGGGACTTCCGCTATCGGAATCGGATATCGGCGATATTTAGTGATATCGGTTATACCATTCCGATCCGATATTTTTCGATATCGAGCAGTATCGCTCAACACTACTCTTCACACTTTACATCACATCTGGGTCATGGCAATTGTTAAATTTTAATATTGTGTGTCCAATTTACTTCATGAGGTCATATCATATAACCATAATGCTGCAAGTGACAAACATACTGACGGCCAAGCTAAAAGGTAGGTACAATACTTGGAGGCAATAATAAAGAAGTCCTCCAATCTATATTTTTTTGATTAAATGTGTGTACCTGCATGTAATGTAGTGTAAAGGTAATAATATACTCACCTACTGTCACTCTCTCTGGTGTCTTGCGACATTCTGCTTTGCTTCTCAGTGACGTTACTACAATTGCAAATTTCTGACTCACTCTATGTGTAAGCCCAATGTCTCTCTTACAATGTAAGTCTATTAATCCTCATTCTGACTCTCCGTAGGCTTACAGTGTAAAAGCCACTTCTGGGTTATGCAGAGTGAAGCGTGACCTGGAGAGTCTGCAGGACCTAACGTCACTGAGAAATGGAGAACGGCAGGGCACACCAGAGAGAGCGGCGCTAGGTGAGTATATTAATATGCTCACTCTACACTGTATGCATATACACATATTTAATTAAAACCAATGTAGATGGGAGTAAATTTATAGACATTTCTATTGACCATAGCCAATATTACAAATTTAACATAATGCCTATAAAAATGATCTTTGCTATTAGCATCCGATAGAATAATTCCACTAAGAGTGAAAAGTTTATTGAGTTGATATACAGTATACCTAGAGATTATACTTATTTTTACACATATTTTTCACAGTTATTGCTCATTGAAGATCTTGAGTAAGTGTTGGCCCCAAATAATGAATGGCTCAGTCAATAAGCAGTGAGCCTGCCATGGGAACATTCTGGAGAACCAGCATTGCCTTGTAATTGAATGTTTGCTCCTAGGCTCAGTGTGCACAAAGCAGGCCACAATCTCTTTTTATTGTGCGCAGAGCATTGTTAATGCCCTATTTTCTTCTGGCTGATATATACCCATTGACTACAGCGTCAATGACCGGTGACATGGAATCTCCCAGCTGCTCAATGCCCCAGTGCTGAACTCATCTGTTCATGATTTCAGCAGATGTTTCTGCTTTTAGGAGAGGAAAATCTGTTTACGCACCATTTTGTTCATTAAATGATCTTATGAATGTGTTTTAGAACAGGTATTAACCCACTTCTTCACTGCATAGATATAGGCTGTGCATAGAAAGAAAAAAAATGTTTCTAAACTAAATATTACATATCTATAAGAATGATGGCATCATTACTGGATTTGCTTTTTATCGATATCCATAAAAAAATACAGTTTACACGATAGGCACATGTTGTATCTTATATACAAATATATATGAATATCCCAAACTCCATGAACTGATACTTTTCTAGAAATGTTGTCTTCCCTGTTACCTTTAGGTTTGGGTCAAATCACTTTATACACTGACTTTGAGCGTGCCTTATAAATAATTCAAGAAGCTCTGATTTATTAAAGAGTCCACTTTGCATTTTAATGTCTAACACCTCCATTTTTAATAGGTATAAGCCAGAAAGCTTATAGTATATCAGATGCTGTCTACTGAATTGAAAAATAAAGACACAGGTTTAGTAAGAATTACAATTTTAAATATTATTTTTATTTTTATTAATTCTTTATGACAACATTAAACCATCTTGGGGTAAGAGTTTAAAAGGTGTTTTCTCGTAGCAGTTACTCAGAAAAGTAATTAGAGTCACATGGTAAGAGTGCAAGATTAAAGGGGTTGTTCACTACTAGGACAACCACTTCTTAAACTAAATGTTATGCCCTGATAAAATAATAAAGTCTATACTCACCTCCCATGCTGGCGCCGTTCCCGCGGCATCGGCAATCGCGGTCCCAGGGCTGTGATGTGATGGAATGACAAGTGATGCCCGGCCACCAATCAGTGCTGGCGTCACTGTATCCATCTTCAGGCAAACTGAACATGAAGAGGACATCCGGGCTGCAGCCGATCCCTGGCTTCCGTTTCATCTTCAGTTCTTATGAAGGCGGAGACAGTGACACCAGCGCTGATTGGGCGCTGGCATTACAAGACCGCATCACAGCCCTGGGAGAGCGAGTGCCGACACCATGGGAACTACGGCAACATCGGAATATAGGCTTTATTATTTTATCGGGGCGAACATTTAGTTTAACCCCTTCATGACCAGAGGTATTTTCATTTTTGCGGTTTCCTTTTTTGCTCCCCTTCTTCCCAGAGCCATAACTTTTTTATTTTTGGTCAATATGGCCATGTGAGGGCTTATTTTTTGCAGGATGAGTTGTATGATGGTTTTAACATATCATGTACTGGAAAACGGAAAAAAATTCCAAGTGCGGTGAAATTGCAAAAAAATGCAATTCCACAATTGTTCTTTGTTTTTCTGTTTTACTATGTTCACTAAATGCTGAAACTAACCTGCCATTGTGATTCTCCAGGTCATTACGAGTTCATATACATCAAACATGTCTAGGTTCTTTTTCATTTAAGTGGTGAAAAAAAATTCCAAAATTTGTTAAAAAAAATTGCACCATTTTTCGATACCCATAGCGTCTCCATTTTCTGTGATCTGGGGTTGGGGAGGGCTTATTTTTTGTATGCTGAGCTAACGTTTTTATTGATACCATTTTGGTGCAGATATGATCTTTTGATCACCCGTTATTGCTTTTTAATGCAATGCTGTGGCGACCAAAAAAATGTAATTCTGGCGTTTTTACTTTTTTTCTCATCACGTTGTTTAGCGATCGGGTTAATTATTTTTTTATATTAAAAGATTGGGCGATTCTGAATGCGGCTGTACCAAATATGTGTATGTTTGATTTTTTTATTGTTTTACTTTGTATGGGGTGTAAGGGGGGTGATTTTAACTTTATATTTTTTTAATTTTTTTATATTTTTAAAAACACTTTTTTTTTTACTTTTGGCATGCTTCAATAGTCTCCATGGGAGACTAGAAGCTGCCATAACTCGATCGGCTCTGCTACATACAGGCGATGATCACCTATATGTAGCAGAATTGCTGACTTGCTATGAGCACCGACCACCAGGAAGCATATATAGCAATCCAGCAGTGACAACCATAGAGGTCTGCAGGAGCATCATTGACCAGCGATGAGTGGATTTCCGGCGCACTTGCTGGACTGCGTGTTAAATGCCGCTGTCAGAGTTTGACAAAGGCATTTAACGGGTTAATAGCCGTGGGTGGATCACGATTTCACCAGCGGCTGTTAGAGGTACATGTCAGCTGTTCAAAACAGCTGACATGTGCCAGAAAAGATGTGGGCTCACCGCCAGTGCCCACATCAAAGGGAGGGTATCCGATATCAGCGTACTATTACGCCTGATGTCGGAAAGGGTTTAAGAAGGAGTTGTCCTAGTAGTAGACAACCCCTTAATAAATAGAAAAAGGCTGGACAATTGCAAAATGGAGTTAAGTGGATAGGTAGATCTTTATTTTAAAATGGTTTTATCTCTATTTGTGATTTCAATGTGAGTTGATATTAGTTTTTTTTACACTTTGAACATAAACACTTTCAAGGCATATGCAGAATGATAACGAGTAAAGGGTACATTTGTGTACATGAGGCAGGAAAACATACAAGTAGATGCAGGCACTACTGTCACCTTAAAGTGTAATGCTGCCATACTCCACAATTCAACACATAAATAAAACTGCAAAACTGCAAATTAAATTAATAATGCTGCTATAAGATGCTTCTCACCTGTCCCGGTTCTGACACCAGGCCTTGTTTTCTTCCATTAAAGGCACTGCCACACTTAGCGATCACACCAGCGATCACGACAACGACTTAACCTGGCGAGATCGCTAGTGCGATCGCTATGTGATCGCTAGTTAGATTCCAAACACAACTCATCAGCGATCTGTGATTCCAAACACAACTCATCAGCGATCTGTATAACGACCTCTGCAGTCGTTGGGAAAACCTAGTCCCACCTGCGACGCTGGTGAAGACGTTCATAAAGGGTGTCACACTCAGCGATTCAGACTCACAAGCGGGACACCAACGACCAAAAAACGGCTCAGAACGTTCATAAGCGATCAGCGACATCTCAGCAGGGGCCACATCGCTGCTACATGTCACATACAGCTAAGTCACTAACGAGATCGCTACTGCGTCATAAATGGTGACGCAGTAGCGATCTCGTTAGCGATCTTGCTTGCGATCTCGCTTGCGATCTCGTTAGTGTGGCATACCTTAATATATTGTCAGTTCGCTTTGTCTTATTCAATGCTGGCATAGTGTGGCAACTCACAAAAACCTCTAACAGTATCACCCAAAAACTTTCTAATTCCTCATGTTTGGTCCTGTTAAAATAAAAAACGTATACTCACTTCTGTGCTGGTGCCTTCCAGCTATGTCGGCATTTGCTTTCCTGGACTCACACGAGGTTATATATATATAAATCGAACATCAAGGGACAGTGACTTCTGGAGTGAGTTTGCTGCACTGAAAGTAAAGGGGCCAAATAATATTGCACGCCCCACTTTTCAGTTTTTGCATTTCCACAAAAATTTAAAATAACCAATACATTTCGTTCAACTTCACAATTGTGTCCCACTTGTTGTTGATCTTCACAAAAAATTTACATTTGGTATCTTTATGTTTGAAGCATGATATGTGGGAAAACGTTGAAAAGTTCCAGGTAGCCAAATACTTTCGCAAGGCACTGTATATGCAACCCAATATTGGGGGATACAGTAACCCTAATAAATATCTGTGTTGTCTCAACCTTGCCGCAAAGATTGGTACCCTACAAAGTACGAAAATGGCGCCTCCGCTCAACGATGGCTATCACTGACTTTCCATACAAAGCCCTATAACAGGACATAAGTAGAATATCTAGACAAGTAAACAAAACCAAACAGCTAGCCCAAGTAAACCACATGTTCGGCTTTATATATATTTTTTTCATTTTTAGGTGGATTTTTCTGAGAATTCGGTGGATTATATTAAAGTGATGTTTTATCGTGATTATTAATATAGTGTTTAAGTCGGTGAGATTTGTGAATTTCTTCTTACAATTTTCGAATTACTCGTAGGTGAGCTCCTAACACAACAAGCATGCCAATAACACAACAGCCTAGGCATCTCCAACAGCAGCTCAGGTTCTCATGTCGAATGTTTTCAAAGCATTGCAGTAGAAAAGGCAAATATATCTTGTTCCATACCAGTGAATGGATTTTAGATTTAAAGTATACTAACTGATGTTTCAAATTTACATACATGAACCTGATGTCCTATTTTATATTAATTCAGATAAAAAAGGTACAGAAAATATTTCTTTATCAATACAAGAGAACTAAGTTTCCCATTGGGCACAATATATAGGTACAATGCACTCTGTCCATCTCACGTAATTGCAAATATAGCTTTGCTGCATCTTTAGAATATTGTAATTAATGTACACAGGCAAAAAAAACAAACTAACAAATAATAGAATACCTGCATTGTCTTAAAATACGCTCTTAAACTCTGTTCCAACTTTCCTTGGTTCGTTGAACATTTCCATCAGGAGCTAGAAAGTGATTCCGCACAAGTCAAGGAAACGTTATTTTTACCTAGACTATTCCGGGAGTAAATGCAGCCAGCCTGAGCCCCTTGTGTCTGCGCTTGGTACAACAGCTAATTAGGAAGTAATATGTCACAGGACAATTTCAGAACAGATTGTATAATGTGGAAGCGATTTTCATCTTCCAGGCAGGTAGATCAATTGAAAGAGAGGACTACTGGAATAGTTATTTAACCCAGCATGCCCTCTCATGACCCCCAGGCCAATACAATCAAAGTGGATATAATTTGTGTAGCACAAAACATAAGAATTTCTAAGCACACATGCCGCCTAATGATGTGGGCATTGAGCCAGAGCAGTTTGTACATATCGCTATCCATCATCCCTTCACATGCAAGAGTCATAGGGCTCCTGAATATATTTTAAATTCCTTGGAATGAAAAATAATATCTAACAGAAAGAACAGGACTGATATTAAAGAATACATTTCACTTGTTAACATTGGCTATATAATAATACAATATATGTAAAGTAAATGGACTTCCATCATGAACCTATACCCCCACTGTACAGTGGTAATAATCCAGACAGTCTTCAATGTGACAACAAAATAGCCATCATTTTTCAGAACAGGGCACAAGACGCCTTCCTACATCTAACAAAACAGCTTTTTGAAATGTTTGAGAACAATACGGTAAAATAGTCAGGATTCTGAATGCTATTCCCCACATCTCCAGTCTTCCATCTGATACCCATTATGGTAAGACCATTATGTAGTGTAAAAGGTCTCTATGACCCGGTGGGAGAAAAGCACATAGGAATAATAAGAACTTTCAGCAACTCAAAAGTTAGTGTTTATATATTAAACGGACCTTCTTCTTTACTCGAAGTGTAACTTGTCATTACAAATGGCAGAGGGCAGCTGATAAGAAAGTGTTGTTTCTTTTCTGAAAACCTGTCACCAGGTTTTTACTACTACATTTAAGAGCAGAATGCTTAATGGCAGAGACCATAATTCCAGAGATGTATCACTTATTTCATTGAGTCCTGCTGTTTTGATTTAATACTGTTTTATCTGCTGCAGATCTGCCAGTTCTCTGAATGATTCACTCTGTATGACCCTGCCCACACCACTGATTGGCAGCTCTCTGTGTACACTGTGTTTAAGCTGAAATGTAGGTGTGTAGCCCAGCTGCGCTTGGTGCCACATGTTACTCTGGAGGATGCATGAAAGGTAATTCACAATCACCCGATATTCATTCACACTCCACATTTTCCTGGTACCACCAGAGGGAGCCCTTTAGAATATGCAGGTATATTAGGGTGTGGAGAGATACAGCAGTCAGTCTATCTCAGGGATGAGATGAGATGAGGGTAGTTCAGTTTACCTCGGAGAGAGATTCCTGTCAGATTAGCCTGAGGGCTAAAGAAGTCTGAACGAGAAGCTGACACCTACTGCTGCCTGTGCTTATGTTAAAGGTGTGAGTAGGGCGACAGGCAAGTGGAAAAAGAAAGAAAAGAGAGAGTGACAGAGGTCGACAGCATTGATAGCTGACCTCCACTCTGCACTACCGGACACCGGGTCCGAGCTTACTAGCTTCTTCAAGACTAGTGGGAGAAACCGGAGACCCTGCTGGATTCCAGATCGCAGGGGCCCAATTGTGCTGATACGTAACCGGGGTCAGGAGAACAGGAGTCTAGCAGTGCAACTGCAAATGGAGACTTAGTTCTGTCCAAAAGAAGGCTCTACCACAAGATCAGCCGGGCGTAGCAAAGAGAAAGGAGTTAAACTTTGTTTTATGCAAGTTAGAGAGTCACACATATAAAGACGTAAGGAGGCCCTACACCTACTCAGTGGAATTACTGGACATGCATCCTCCACCCTGACGGCTTCCCGGGACGTGCCTGAATCTACTACCAGTAAAGGTACCGAAAGAGACTGTCTTGTGTGTGTCTGCATTATTGCTCCTGCACCCTACACCGCCGTATACTCCGAGGGATCAGTCTCGCCTGTGGGAGACTTAACACCTTGCTGCCCCATACCCTCAGAGGATCTACACTGCAGCGCTGGTCACCCTGATCAGAAACCACAGGTGGCGTCACGAACATTTCTACAATCCCCTGTAAATATCCCCTTTAGTGAGCGCCCAGGGCAACGGACCGAGCTGCGCTACCCGTGACATCCCCAGTGAAGTGAACGGGCTTGGTGCCGAGTACCCCAAAGCCCTGGTACTGCGACTCATAGGCGTGGTCGGACTACCTGGCAGCAGGCCGACTAGTCCTCTAGCAATATTCTCCTGCTAATAAAATGATTTTTATAAAAACTACACTAAGCAGCCCAGTAAGTGATACATTGCTGGAATTAGTGTCCCTGCCTTTACATTATGTTGCCCTCAGATTAGGAAACAAATATTTGGTGACAGATTCCCTATAAATAATTTACCCACCTGGCCTCTAAACTTCAATAGTGTCTATCCTGCCCTTATCATCGCTTCTTGAATCTAAAGTATACCACGATGAACATACTCAGCTTTGTCAAGTTATCCTCTTCCTAAACCAGGGTATACTTGAATTATTGTAATATTTTTATGGGAATTCCAACTGTTTTCCCTCAGCACATGACATTTTACATGGAGGAGGTGGTGTGATGGTGTGGGGATGCTTTGCTGGTGACACTGTTGGGGATTTATTCAAAATTGAAGCGTGAGCGGTCCAGCTCACCCCAAACCATCTTGATTGGGTTCAGGTCTGGTGACTGTGGAGGCCAGGTCATCTGGCGTAGCACCCCAACACTCTCCTTCTTGGTCAAATAGCCCTTACACAGTCTGGAGGTGTGTTTGGGGTCATTGTCCTGTTGAAAAATAAATGATGGTCCAACTAAACGCAAACCGGATGGAATAGCATGCTGCTGCACGTTGCTGTGGTAGCCATGCTGGTTCAGTATGCCTTCAATTTTGAATAAATCTCCAACAGTGTCACCAGCAAAGCACACCCACACCATCACACCACCTCCTCCATGCTTCACGGTGGGAACCAGACATGTAGAGTCCATCCGTTCACCTTTTCTGCATGCAAAGCAGTAATCGAAGCAAAAGGTGGCTACTTTGAGGAACCTAGAATATAAGACATATTTTCAGTTGTTTCACACTTTTTTGTAAAGTGTAATGTATAATTCCACATGTGTTAATTCATAGTTTTGATGCCTTCAGTGTGATTCTACAATTTTCATAGTCATGAAAATACAGAAAAATCGTTGAATGAGAAGGTGTGTCCAAACTTTTGGTCTGTACTGTATGTTACTCTGTTAAGTATTGTCTGTACAAGTTCCCTCTGAATTGTAAAGTGCTGTAGAACATGCTGGAGCTATAGAAATAAAAATTATTATTATCAATATGTGTCTGCAGATGAACCATCACATAAATGATAAGTACTTAAGAAGTACTCAGCTACAAGCACTGCTACTTAGGATAGAAATTGGATCATTTTAGTGAATAAGCTACATATAGCGCACCCTTGCTTCATTATTCATTACCTTTACACATTATATACAAGCTGAGAACTGGATAGAGCTGAATGGATTGATTTGTTGTGAATTGTCCTGTATAAAAGCATAGGCAGGGAATGCAGCAGCCATTTTGTAGTGAATTTGGAAATTAGAGGACAGTCGTAGAAAGGAGCGAAAGCTATAAAACATTGAATAAGCTGTAAAGCAGCATTCACACACTGCTGCAGGGTTGGTTTTCTTTATTCTACCATAATCACAGCACAAAAACACAATGAGGCCACCAAGTGTGAACGCAGCCTTACGATGGTGTGTTTGACAGCGAAGAAGATTACTTTGTGAGCCAAAATATATACATTTTTCAGGCATTTAGACTATTTGGAATACTTTGGATTTGCCACAGTTTTGAATGTTAATATCCGCTCTTTTCTGCGGGTTATAGAATTTTATTTTACATTCTTTCATTATCATACAAAGGGGCTCATTGGGCAATTTTAACCCTTTTTTCTTTTCCTCTAGGTTGTAAACTATTAGAGGCAGGATAATCTCTGTCTTCTTATTGATATATATTTGCCTTTATTATTTTGTACATTTAGTATTTCTTGATTGTAACTGTACTATTCAGCAATATGTCTTCTCCAGGGTGTAAATCTCAGATTGTAGGGGAGGAGGCGGTATCACTGTACAGCCAGACGGATTTGCTGCTCATGACTCTATGAAAGCTGGGTGATAACTTCTAATCTAGATGAAATGATGAGCTTCTTACTCAACCATCACAGGAACAGAGTAAGAAATGGCTGAATAGAATTTGACAGGGGAGGAAACTCTTCACATTTCCTAATAAACACAAATATCATAATTAGCTTATCATTATTATACTTCTGTAATTTCTTCAATCATCCAGATTGAGATCATGCCATATGAAGTTCACTATAAGCCATATACATTTTACTAGGACACAGATTTTATCTCACTGGTTTATAATCCTCGGTTAAAGTAAAGAAACAATTAAATTAACCTTCTCTACCTTGTTGGCTTCATGTAACGCACGGGCACGCACTGCAGGATAGCGGTTGAGCCATTCCTATGGGAAAGTGTCTCCATTGTCCAGTTTGTTCATCAACGCAGCAGTGTTCTCATTGCTGATGAGGAAGCAGTTTATCTTGATGAGGAGCACAAACAGACACTTGTACTCACCAGGGCTTCCTATTTATACCAGGATCATTATTTTATTTCCAGGGTCAGAGAACTCTTCCATGCTAATGAAGCTTGCTGCCTCAGCAGTAGAAAACAGCATGCATGGTATCTGGCGTTAACTTTGTATATGTATGAGAAAGCAAGAAGGTGTCACTCATTTAGCATTTATATGTAGTCGGTTAGGCTATTCATCAGTGTCTCATTGTAAAGTTACTCATACGAAAATCTGAGTCTGAGAGGAAAGCACTACGGGGTAAATGGGCATAAATCAACCTCTTCTCTTGAGTTAAGACTAAAACACTACGATTTCTATGTTTTTGCATGTGTGTGAGAAGAACAGAGAGAGCGAGACAAAGAGGAAATGGGAGAAAGAAAGAAGACTTTAACTTAACCTCACCTTATAATGTAAATTAAACACATCAAATTTAGATCAATTTTTATTTGCAAAAAAAAATCAAACAAAAAAAAATTCCCTGGCAGCAGCATTTCCCACTGCTGAAGCATCAGAGAATGGGCTGAAGTCTTTTTACATGACCTTGCCAGCTTTCCCACAATGCCCTGCAGCCACGACATCTAGCGTATTATCATACCTTGTTCAGTAGTGATCAGTGCCTGGGTCATCACATCTCCCCCTCACCTGTAGAGTGCAAGCTCTAATGATCAGCAGGGTCCTCTCTATCTCTTTCTCTCTGTCTCTCGTCCTGTCTCTCCCTCTATTGTAGAGTGTAAGCTCTTATGGTCAGTAGAGCTCTCTCCCTCTCTCCTGTAGTGTCAGCTCTTCAAGACAGCAAAATCCTCTCTTTTTTCCTCTCTCTATCCTTCTCCTTATTCCTCTCTCTCTCTCCTGTAGAGTGTAAGCTCTTATGATCAGCGTGATCCTCTCTTTCTCGCTCTTTTTCTGCCTCTCTCTCTCCCCCTGTCTCCCTCTCTTGCAAGGTGTAACCTATTACAGTTAGCAGGGTCCTCTCTTTCTCTCTTCAGTAGTGTGCAAGCTCTTATGAATAGTGGGGTCCTCTATCTCCTATAAAGTGTAAGCTCTTTTGGTCAACAGAGTCCTCTCTCTGTGTCTCTCCACCATGTGAATTTTCTGAGCTATGACAAACTTTCTAATATTGAGATTTACTCAAATTTATTTGCCAGAAATTAATTTTTTAGAGAAAGTTTTCAGGAAGTTTGCAAAATCGAATTTCAAAAGATCCGCTCATCTCTAGCATTGATTTGTTTAATAATATATGTTATAGAATACATTTTTCCTGAGAAAAACTCCAAATCTCCAACATCACCACAAAGTCAAATGATCCATTTTTGGCTGAAGTCTGTCACTATCGTTTTATGCTAGCAAGACAGATCAGGCTCCGAACTTGGTAGAGGCAGGACGGCCTCAGGATCAGGGTACAGCAGGTCAGACAGGATTAAGCTCAGACAGGGCAGGCAGGATCAGGTGAAGGCAGAACAGACAGGATCAGGTTAAGGAAGCACAGGTACAAGGAGCTTACAACTAGATAGCAGCAAACACAATGATCAATAGAGTTGCTAAGGCATCTCCCAATAGGGGAGGGTTCCTTAAATATCAAGCGTCTCCCAGCTATTGGCTGGAAATGTTTTCAGAAGCACACGCTGCTCCTTTAAGAGGCAGGGAACATGTGCCCTAAGCACATTCCCTGGAGACCTGCATGCCGTGTGCAGAAGGTCCTTGGAGGAAACAAACGCCAAAGGAGCGTGGATGGGTAAGTGAACATGCAGGCATCCCTGCTTGGAGGAGGAAGGGGACTCATGCAAGAGTGCCGGCGTTGTTCTAACATATTGCATCATCCGGTGAAAGAAAAGATGAGAGGTTTTTAAAAAACTAATCTGAATTTTGATAACACATAACATCTTTTTTCTCAGTAAAATAACAGTGTGATGCCATTAGTTGACTTAGTGGTAAGTACCACATTCTTTCTAAGTTCTATTTCTATAACTATACAGAGATTTTGGATCTTTAAATCCGAACTAAAGTATCTCCAACTTCTAGAAAGGTATAGTGTGAAATTAATAAAGGAAAATTATGATATAAGATGGAAATTTACTCTGTCACTTACACCCAGCTTGAAGAATAAATAGTAGGACAGCCTTCAAGTAAGTAAATATGACTGGTTCTGTATTATTTGTATATTTATTTTAATATACACAAGTTGAACAAAATGTTTTAAACCAGGAACATGTAAGAATGAAAGCTCCTGGATATAATTTACTTCGACAGCAGATGAACACATTACCAGCAATCACATACAAGGAGACAACCAGACAACAAATAGCGGAAAGCAAATAAAAGGAAAGCAACTTCATGGTAGATTGTAAAGTATTATTTGACTTTAAAATACATACGGTATATAGATCTAAGGAAGTTATTGCCACAGGAACAGTAAATTTGGTTGCTTTCTCACAACTTCACTGCAGCTTCCCCATAATTTGTTCTCACTCAGACTGTATTCGGCCACACAGCAAAAATCAAAAAAAGTTGCATGAAGGAATCTTCTGCTCAATGATACAGGATTTTCTTATACATCTGTGATGTCGTGCGTTGTGTGAAATAGGATAATGCATGCTCTGGTCATACTAACAACTGGAGGCGGGAAACAGTCAAATTATCTAGAAAGTTGAAATTTCAATAAGGAAAGCTGGCAGCTACTGGCATGTAACACAATTCAATTTAGAGGAACCAAGTTGAAAGATCTTGAAATGTAAAATGAAATACACTGCTACATATACATTAATATCCCTCAACCAGTGGCTTGGCTTTTGTGCATAGTGTAGCCTCGTCAATCAGGAAGTACTATCAGTCAGTATAAAAATCAAGACAGAGAAAGCAGAAACTATTATAGGATGATTCAGGGTAAAAACGGATGTTAGAGCACGCAACTCTGCAATAAAGATAAGCAGAGAAAACAATAAAACACTGGACACAATTCCTTAGCACTGTATGTTGAACATATCACGAACACCGCACTGCACTTGCTCACTGAGCCAGTGTGCGTGTCCTGAATAAGACAGACTGCACTCAAAGATACCTGTGGAGCGGGGCAGTAGCGGTGAAGATGCGTGCTTCAGACTAACAAGACCCGAAGCACATGACTGCCAAGGGGCGGCGCCGGCCACAGGTCTCTCAGAGAAGGCAGTAACAGACAGAGAATGCTTCAGGCCAAAGGACCTTAAGCACGTGACTGCTGATGGGCGTGGCCTAAGCTCCAGAGAGCTATGAGCAGAAAGAAAACTCCTAGAAGGGTAACTACGGGACAGAGTTACCAAGGGGCATAGACAAAACGGATAGTCAGGATAGCCAGGTCATACACAGAGGGAGCAACGCAGTACAAGTGGAGCAGGCAGAGAATAACCAGAACGTAGCCAAGGGATCAGAAAACCAGAACGGGCAAATACACAGTACCAAGACAGTAGACAAACTCACAACGAAGAGACGGACCGGGTCAAAACCAAACAAGCAACAAGATCAGGCACAAGGCACAGGCACACAGGAGGTCAACTAACTCAGCCGAGGGCAGGAGTATAACTGACACCAGACCTAGGTCAATTGGCAACTAAATAGCCGCCCTCTGCCAGAGAGAGGCTGAAACCATTAACCCCAGTCTGACCAGGACGGGGCAAAGACAAAACCCCGTCCTGGGTCATGACAGAACAACAGCAGCACTGAGGAACATGAGTGCAGTAGTTTGCGAATAGTAGAGTGAGAAATAGGCCAGAAGAAGTTACGAACTAAATGTGATTGATCAGTGACATGGTGTAGATGGCAATAATTCTGATGAATTTAGATTATATAGTTTTTTTCTTTCTTAATGCACTAGAAAGCATCAGCAAGCCAGCACAATATTTATTTGTGCAAATATTCTCTTCAGAGAGGAAGGGGACTAGAACACTTGTGTCATCTATTGAGGGTAGCAATAAGAAAAGCTGCAAAGTTGATATTGACCTTTTAACCACATGACGTAGGATAAAAAGCCAACCAGACCCTTCATTTGTAGACATGTGTTTTGAGGTGGTTTGCCTCTTATTAGTACAAGCAGGAGATCTAATTTGGCTACGTGAGTGGACTCTGACAGTCGTTGAGCTTTTGGGTCCCTTTTATTTGGTCCTTAGGGTAAGTCATGTGGCAAGCTTGTTAAATGGTCAATATTGACCTCAATGGGTAGCAATAAAACTCATTAGCATCAAACTCATTAGCATCCTAGTTCTCTTCCTTTCTGAAATGGACATTTGCATATTTAAATTCCAAGAGAATATTTGCATGGTCTAGTAGTCTCTTTTGATTGGCATGGCGCTCTCCATAATGAGAAACGTTTCCCCTTAAACACCTTATTCAGATTAATGGAGCTTTTTGTAGATTTACTGCGCTCCTAGACATGACACAGATTCATTCGTTCATAAAAGAATTGCAGATTTATTCATATTCCTAACGCGTTTCGAAGTTAAAAACACTTCTTCCTCAGGGGATGATATAAAGGTACAATGGCATTGCTTGCAGGTTGAATACATTTGACATTTGAAAAAAACTGGTGCCAAAAATCACATGTTCAAAAAAAGTCAAAGTTCATATATTGACCTATACACCATCAAATGATTTAACAAATCATTTCTTTTATATAAAACAACTCATAAAATAACATTATTTCTTTATTTAAATTGCAAATAAAAATGTATATATCTATGTAAAGAAAAAAAGAAAAAGAAAAAAAGGGAAAAAAGAAGAAAAAAAGAAGGGAAAGGGCAATGCCATCGTACCTTTATATCATCCCCTGAGGAAGAAGTGATTTTAACTCCGAAACGTGTTGGGAATATGAATAAATCTGCAATTCTTTTATGAACGAATGAATCTGTGTCATGTCTAGCAGCGCAGTAAATCCACAAAAAGCTCCATTAATCTGAATATTCCTGTGGTCACTGGTTTGACATGTGGATGTGCGGCAGCTGACTGACAATTCCATGCGCTTTACCTCTCCTACATCAGGTGAGTGGAATTACAATATTGTCTGTACCCTGTCTATCAGAAAAGACCCTATTTGCGCTTTCTCAATTCCTACAGTGTGAATCAGTGAACCCTTAAACACCTTGTCAGAGATCTTTCGTTTAGCCAAATCAGAAGTCCTGCTTTGCACTGATGAGCAGCACACACTTATAAACACATGGTTTTAAATGGAGAGTCTGGTTTGTTTTTTATCCTAGGTGATGTTACAACACTTGTTAAAGGCTCAATATTGACTTTTAAAATTGTTACCCCCAATAGATGGCACTAGAATTCTAGTCTTATTCTTCTGTGAAGAGGATATTTGCGTATTTAATTTCTTAGTGGTGCATTGCATGACCTATAAGTCTGCAGGCATTTTTATGTGTAACTACTGTGGTGTAGTGACACCTGATGCAGCTAGGGGGCACTGTGTATGCTCCTCGAGGTATGCATGGAAGCATGGTTTGTGTTGTGGTGAAGGACCTGTGATGAGGTCATGATCAGGTGACCTAACCATGTGATCCTGGCCTCACCTATGTTATGTGTATCAAAAGGACCTGTGATGAGGTCATGATCAGGTGACCTAACCATGTGATCCTGACCTCACCTATGGGTGGGGTTACACCTATGTAATGGAGTTTGTTTTGCACCTGTGAGAGTGGGTGGGAGTCTGCCAGTGTGGACAGGCTTCCATGTGTCCAAGGCAGGACATTACAGAGAGGTCTCTGTGACTGAAGAGCGAGGCTCCAGGCAGGAGCTGAAGCATTGAAGAGTTGTATTGTATGTTACCATATGGTTTATGATGTAATAAACGTAAGGACTTTTTTGCATAAGAAAGTGTCTCCTGAATTACCTCTGAAGCAGCCGAGTGAGGAAAACCTTACACTACCTATCATTTATTCGTACTTTCCTTGTCGTAATGAGGGTTTAATTCTGTTACAAATATATATAAAATAAACTAATAAAAAATATAGACATTTATGTGTGCATTTTTGGCACAATGGTTCTTCTGGTCCAAATTGATAACCATACTGCTTCATTTTGCTTCATATATATCTACCTACCTAAAAGGCCTTTTCTGTTGGTCCTTTTTCAAAATGAATGCTTTAACTCCTTCACCACTGAGCTTGTTTTCACCTTCCTGACCAGGCGCCAAATTTTATAATTCTGAATGGTGTCACTTCGTGAGGTAGTATTTAAAGGATCCCAATGATTCTGAGCCTGTTTTTTTCGTGGCACATTGTATTTTATACTAATTGTAAATATAGGTCAATATTTTTTGCATGTATTTGTGAAAATATTGGAATTTTGGCAACATTTTTACAATTTTGAAACTTTTACCGTATATACTCATGTATAAGCCGACCCGTGTACAAGCCGACCCCCCCGGATTTTGCCACAAAAACTGGGAAAACTTATTGACTCGTGTATAAGCCTAGGGTGGAAAATGATTATGCCCCATATGCTCCATAGATTATGCCACGATATGATGCTCCACAGATTATGCCCCATATGCTGCACAGATTATGCCCATATGCTGCACAGATTATGCCCCCATATGCACCACAGATTATGCCCAATATGCTCCACAGATTATGCCCCCATATGCTCCACAGATTATGCCCCCATATGTTCCATAGATTATGCCCCCATATGCTCCACAGATTATGCCCCCATATGTTCCACAGATTATGCCCCATATGCTCCACAGATTATGCCCCATATGCTCCACAGATTATGCCCCATATGCTCCACAGATTATGCCCCATATGCTCTACAGATTATGCCCCATATGCTCCACAGATTATGCCCTATATGCTGCACAGATTATGCCCCCATATGCTCCACAGATTATGCCCCATATGCTCCACAGATTATGCCCCATATGTTCCACAGATTATGTCCCCATATGTTCCACAGATTATGCCTCCATATGCTCCACAGATTATGCCCCCATATGCTCCACAGATTATGCCCCATAGTATAGGTCCCTTATGCCGCCGCCACGCTGCTGCAAAAGAGAAAAAAAAATGACATACTCACCTCTCGTCGCTGGGGGCCAGGTGCCGGTGTCCTGAGCAGGCGGTGACACTGGCGCGCTATGGGGGACAAGTGCCGGTGTCACCTCTCGCTTAGGACCCGGCACCTGAGATATTTACCTGTCACCGGACCGGTCCACCGCTGCTCTGCTCCCTCTTCCGGGTCCTCAGCAGTGAATGATCAGGCAGAGGGTGCGGCGCGCACTAACTACGTCATCGCGCCCTCTGCCTGAACATTCACAGCCAGAGGAGTCGGACGAGGAGGTCAGAGCAGCGTGCAGCGGTGGACCGGGGGACAGGTGAATATCGCTATACTCACCCCCCCTCCGGCGCGTCACTCTCTGCAGCCTCTCCTCTTCTCCCGGCGGTCTCCGCAGCTCTTCCTTCCTACAGCGGTCACGTGGTACCGCTCATTAAAGTCATGAATATATGCATATTCATGACTTTAATGGGCGGTACCATGTGACCGCTGCAGGAAGGAGCCAGAGATCGTGGGAGAAGCAGGGGGCTACAGAGACGCGCCAGCAGGGGTAAGTATGATCTGACATCCCCGCTCCCCCTCCCCCGCCGACTCCCTGGTATATGACTCGCGTATAAGCCGAGAGGGGGACTTTCAGCCCTAAAAAATGGGCTGAAAAATTCGGCTTATACCCGAGTATATACAGTAATTTTTATGTCCATAACCCCTTCATGACTAGGTTGTGTCGCTCCCTCAAATGTGGGCTCTGGTGGGCTGAGCCAGCATCTCTACTGGCAAATGATAGCTGATTTGATCAGCTGTTATGTCCCTACCAGACGCGGATTAAATCACGATCCACCCGAGGCTGGTAAATGCCGCTGTCAATCTCAGACAGCGGCATTTAACTTACGCAAACAAGATCACAAACCTCGCCTACCAATGCACCTGTGACATCAAGGTGGGGCGCAGATGGGTTTGCATGACAGCCGAGGGTCTGTAGAAGATCCCCGTGCTTGTTATTGCAGATCTCCTAGGAGATGATGATTTTTGCTACACATTCGAGATGATGATTTTACATAGCAGGGCTAAGATCCTGGCCTTTCTTAACAATGATAGTGAACAAGCCATAACCGTAACAGGCTAATTAAAGTATAAAACCTTGGTCAAAGTTAACTGAGCACTCAAATCTCCAAGGGTGGCCAAAATTTTGCATTGGTCCATTTTCTTTTCCTTTTTGTAATTTTTAAAATGTAAAAGATGAAAACACATTTTTTGTTCCTAAAATACAAAGGAAACGTGACATTTTTAACTTTAAGCCACTTAGAGATCATTTCATCTACAACTTGCTTAACCTTTCAGAGTAATTTTGACCAAACTTTTACATGCCACTGTATATATGTAATTGTGATGTCATTGCTGCTACCATGTCAGTAAAGATCAGGCAGCAGCAGAAAGGCAGCACTGCACAGGTAGTGGGCAAGTAAGGCCTGTTTTGTTACTTTTACACAGAGAAAGCCTGTGCACTACCAAAACTCTTCAAAAACCCATGTAATGATTTTGCAATTAAATCAGATTTCTAAAAAAGTATATGTATTTTTATATAATCATATAAATTCTCAGTGTAGTTTTTATTACACCTAAAATAGATATAAAAATAATTAAACTGAAGCTAAATTAAATGTATAAAATGGGATGTAACACTTTTTACATGACAATTGACTAAAAGCCAGGTAATAACTGGAACAGACTTGCAAAGAATTAGACATGAAGCGACAAGGAAACCCTTCCTGGAATTACAAGATATCAAGGTCAGAGTGGCTGAAACAAGTGTCTCATTTAGTAAGAAATACAAAACAAAGTGTTGAAATGGAGCAGAGAAAAACCTTTTCAAAATAAGTAGTTGATGACTTTTGTGGATAAAGATGGGTGGCTCTTTTAATGGTCATTAGTGGTCAAGACAAGAGCCGCCCGTCACTGAAATTGATCATTTAGTGAGCTATCAATCGTTTTTTGGTGAAATTAGGCAAAAAAAATGTACACAATCCTGCTTAAAAATCCATATTTGTAGTCTATGGCCACCGGACCAGAGCAATGACAGAGGACTGCTAACCACCATCTACCTGCAACAATCCCGGATCCTCATCTGATTGATAGGCCACAGTGACAATTATTACATTGGTGCAAGATGCACGCATGATACTTCAGTGTCTTACTAATCAGAAGAGGCAGTTGCAGGAAGTAGGCGGTTCATAGTGCTCTGGTTTAGCAGACAAAAATTACCGTCAAGACCGCTAGACTATGGGCCTATGAATCTTTTTCCTCAACTCTATTTGTTGGGTTACTAATGGACTCAATTCAACCTTTTATCATACAAAATCATCCCACAAAAAGTGATTTGCAGCCAAAAAGAATATGATATACAGTGCCTACAAGTAGTATTCAACCCCCTGCAGATTTAGCTGGTTTGATAAGATGCAAATAAGTTAGAGCCTTCAAACTGCAAACGAGAGTAGGATTTATTAACAGAAGCATAAATCTTACAAAACAAAAAGTTATGTTGCTCAGTTGAATTTTAATAAATTTTAAACATAAAAGTGTAGGTCAATTATTATACAGCCCCTATGTTTAATATTTCGTGGAATAACCCTTGTTTGCAATTACAGCTAATAATCGTCTTTTATAAGACCTGATCAGGCCGGCACAGGTCTGTGGAGTTATCTTGGCCCACTCCTCCATGCAGATCTTCTCCAAGTTATCTAGGTTCTTTGGGTGTCTCATGTGGACTTTAATCTTGAGCTCCTTCCACAAGTTTTCAATTGGGTTAAGGTCAGGAGACTGACTAGGCCACTCCAACACCTTGACTTTTTCCCTCTTGAACCAGGCCTTGGTTTTCTTGGCTGTGTGCTTTGGGTAGTTGTCTTGTTGGAAGATGAAATTACGACCCATCTTAAGATCCTTGATGGAGGAGCGAAGGTTCTTGGCCAAAATCTCCAGGTAGGCCGTGCTATCCATCCTCCCATGGACGCGAACCAGATGGCCAGGCCCCTTGGCTGATAAACAGCCCCACAGCATGATGCTGCCACCACCATGCTTGACTGTAGGGATGGTATTCTTGGGGTCGTATGCAGTGCCATCCAGTCTCCAAACGTCACGTGTGTGGTTGGCACCAAAGATCTCGATCTTGGTCTCATCAGACCATAGAACCTTGAACCAGTCTGTCTCAGAGTCCTCCAAGTGATCATGAGCAAACTGTAGACGAGCCTTGACATGACGCTTTGAAAGTAAAGGTACTTTACGGGCTCGTCTGGAACGGAGACCATTGCGGTGGAGTACGTTACTTATGGTATTGACTGAAACCAATGTCCCCACTGCCATGAGATCTTCCCGGAGCTCCTTCCTTGTTGTCCTTGGGTTAGCCTTGACTCTTCGGACAAGCCTGGCCTCGGCACGGGAGGAAACTTTCAAAGGCTGTCCAGGCCGTGGAAGGCTAACAGTAGTTCCATAAGCCTTCCACTTACGGATGATGCTCCCAACGGTGGAGACAGGTATGGCCAACTCCTTGGAAAGGGTTTTGTACCCCTTGCCAGCCTTGTGACCCTCCACGATCTTGTCTCTGATGGCCTTGGAATGCTCCTTTGTCTTTCCCATGTTGACCATGTATGAGTGCTGTTCACAAGTTTGGGGAGGGTCTTAAATAGTCAGAAAAGGCTGGCAAAAGAGATCATTAATCCACACATGTGAAGCTCATTATTCTTGGTGCCTGAACTACTTCTTAATACTTTAGGGGAACCAAACAGAATTCTTGTGATTTGAGGGGTTGAATAATAAATGACACTCTGAATTAACTTTTAACGTTTTTTAAAAAAAAAAAAAAAAAATTACAACAAAAATTTTTGCTGCAGTGCATTTCCCACTTCCAGGCTGATCTACAGTACAAATGTCACAATGCCAAGTTAATTCCGCATGTGTCAACCAGCTAAATCTGCAGGGGGTTGAATACTACTTGTAGGCACTGTATGTCTAAGACAATGATCCATCATACATGGTCTATAAACTGCCACACCAGAATAGGGTGAAAAGGTGACGATTTAATTACATGCCCACTTTTTCTTTCTCACTAAAACTGAAGTTGGAAAATAAGAATTAAAAAAATAGCCAAATGTATAACACAATATTATAAATTGAAAATGATTCCAAACAATCTGTGATTATATCCAAATGATCAGGAATGAGGGATATGAAATAATAAAAGAACGGTTACAAATTCCATATCTTCTTCAACAAGCACTACAGTGTAACCACCTAATATGTGACCAGGTGACCTTCATTTTCTACCAAGTGACTAACTTGGAGTTCCCTTTTTAAGGATAAATTTACAATCAGAAAATATAATATATATTCTTGAACAGCACCTTTCCAGCTACAGTGTCTCGTTTATAGAGTGTTCATCAGACTTATATCAAGAAGTGCGCAAATTGCTATGAGTGCAAAGTTCAGAAAAGTGAAAAAGAAGGGTAGTAGTAATAGCATCCGTCTGTCAACCTAAAAAAGCCAAACACATTTTTTTCACAAACAGCTAATAAGATTTTAATGTGTAGTGAAATGCAAAAATAGCATTGAATCTTTTTTGGCCTTACCAAATAAGTACACTGTGGGGCAATTCATCATATGCATTTTTAAGTCGCCACTCCTTTTTTGTCTTGTGGTATTTAATAATGTTTTCTTCAGCCAAATTCAAAATGGTGCACAATACATGGTTCATGAATTTTGTGCAAAATCAAAAATATTCTTTCATATATAACTTTAACCTTTTGTTGTGACTTTTTAATTCCACTAAAAGGTCATAACATTTGCACAAAAATTTCAGATGTACGTGATATCACTCCGACAACTAAAGTACATTTACATAAAAAAATTGTGTTTCCTTAGTTGCAAATGATAAATCAGTTGAAAACATCTGGAATCCCAAATCCCACACGCAATGTTAAACATAATAAAAAACAGGTGAAAACATAAAATAATGTTTAAAACAGCTGCAAATTAACAAACGTACAAGACAAAAATGAAAAGCAGACAAAATTTTTTAAAAAGGCACATATGCAATAACGAATCTGGCCCTATTTCTAGTTTTTTTCCTATGATTCCAGAAACCAATTTGTGTTTATACATGGAACAGTTTAATTGATCAATTAAAATGTGTTTTCCATGAATCAAGCACTTTTGGTTTATTCTTAAAGGGGTGGCCTGATACTTAAAATGTGTTTTCTAATATCTTTTTTACACCCTAAGTACTTTTGTAATTTGCTATATTATAAAATACTCTACAATTCTTCCTAATTACTACATGTGTTTTTTACTTCACTTCCAGTGACGTTTTGTTTGAGAGGATTCTCAAGCGAGGCGTCATCAGAAGGCTGGGGCTGCATTCACTTCCCTGCAGCATCTATCACTCTGCCTGCAGCAGGACATCATCAGGAGGTGGTACTGCAATCACTCACCACAGTTTCTTTCATTGCTCTCCTCTGAAAATGTCCTGAATCCATAGTGCTGATAAAATCTATGGTAGAAATGACCGAGACACTGACACTCTGCTTCTGTCCCTGCTGGCCGCAGCTTGTACTGTGAAAGGAGATGGTAATAGAAGCATGGTGAGCGACATTAGCACTGTTCCATAGCTTCTATCACTACCTTAAACAAATCATCATTGGGAGCGGTGATAGAAGCAGGGTGAGTGACACCAGTGCCACCTCTTAAAGACAATTTAATTCATAGCAAGAGTCTGACTGTGTCAGACAGACATTCCCCACTCCCACAGCTGCACAATCTTTCAGAAGCTGCTTGTATTGTATTGACATCATAGAATGTCAGTGCAGAGTAAAGTGTAGACATCCTCTATGTTTAAAGTTTATGGGCAGTCCTGAAGTAGTAAATAACACAAACTGTTCTATTCATTGTATAGATTAAACTTTAAGTGCACTATATTAGCATTGCTATTCTTATTAACAATCCTTTACAAATATAATTCTGAATGGAGTAACATTAGGAGCCCCAACTAAATGCACATAATCTCATTTTATGAGTCGTGATCCACAAGTAAAAGCCAAGATTACATGCACTGTTACACTGTACTAGCATAAAACTGTAATAAGTCATTTTAATGAGCAAGATCAGAGCTGAAAATTTATACAAAGCAATGGACACAAAGCTGCCGCACCACTTGATTACTAAATTCCCTGGATACATCCAAAGTACGAGTAGTAGCTTGTTACTGTTAAAAAAGATGCCCTAGATGTAACGGCACTTGAAGCTGATAAGGGAACACGCTAAACAGGATGGTAATTATGTCTACATCCTCATAATAGCATCCACTGTGTAAGCACAATTTGTGATCCGCTGCCCTTCAAGTAAACAGCACTGCTGAACATCAAAGATTCCTAGGTTGCTTAAATGTTGACATTAGAAGGATGGTGACAGATGGACTCCCGTATCTGGGTTTGGCAGTTTATCCCCATAGCTTCTATACTTAAAGATGCCCAAAGGCTTGCGTCTCTAGACCATCTGTCTAACAGGGCACTGAAAAGGCCTTTTTCTAACTCACAAAAAAATCAGTTTCTCTTTCCAACCAAAGAAAATATTCTCATACAAAGCATGGTCTTTTCGGTAGCGTCATAGTGTACTGTAGCCATTAGAGAAGCACACAGACGTTGTTGGCTTTTATTTGCTCCCTCATCCATATAACACGTTGTGTTGTGGACAGCTGCCCCTGGAACAGCCAGTCAATGCTCAATTAATGAACTCTAGCTTTGTGTATCTCTCATCATGTCCTGAAAAGACCATAATCTGTGTCTAAAATGAGCCATGTCTGAAAATAGCTAAACATTTAGCAGATGATTAAAGGATCCAGAACTAAAATGTATGTTGGTCTAGTATAAAACCAATATTGAGAAAAACACAAAGTTCCCCCAGCAGAATTCTTATTAATAAAGTGCAAATGATTTTATCTCTAACCCTTAATGAGCTCTGTAATTTACTGCTGTGCACTTTAATAAGCTTTGCAAAACGGGGACTGTTTAGAAATCTGTTTAGTTTTATATGGACAACATATGGAATGATGTTAACTGAATGGAGAATCATTTCTTTTATTTAGAGTTGTAAAATAAGAAAGTGCAAAATAGTGAAATGTGTAACATAATATTAAGAAATGAACATTATTCCATGCAATCTGCAATACAAAAAAGAAGGGGAGCTATGTATGATGGTAACAAAGCAACACCTATACAACCTATATATACTGTACCGTCTCAAAAATGACTGTGTTTACCAGAAGTGTTTGATATTCCCCACTGGTGTTTGAGAAATTAGGGCAAAAATAATAATAATAATAATCTTTATTTTTATATAGCGCTAACATATTCCGCAGCGCTTGACAGTTTGCACACATTATCGTTGCTGTCCCCAATGGGGCTCACAATCTAGATTCCCTATCAGTATGTTTTTGGAGTGTGGGAGGAAACCGGAGTACCTGGAGGAAACCCACGCAAACACGGGGAGAACATACAAACTCCTTGCAGATGTCGTCCTTGGTGGGATTCGAACCCAGGACTCCAGCGCTGCAAGGCTGCAGTGCTATCACTGAGCCAAAAAATATTTTTTATATACAACTAGAAGTCTAAATTATATGTCTTATCTATATCTAACAGCATGTACTGTAGGTCTAGACAGACCTGTCAATAGTTAGCTAGTATGATGGAGAGAAAATGATACACTGTGAGGGGGATCATATGTGAGGGTCGATATGTGTCCCCCAAAATGCAGATGGTGTCCTATTAAACCTGCTGGAATGCCTCGTGTTCACAGCAGGAGGCCTGTGAGTCACAAGACAAAATCAAAGAAAGAATAGATTGGGTTCAAGTAGTGACTCAGTCAGATTTTTAGGAAAACCCATTAAGGGCTTTTATTTTTAGAGGGATTTGCAGGTTTGGTAGTGAGGTCGAATCCCTCTCTCCACTCCGAGTTTTGGAAGTGGCTCTATGGCCACAATTCCATTTAAATGTCAGTTTTGCCTTGGGTGTGTCAGTGTTGGAGTTTGCAAGCTGCAGAGGAGGAGACTCTGCAACCCAGGTCTGTGTGGAGCTACCACAGAGTCAGGGTCTTCCAGGCAGCTGATGCACCCAATAGACACGGCGGTTCCACTGTTCACGGCAACGGGTTCTGAGTTCTGGACTGTGTTTGGGAAAACCCGCTGCGATCCGGAGGACAGCACTCCTATGTGTGAGTTATAAAAATAAAGACACCATTTATGTTGAACTTTCTGTGGTTCTTGCCTATCTGTCGCACTGCATCAACCCCGCTGCACTACAACACGCGTGATGCAACAAATTAGAAGAAAAGGGTAACATGCACTAAGTTTGTAGGGAGACACTATATCAGTTCTGCGAGTTTATGTTATTTTCTTCTCCAAAAACCTACACCAAGTTTTACCAATATATGTAATAGAATGAAATTTGTACCCTCTAACATTGTCAACATCTTCTACCTTGTATGGAATAACAAGAAGAGATGAGCACCTCTAGATAGATGGAGCTGTAGGCAAAAAAAACGGTTTCACATCAACTGATTCTATGCAATACCAGGGCAGGTTTTCTCAGCTGGATGTGCCAGAATTTTATCGCAATTTGGACCAAATATTTGGTGTGCAAAAGCTTTATTCATATTTATTATATGGTTTAGATTTTTTTTTACTTTGTTAGGCAAGGGACTGGGCTTCCTGAAAATGAAAAAAAATAATGTTTTATTAAAAAGTGTCAAGGTTAAAAATGCTCTACATTTTACCAAATTTTTGAGCCAAAAAATTGACTTAAAGTAAGCCAACCAATACAAAAGTGCCTAAAGCGCAAATCTGATAAATTTGACACTTCTAGCAGTAAGCCATATAAAGATAAGACAAACCAGCCTAATAATAAAGGGATCAATTTCAAGCGCTAAGATACCATTTGTTTAATTATATTTTTTCTAAACACTGTCGAAAAGCTCTGGATGTAGTATTTTTAATGTAAAATAGCCCAACCATCATCCCTCTGGTCTATGCAAAAGTTTGCAATCCACATACACCTTCCATGTTGAAACAAATATTTTTTATAGGTGTTTTCTCAAAAACTACAAAGTAAACAATATGACAGTTTTCAATAAAAGAGTTTACAACCAAATGTCATGTAAGATTACAATGTAAATGTTGACTGCATAACAAAGTCTGCATAATAAATCACAGCTTAGTTACCAGACACATTACGTGCTTACGGAGACCATCTGGGTATATGGACAAGGAGATGATGCAGATTGCTTTAAATCTCTTGGGCACGCTTGAAGACAAAAAGAACAAGACAGTGTAAAGTTTAATTTATTTTTTTGTTTTATTTCCCTAAGGGGAACTCTTGTGCTACATTGTGCCCTTTTTACCAGTCTGCCATCTAACACAACCATGTTTTGGCTGAACATTACACCTCCAAATCAAGAATGACAGCTGCTAGTTCTACAAAGTGTTTATGTTTCAGGACTTGGAACTGGGCTAGTCAGTAACAGGTCTCCGAACCTGCAGCCCATCCATCTGTCACTACCAATAGGTAGATCTTGATTTCGAATGCATTTTATACCAAGCCATGAATGTAGTGTTGTTTTTTTTCCTTTTTCTAAAAGACATTTGAACATAATAAAAAACATATAAAGCCATGGTATATATTTAGGTTAAAGCAGTATGTGACTTCTTAATCCTGCAGTTTCTCAATCTCTGATTGAGCTTTTTATAAATGTTCATTCACCAGAAAAGATATCAAAAGTAATATAGAGAAGATGGGAACCGGGGGAGGAAGACTCAGCTGCAGTATCATACCCACAGTAAAGGCATGTGGTAACAGAGATGGAGAAGCAGACCGGAGACATCTGAGCGGCTCAAGGCACATAGGACAGCTTAGATCACACCAGGAAGAACATGGCCACTTAGTGGAGCTTGGAGGGAGGAACATTTACAAAAAGAAGTAGAAAGATCCAAGTAGACCGATTAGATTCACAATGCTTCTCGCTACAGTAATGTTGCATGAAGCAGTAACAGTATGCATGGATATGCCTATAAAATCCTTTAAAGGGAACCTGGGTGCAGCAGTTGTGGTAAAATCGCAGTTTTCTCTGCTGCAGATCTAGCAGAGCTCAGCTTTTGGGCAGCGTATAACCACACCAACACCACAGCTTTCTGTGTACATTGTATAGTGTAAGAGAGCTGCTAATCAGTGCTGGGGACATGGTTGGACTAGGGTGCATGAGGGCAGTTGTCCTTTAGTGATAATTCTTCAGATAAAACACTGATTGCATTGAAACAGCAAAAACAGCCAAGCAAGTGACATATCGCTGGAATCAGACACTCTGTTTCTACATTGTGGTGCTCTCAGATTACATAGCAAAAAACATGATGACAGATTAGGATGATAAAAATAGTCACACAGTCATGAAAGCATAAATCACCACTCCAGCTGTTTGTTTTTTCACGGCTGGAATGGCACTTTAAATTTAAGCCCCCTGCCACTGGTCATATATTCACCCTCCGGATTCTTCATCGTTTTTTGGTACTGATCTGGTTACATTACCAAATTCACAGTAATCTCCAGCGATCTCAGGCAGGAAGGTAAGTATAAAAATTATTCCTTTATTTCCTTTGTTAAAAGAGCATGTTACAGGCAGTGGATACCCTGTGGATAGTAAAAATCCGACACGTTTCAACTCAGAAGAGTCTTAATCATGGATTACATGCACTAACAAAGTGTAACATTTTTAAAAGCCCTCAGATAGGAAAGGGGAGTAGGTGAGCAGTGCCTCCATTAGTGTGATCAATTAATACATCTCATTATCCAGACCCTAACTCCTGGCTGAAGTCAAGTTTAAAAGAGTGAAAGAAAAAAAAATTACCATAGTTTGCGTGCAAGACAAGGAAAAAAATCAACATACATTAAAAGCAATATATGAAGCAGCAACTCAAGGAGAAGTCATTATTATGGGGGACTTTAACTACCCTGAAATACATTGGGGAACAGAAACCTGTAGTTCCAACAAAGGTAATAGGTCTTTGACAACTATGAGAGACAATTACCTTTCACAACTAGTTCAGGACCCAACAAGAGGGGGGGCACTGCTAGACCTAATATTATCCAACAGAACAGACCGCATATCAAATATAAGGGTTGGGGGTCACTTGGGTAATAGTGATCACAAAATAATAAGTTTTCATGTATCCTTTAGGTCAAAGGGGTAAGTAAGGTTTCTCCATGTGGAGAGTGACATACCAGCTCTGGCTTGTCAAAGTAAGGAGGCTTATTCGCCGTGCACTGACGAGGGCCAATAGCCTTGTTCTTTTATCAGTATAGCTTACCACTTCCAATATTAAAAAAAAGACTGGAAAATCCATTTACATTATTTATAGGCAGCACCCTATCTATCCATATTTTACTTTTGATATAGATGAACATGGACTGAATTTACAATTCCTATTTTATTTCATGCAGACACAAATTGTCTTTTATGATGCCTGGAAATAGACTGCCAAACAGACTGTGGAGCTCGGCTTAGATTTTGTTTCTTTTTTTTTTTTTTAATAAGCACTTACATGAAAGTGCTCTACAAACTGAGATAACATAACAAAGAGGTTGAATTAGTACTTTGGGGCAGACAGACTGTTTCTGCTAAAATTGAGAATGTCTTCGCTCATAACATATGGAAGCAATTAAGAAGGAAAATATAAAACTTGATATTGGTGCTTTTTGGCCTGTGCCTGTAAGTATACATAGTTTATCAAGATGTGACAGGAATTTTTCATAAACAGTTAATAAAAGTTGGATTTGAGTCATTATCTTTTGGAGGCAATAAAACACAACTAAAGTTCAAAGCTGGGGAAGAACATCAAGGCAGAAAGCTTTAGATGTATTCACAAAATAAATTAGCTTAGTAAACTATACCCAAGCTGATACAAAAGTCCAATATATACAGTATGTATAGTACAGAAATGAGTCCAAGCAAATGGCTAAAATCCAAAAGAAACAAAAACTATCTCGTGTACCGCACATAAACAGATCAGCTTGGAAGATTCTCAAGATTTGAAAGATGGGAAAATACATGGTATACTATATATATATATGTATATATATATACATATATATATATATACTGTATATATATATATACACATACACACACACACACATATGTACACACAGTACACATATTTTGTATATATACATACAGACATTTATATCTATGTATGGAAAATATGGAGCATTTTATTAGTGTTGATTTCGCATACCAACAATTAACATAAAATACCTATACCAGTGAGGGTCCCAATTGCTGTATCATGTCGCGCAGACGTCAGGATTGTACATTGTAATGTATTCCTATTTAGGGCTATTTAGTCAATCTCTTGTATATAAACGCACATCCCACTGTAAGCTCTGGAGTTGGTGTTATTTCAGAGGTTCAGAGATATAGGAAGACACTTTATTTCTAGCATTCTAATCTTTTTATTTGCCATTTTCTTCTCCTGTTCTGTGTCTCAAAACTGTTCTTCCACTTTTCTTCATACATGTTAATAACTGCATTGCTACAGCACAACATGACATAAAACACAACTACACCTACAGTACACCATTTAGCTGTTGCAGTCTAGGGTTTAAAGAAAAAAAGAGCTATGGACAACAAGTAAAGTGGCGCCTCTGCTTGCCATTTTCAAATTGTTATTATTTTTATTTTTTTGTGTGCGGCTTTAAAATCCCTGGTGGTTCACTGTTGCCAACAGGTTAATCTCTTGCTTCTTGGCAGAGTAGGGCAGTGAAGTTGATAACAAGGAACTTGTCCTTTGGGCATTAAGTTCAATTGCCCAGTTTCCCACCCTAAAAAACAGTTTAAGTGCTTGCCCCCAAATAGATATTTTTTTTTCCTTTCTACAAATTGGATGTGCCACTCATGGTTGCAAATTGTCTCTTCATAGAGGAAGAGGACTAGAACTTCACTGCCACCTATTGAAAGTAACAATCCTAAAAGTCAATATCGACCCTGTTGTCACATGACATAGGATAAAAGCCAAAACCAAAATCTCCATTTGCAGACTGTGTTTCGAGATACAGTGCAAAGTGTGAGATATGGTTTGGCTGGGTGAGAGGTGTCTGACCAAGATCCAAGGGGTAACAGAGAGAGAGTGACATGTGAAGCCTGACATGCCAAGGTGATGAGACTTTTAGGCCTTGCAATGCTCCTCTGGGAAACATGCAAATTGTCTCTTCAGAGAGGAAGAGTTCTATAACTCTAGTGCCGCCTATTGGAAGTAGCAATCCTAAAAGTCTAACAAGCCTTGTCGCATGACTTAGGATAAAAGACAAAACCAAAATCTCAATTTGCAGTCACTGGGTTTTGGGGTACAGCCCCTCTTCAATATTGACTTTTAGGCTTAAAATTCTCCTCACTTGGCATGTCAGGCTTGACAACTCGAGGTTGCGTAACAGTCCAAATGCATACAGACATCAGGCACTTCCAGTTTGATTTTCTTATGGTTTCTACACTATATTTCTCATGAAAGACACATTCGGTTGCTATAAAGAAACTATCAATATTTTTAGGAGAAAACAAACTATACAGCCATGCTACTATTTCTGTATGTAAAACATGACAGGGTTTGTTTAAGTCCTCAATTGCTCCAAACTCTTATAAATAATGACCACCGCAGCTAATAACTGAGAAGTCTTGGGTCTCACTGATAGAGTACGTTAATAATTTTCTTTTAATAATTTTAATATATACAAACATTTCCAATAAACACACCGCGTAGTTAAGTTTATCTTGTAAACTGTGGATTAGAGGAAAATAACGCAAAGTTAATCGCAGATTATGTTATGCCTGGTGCTTAGATTGAGACACAAGGATCTGTGCTTACATTTCTGAATCAGGCTCTGGCCCTAAAACTCTGCACCAGAGCAACAATTTTGAACACAGTGTTTATTAAAAGCTAAAAGTTAAAATAATAAAGTAAATTATATCACACTGTAATGGAGTCAAAGAAGTATTAAAATGATATGGGTTAGGCTAAATTCACACTTCCATTTTAAAGCACCACTCGAGCATTTTTTTTATTGCAGAGTGGTGCTACTAATCAAAGTTCCCTGTCCATAGTATTATACCTCATCTGCCACTGTCTTTAGCTCTTCCTACTATCACTCCGGTCCCATATCGCCATCTTGTGATCGCAACTTCTGATTGACCAGAACTCAGAGGTATTGGTCACAAGTTCTCAAGAAAAATCTATGAGAAGCTTGTTCTGGACTCATTCTGGCTCTCATACCCTTCATTGAATTGTCACTAAAGCAAGCACTGGAGCGATGCCGTCACGTAGCAACCTGCTAGAGACCAACCGGAGCGATACCGATAACACATAGAGACAGCGACTGGTAAGGATGAGAAAAGAGGCAAGGAACTTAGATTAGCAGCACCACTCCAGTGCTGCAGTAACAAAAAACACTGGAGTGGTGCTTTCAAAACAGACAAATATAATAATGTCAAAAATGTATCCGTTACATAACTGTTGCAGAGAGGCCAGACTGTTTATTATGGGGTCCATAAGCGCTCCATTATGTGTCTGTTTTTACAGGGTAAGAAAAATCGCATCATGCTGAAGATTTTCTTAAGTTGTAAACACTTACAGATAGCAGAGCATAATATTTAATGGGTTCCCTCTGCTTCACCAAAATAGAACAAATAAACATAATATGAAGACGGAAGTGTGAATGCAGTCTTATCTTAATGGAACATCTAGAAACTAAAGGGAGTCTGTCAGCACAAAACTGAAAACTTAAACTAAGCCCATAGGCTTGTAGAGTTTATAGCCCCTATACAATCACCCCTATAGTGCCTTCATCACTGCCTGTGTTCTGCAGAACCTGAAGCTTAATCATGTATGCTAATTAGGGTGCACCTTTGGAGTGGCTCAGTGCACTCTTCCGCTGGTTTCGCATGGCTTGCCTTTTCCTTCATGGGTTATTGACAGTGTTAGCTTGCTGGAGTAAGAAAAGTTAGGCAAGCCAACACTATTAATCATCAGTTAAGGAGGTGAGGACATGTAAAACCAATGGATAGATGGTGCACTGAGACTCTTGGCCACACCAAGGGTGCACCACACACATTAATCAACATATTTGATAAAATTTCAGTTTCTACAGAAGAAAAGCAGTGACTAGGACCCTAAACATAAAATAGTATAAGGGCCATATCCCTTACAAGGCCTAGTGCATAGCTTATACAGCCAATTTAGATTTACAAACTCCTTTTAACTTTTTGCTCTGTACAGCCATTATACTGATGTGCTTTTCTGTCTAAGGTTTATAATTATAAAGAGAAGCTTTCCCTTCTCTGTCATGGCATCAAATGAATGCACCCCAGTGGGAGATGTTTAAAAGAAAAACAAAAATAAATTTAATTAGTATTAACTAATTAGCTGAAACTGTGTTCTCCGCTAAACCGAGCAGTATGTTTATGATCAAGGCAAATTTGCTGTGGGCTTAGGGCGCTTTATATAGACTATCCTGGTTGGCCTAATCCTTCCCTAATTCAATAAATAAAACAACGCGAAACACAATCTCGACTTTACTTAATAAAAATAACAGAACCATTTACATAGGCTAATGCAGTTGATGGTAATTAGGACATTAGCTCTCATTTGCATAATCAGTGCTTACCATTTTTCATGGGTTAATTAGACATTATGTAAATTGAGCTGTGATTGTACTCTTTAATATCTGTTATGGAAAAAGTAGGGAACATTACATTTTATCTCCTGGGGCTATGCTCTCAGTATGAAAATCAGCTCTTGAGTGCCATAATACCAGTGTTGTTCACATACTCCGGGAATATAGAGAGCTCCAATATCCATGACTCTCCGTAAGACATACTACAGTTAGGAAGCATGAGACAAAGTAAGGATATATAAAATAAAATACTTTATATGTTCTGAAAATGCTTCATAAAATGGTAACGAAATCTCTTAAAGGGCCACAGTTTATGTCTTTAATAAGCAAACCCATTATTTCTATCCAGTTGGGCAAGTCTTACACTTAAGAAGCTATTCTGTTTCCCTGATGTATTGTGAAATATATTAGCCTCCACTCTATTATAGGAATCATGTTACTTCCTTTAAAACTAAATTACAGAAGTAATAAAATCTGATAGCCTTATATTGGGCTTGCAAGAATACAGTGTGGTCTTTGTTCACCGCTCTAAGCTAATTCAATACCGGTAGAGGCTCGCTAAACCTACTGTAAAGAGCTAAATATTGAAAATTAATTATATGCCGTGCAAAGTACAGCATTCGTATTAACAATACTGAATACAACTTTCCGGTTATGCCAATAAATTGGAAATGAAGGTTAAATATGTGAGGGTTTATGGAAATAAGCTCATACTAGGGTAATGAAGTAAATGCCAGCATGTTATTTTTTAACAGATGTAGGAAATGCCAAACAATGCCTATGCTAGTCACACAGAGTGGATGGTAAAACATTTTGCATTTAAAAACTAATATACCAAAACAAAAGATATGTCCATACAAAGAACTAACTTTTTTCACAGCATTTCAATATGACATATTGAATACACTACCTGGATTTCTGAATGTAAGAAGGGAACCATAAAAAGATCAAATATTAAATGTGCATTTATCGATCCAATAAAGATAATAAAACTATATTTTTATCAAGAATACCTCATAAAGGGACACAATTCAAATTGAACATAACCATGTTCATAACAGGCCCAAACAGTATAGCAAAATATATAATAGATATATAGTCCACTGTATTCCCTATTTCACTATTGCACATTTAGCCCTTTAAGTATAATAAGTGGAATAAAAAAGATTTTCATACCTCTAACATAAGAGTGCTGCTGTATGTGATGTGTCTGGCAATGTGTCCTTACACCCCGACACGCATGAGCTGTATTATACTTATAGGGCTAAATGTACAACAGGCTTCACTTTATATAGGGAACTAGTGGACTAGCCATTGTTATTAGTATTGCCTCTTTTTTCTATTATATATTTTACTACACTGTTTGGGCCTATTATTATCATGGTTATGTCCACTTTACATTGTGTCACTTTATGAGGTATCCTTGTTTACTTTTTTATATATTTTTATTATCTTTATTATATTATTCAATCAACATTTAACAGTTGATCTATTCATGGTTCTCTTCTTTCATTCTGGAACCTTTATTCTAACATCCAGGTTGTGTATTCAATATTTAAAAAGTAGTGTATACAAAATGCTAACACCATTGGGCATGCTACGCTAATAGTAGCTCACATAGCATCACAGAGTTGCTTCGACAATTGCTATATCTGCAGCACAGATCATAATCAGATACAAGCAACATCTGAAAGTTTTTGAATAGTTGTGTTTTACATGTCTCAATTTTCTAGAAGCCAATTATAAGACCTTGTAATATTTTTACATTCATTTTTAGACTGGATAATTCTGGGATCTTACAGTGCTGCAACGTGCGTCGGGGTCCACTTCACCCGGCCCAGGGCCTCTCCTTAAACATCTCCCGTCTTATCAAGCTCCCCACCTTATTCAGGTCGTTGTTGGACTTCCAACTTTATACCTTATTATTACTTTTGTGACTTATTGGGGTGTTTTACCTTGATGCATGGTATTTACTGCACACTGGCACTTTAGATGTATATCCTTTTATACTTCCCAAGCATTAAGGAACGCTTTGGTCTCCCTACGGGGTCTCTTGTTATCCTGCTTCAGTCTATTATATTTGTATTTGTTGTAACTCTGCATGACTTTTTTAATGATTTTTTCAATAAAAAGATGCACTTTATTATATTCACCTGATTGCTCCTTTTCCTCCTTTACACACATCTTTCAGCTGAGAAATAACTTACCGCCATAGGACAATTCCCTGCAGATTCTCTGTGACCTGGATCTCTTCTAAAAGGCAGCAGAGCATCCACAAAGGTCGACCAGAACACTTCTCTCTACTAACTATTTTGCAGTCACTCTATGGCCTCATTCCGACTAGATGGGTGCAGTCTTGCTAAATGCAAGTGTATTGATTGAGACCGGAGACAGTCCAGTTGGAATGTGGCTAGGAGTAGGCATATCACATATTTGCGGTAACATGACTGCCCGCTCCCATCATGAGATTTCTCACAACACTCAATGCGCTATATGAGGATTCACAAGTCTGCAGTCACAAAGAGCGACTGCAGACTTTTAGTTTAAAACTGGATAATGTGTTCTAACTGGCATTGTAGATGGTGATGTAGGCATATCTAGGTATAAACCTGTAATCCACCAAAACAGTTTAAACTGTAAATGAAAAACAACCTAATACAAATCAGCCCCCCTAAAATTATGTACATAGCGTATGACATATTACTTACTATTTATTGGCAAATACATACAAATTCTAAATTCATAAAAATTTAATTGTCAATATATCATATAGTTGGACAAAAACCACCAGGACTATACAAAAAGATCTCTAAAGGCAACTAAAAAATTACAATGTTGAAAATCAGAAGTTTAATCCCAGTCATATAAATATCCTGCATTAGAGTGATTGGGTCAATAAAGAACAAATAAAAACACAAATTAAATGAAAACACCATAGGAAGAAGGGCAATGTAAAACAGTAAATAGTATATAGTATATCCAACAATGACAATGGTTTCCCATGAACTACTATCCTCAATTACTGTACCAGTGCCCATAGTTGGACAAAACCTAGGCAGGCAAGCAATACTGTGCGTGTCACTCCTTGGTCAGAAAACTTTCTACCTGCAGTTTCAAAATTGGGAGAAACTCATGGTATACAGTTTTAACATTGAGTTCCATGTATAAGTGGTAGGCAATAAACTCCTATAAGCCCACTAGAAGTGGCTGTAGGTAGGCAACTTTTTGTCCATGCAGGTGATTTCAAGGGAACCTATCATGTGAAAAACACCATTTACCTGCAGATATGGGGTTAAGCTGCAGGTTAATAGCATTTGGAAGCTGCCCGGAGCCAGCAATGAGAGCCCTGCTGACAGGAGGAAATTAACTTTATTCCTCCCAGCAGCCTTGAGCTTTCAGTCAAAGGGGTGGGTCAACGCGGCTTCAGTCACCGTTGATATCCCAGTGAGCAGTGTCTGTAACCGTGCCCCTGCCACTAGCTGACAGGTTCCCTTCAGGACTTTGTGTCAGATGCACACACATACATTGGAGAAAATAAGTATTTGATACACTGCTGATTTTGCATGTTTTCCCACCTACAAAGAATGTAGAGGTCTGTAATTTTTATCATAGGTACACTTTAACTGGGAGAGACAGAATCTAAAAATAAAAAAACAGAAAATCGCATTGTATGATTTTTAAATAATTAAATTGCATTTTATTGCATGAAATAAGTATGTGAACACCTACCAACCAGCAAGAATTCTGGCTCTCACAGACCTGTTAGTTTTTCTTTAAGAAGCCCTCCTACTCTGCACTCATTACCTGTATACCTATATTAATTGCACCTGTTTGAATACATTATCTGTATAAAAGACACCTGTCCACATACTCAATCACATGCCAACTCTCCACCATGGCCAAGACCAAAGAGCTGTTTATGAACAAAAGAGACAAATTGTACACATGCACAAGGCTGGGATGGGCTATATAACAATAGGCTAGCATATTGGTGAGAAGGTAACAACTGTTAGCACAATTATTAGAAAATGGAACAAACACAAGATGACTATCAATCTTCCTCGGTCTGGGGCTCCATCCAAGATATTGCCTCGTGAGGTAAGGAGGATGATTCTGAGAAAGGACAGGAAGCAGCCCAGAAGTACACAGGCGGACTTGGCCAATGAAGTGTAGAGAGCTGGGACCACAGACTCAAACATTACCGTTAGTAGCACACAATTCTATCATGGATTAAAATCCTGCAAGGTCCTCCTGCTCATGCCACATGTCCAGGTCCGTTTGAAGGTCGCAAATGACTATCTGGATGAGCAAGAGTAGGCATGGGAGAAGGTCATGTGATCAGTGAGACCAAAATAGAACCTTCTGATATCAACTCCACTTGCCGTGTTTGGAGGAAGAAGAAGATAAGTACAACCCCAAGAACAACATCCCAACCATGAAGCATGGTGGGAGAAATGTCATATTTTGGGAGTGCTTCTTCTTAGTGGACAGGACGACTGCACCGTATTGAAGGGAGGATGGATGGGGTAATGTATCACAAAATTTTGGCCAACCACCTCCTTCCCTTAGTAAGAGCATTGAAGATGGGTCGAGGCCGAGTCTTCCAGCATGACAATGAACTGAAGCACACAGCTAGGGAAGCTAAGGAGTGGCTTTGTAAGAAGCATTTCAAAGTCCTGGAGTGGCCTAGCTTCACCCCAATAGAAAATCTTTTGAGTGAGCTGAAACTCAATATTACCAAGCGACAGCCCGAAACCGAAACCTGAAAGATCTGGAGAAGATCAGAATGGCGGAGTGGGCCAAAATCCCTGCTGCAGTGTGTGCAAATTTGGTCAATAACTACAGGAAACGTTTGACTTCTGTAATTGCAAACAAAGGTTTCTGCACCAAATATTAAGTTCTGTTTTTCTACTGTATCAAATACTTATTTCATGCAATAAAATGAAAATTAATTATTTTAAAATCATAGAATGTGATTTTCTGGATTTTTTTTCTTCAAGATTCTGTCTCTTCCAATTGAAGTGTACCTACGATAAAAATTACAGACCTCTCCATTCTTTTTAGGTGTGAAAACTTGAAAAATTGGCAGTGTATCAAATACTTATTTTCCCCACTGTATCCGTCGACTAAAATTATATATCAAGAAATTATACAGCATTTTGATCCAAAAAAGATTAAAAAAACAAATTTGTTTACATTTAGTGAAGAAGAGAATGGGCAACATACCTATTACGAGGATTAGGTCCAATTCTCTGACACGTAACTGTTGTAGTCGAATGTTTGCCACCGTTGCCTAGCTCTTGTTTAACATCCCACTGTTTTGGGTCACTGATCTTCACATTTAGGATGTTGACCCCTTTCTTTACCTTGGCCCTGTGTGCAGGAATAAATAAAATTAATGGGTTTATTCTAGAACTATGTGAAGCACAATTTCTCCAAAGAAACAATGATGTGGACATTTTTTGGTTGCTTTACTATCTTGAAAACCCAAGATTTATGAAAAAAAAGTTAAGAATCAATAAAATTATTCAAATACACGGTATTTTGGAAGCTGTATATATGAAATATAATCTTGGAATTCAAAACCTGTATGTGTCTGTCTATTTCATGTTAGTATACATGATCTTATCAAGTGTTTCCTTTACATTTCATCAGTTGTTCTTGATGATTTTGCTGATTTTGAAATGCTATAGACAATACCTGACCCTTGTGAATGTGAGTAAGTAGCAGTTTAATCCACAAAACTTCCTACCAATTAACAGTTTGAAAACCCGCTAGCCATGTTGTAGTAAAATCTTAATAAGATCAATGCTGTTTTTGGCTGTATTGCAATTATTTAGACTCACACTCACAAAGGGATATTTTCAAGTTTTAAAGTTATCACATATCCATGAGATAGACAATAACTTTCCAATCACTGGGGGTTTGACAGCTGGGACCCCCACCGATCCCAAGAACCAGGAGCCCTGTGTAAAAGGAGAAGAGGTCAATCAGGTGCAATGAAGTTCCATTCATTGTTAATGGTAACGTTGAAGACCTAAACCACATACCATTAGGAAACAGCCTTACCAAAACCTGTCAAATGACTAATGTACTTCTAGCAGGCCCCACTAAAAAAGGTAGGGGCAGTATAGGTGAAAACTACTGATAGAAACAGCCACCCACACACGTACCAGATTATGGAGGGGTTGGCGGCCTAGTAAAAAAAAATGCACACAAATGAAGCTTGCGTAGAACGCCAGTCACACAGGTGTGTGTGATGCAAAGTGTCTGGCTTACAGCTGTGAGCAGGCTGCAGGATGCTGTGACAGGCAGGAGACAGAGCAAGGGTTAACTGGGTTTTAATCAACAGTGGGATACTCCACGCAGGGAGGTAAGGGGTTAAACAGGGAATAAGACAGTTCAATGGTGAAATTGTGGGTAGCGTTAAAGAACAGTGAAGACAGTAGGTACAGTTCTTGTGGGGCTAACTTATCCTATCCGCTGATCCTCAGGCCGTGGGTGTTGTGAAGCGGCGATGGCGCCAACAACAGCTGACGCGATGCTGATCCGATGAAGTCCTATGGGTAACGAGGATCCGTCTTCTGGCGGCAGTGGTTGACTTCCGGTACCTTACGCTGCGCCTTTAATCCATTTACTGATGCAGCCAAGAGGGTATAGATCTCGACACTCTCCAGGTTCAATGTAGACCGGTAGACGTATATGGGGGAATCAGGGCACAGCTTATGGTCCCACACTGAGCCTCTCTGAGGAGGTGAAGCGTGTGCGGTACTCACGAGCTCAAAGTGTTTGGCACCTCGCCTCAGAATGACCAACAGGCTTTCTGCACATCTCTCTTGGCAAACGCTGCTAGTCGCTGTTGGGATCTGCGGGCATGGGTCTGCTCTGTAACAGGGCTCAAGGGCCAGTGCATTCTCTTCTAACTGCCGTGCGCTATCTGTTTCCGCCACAACTAAGTACTTCCGCGCGTGCTGTGGCTGCAGCTGCTTAGCCACACCCCCTACAGTCATGGACAAAAGTTTTGAGAATGACACAAATATTAATTTTTACAAAGTCTACTGCTTCACTTTTTCTCATGGCAATTTGCATATACTCCACAATGTTATAAAGAGTGATCAGCTTAACAGAAATTACTTGCAAAGTCAATATTTGGCTAGAAAATGAACTTTATCCCCCAAAACACATTTCAACATCATTGCAGCCCTGCCTTAAAAGGACCAGCTAACCTCTTTTCAGTGATTGTTCCATTAACACAGGTGTGGGTGTTGATGAGTACATGGCTGGAGATCAATCTGTCATGATTAAGTAAGAATGACACCACTGGAAACTTTAAAAGGAGGCTGGTGCTTGGCATCATTGTTTCTCTTCTGTTAACCATGGTTATCTCTAAAGAAACACGTGCAGTCATCATTGCAATGCACAAAAATGGCCTAACAGGAAGAGTATCGCAGCTAGAATGATTGCACCTCAGTCAACAATCTATCGCATCATCAAGAACTTCAAAGAGAGAGGTTCCATTGTTGCCAAAAAGGCTTCAGGGCGCCCAAGAAAGACCAGCAAGCGCCAGGACCGTCTCTTAAAAGTGTTTCAGCTGCGGGATCGGGCTACCAGCAGTGCAGAGCTTGCTCAGGAATGGCAGCAGGCAGGTGTGAGTGCTTCTGCACACACTGTGAAGCGGAGACTCTTGGAGCAAGGCCTGGTCTCAAGGAGGGCAGCAAAGAAGCCACTTCTCTCCAGAAAAAACATCATGGACAGACTGATATTCTGCAAAAGGTACAGGCAGTGGACTGCTGAGGACTGGGGTAAAGTTATTTTCTCTGATGAATCCCCTTTTCGATTGTTTGGGACATCAGGAAAACACCTCATTCGGAGAAGACAAGGTGAGCGCTACCACCAGTCTTGTCTCATGCCAACTGTTAAGCATCCTGAAACCATTCATGGGTGGGGTTGCTTCTCAGCCAAGGGAATCGGCTCTCTCACAGTCTTGCATAAAAAAACAGCCATGAATAAAGAATGGTACCAGAATGTCCTCCAAGAGCAACTTCTCCCAACCCTCCAAGAGCAGTTTGGCGATCAACAATGCCTTTTCCAGCATGATGGAGCACCTTGCCATAAAGCAAAGGTGATAACTAAATGGCTCAGGGAACAAAACATAGAGATTTTGGGTCCATGGCCTGGAAACTCCCCAGATCTTAATCCCATTGAGAACTTGTGGTCAATCATCAAGAGACGGATGGACAAACAAAAACCTAAAAATTCTGACAAAATGAAAGCATTGATTGTGCAAGAATGGACTGCTATCAGTCAGGATTTGGTCCAGAAGTTGATTGAGAGCATGCCAGGGAGAATTGCAGAGGTCCTGAAAAAGAAGGGTCAACACTGCAAATATTGACTTGCTGCATTAACTCATTCTAACTTTAAGCTTTTGTTACTCATATGTTTGCAATTATATTTCTGTCTGTGATAAAACATCTGTCAAACACACATAAAAACAGAGGGCAGCAGATCATGTGAAAATATAATATTTGTGTCATTGTCAAAACTTTTGGCCATGACTGTACTCCCGGATGTGTCGGTTTGTGTCGGTGTCATAAGCTTTCCCCCGGAAAACAGAGGAGAAAGCCCTGACAGTTCCAGACCCGACACAGAACAGGTACCCTGGTCCGGTCTTTCTTCTTACACTCCCCCTTCTCCTTTTGCTTGCCATTCCACAGTAGAGATCCTGTAGCAAACGTTGACACTCCTCCATCTCTTGGATGATTTTCTGCCAAATAAATTGGTCTTGTTCATATTGGTTGGGTGATATTCCAGCTGTTGTCTGTTCGGTGTGACATAAGCCAGGTTGTGTAGTGGAGTTAGGCTGAGTGGCTGAGTCAGGGTGAGTAGTGAAGTCAGGTTGAGGGGGCGAGGACAAGGATGTGCCCACGTTCAATGAAGCAGCCATTTGGGAGCTTCAGGCTCATGTTCCTCTCCTGGGTCAAAGGATAGCGGATCGAAAAATTCGTCCTCATCACAGCCGAAAGCTGCAGAAGGGAGTGTTTCAAGAGCAACTTGCGCTCTTTCAGGTTGGTTGGGGTCTCATGACAAGCAAGGACGCAGCATGTTCCAATGGACTACTTGAGTGGGAGCGCCTTCTTCGGTTCCAATCTGGCGTTTCACCCGATACGGGGTTTTCTCCCACCGGTATTCCAACTTGCCTCAAGGATGTTTGTCTTGGACCAACACACAGTCCCAAGCCTTAAGAGCTGTCCCTCACAGGAGAGTCGTTTCATAGTGTTCCAGCTCCCGAAACTTGGTCTGCACAAGGCGATGCAGAGTCTGCAAATGGTGCTGATGTTCACAGAACCAGGTGGACACCCCCTTCCGTGGGTAGTCCTCCTCTGGATCCAACTCTGGCTCAGTGATATCTCACCCTTTTTAGCTAAACAGCATGGTGTATGGTGTGTATCCAGTTGTGCTGTGCACTCGGTTGTTCTACACCCATACTAATTCAGCCAGAAATTCAGGGCAGCAAACTTTTCTGTCTTTCTCCAGCATCCGCAGCATTTGAATCAGTGTACGATTGAAACGCTCGCAAGCCCCATTTCCTTAAGGATGGTACGGCATCGTTCTGGACTTCTCTGCTCTGTGACAGGGCTCAAGGGCCAGAGCACTCACTTCTAACTGCAGTGCGCTGTCTGTTGCCGCCACAACTAAGTACTTCCGCGTGCGGTGTGGCTGCAGTCACTTAGTCACGCCCCCTACTCCCGGATGTGTAGGTTTGTTTGGTCTCATTAGCTTTCACCCGCACAACAGAGTAGACATTCCCGACAGTTCCAGACCCGGCACAGAACAAGTACCCGTGGTCTGGTCCTTCTTCTTATACAACCTATTAATGACGCCCTTAATATTAGGCGGGCTGCCCAGCACTATATGCATGCACCCCACAGGGACAGACACCTCAATACACCAAGCCAACAAAAAGCGGCCTAGCTGCATCCTGCAAAAAGTGATAAAAAGTGCCATAAAAAATGAAAAAATAATAGTGAGCCAGACACTTTGCATCACACATACCTGTGTGACTTGCATTCTACGCAAACCTCATTTGTGTGCATTTTTTCTACTAGGCAGCCAACCCTCCATAATCTGGTAGGTGTGTCGATGGATGTTTCTACCAGTAGTTCGCACCTATGTGGCCCCTGCCTTTATTATTGGGGGCCTGCTGCATCCTGCTAGTGCATTTGTCATTTGACAGGTTTTCCTTAAGAGCTGGGCCCCACAGGAGATCGTTTCAAAGTGTTCCCCGCTCCCGAAAAATTGGTTTTTGCACAAGGCGATTTCAGGGTCTTTCAAATGGGCTGAGTTCACAGAACCCAGGTGGACACCCCCCTTTCCCTGGGTAGTCCTCCTCTGGATCCAACCCCTTTGGGTCAGTTTATATCTCACCCCTTTTTTTGGGTAAACAGCATGGTGTATGGTGTTAAACCAGTTTTGCTGTGCACTCGGGTTGTTTCTTTCACCCATAACAATTCAAACCAAAATTCAGGGCAGAAAACTTTTCTGTCTTTCTCCAGGGGATCCGCAGCAATTTTAATCAGTGTACGATTGAAACGCTCGGGGAAGCCCCATTTCCTTAAAGGGGTGGTAAAGGCAAACGTTCTTTGGGTTCTCTGCTCTGTGACAGGGCTCAAGGGCCAGAGCACTCACTTTTAAAATGCCGTGCCTGTCTGTTGCCCCCCACAACTA